>JAFMSR010000017.1:6708107-6726801 GCA_022818135.1 Saxidomus purpurata
CGCATGCGCTGAGATAAAAGCAGGGGTTCAGTTTGTAAAGGTACACTGAATGATATTGCAGACAATGTGAACGAAACTATGTCAGATATATAATTATTTGAATAAAAATGTGTAAAAGTAAGTATATTCAAGAAATACAATTTAAACATAAAAAGACCGTGTAACGGATGAGGCGTAATATAAAATCGATATGACATAAGTAGTTTTAAATACAATCTCAGAATGGTCGAGTGGTTACGATTATATTTTGCCACCCACGCGGATAGGGTTCAAGGCTCACACTACGCTTAAATATTTTTTTTTGCCTCCCCCTTTTTTTCCTTTTTAAGGATCATCATGAGCAAGAAACATTATTACTGTTCATATTTTATCCTTGTGAACATGTAAACTATAAATGTAAATAATGCGAGTTAAATGATGTGTATCTTGATTGGAACACTTATATTTATTGTTTTTCTTTTCGTACATGTATTTAGAATAGTAAAACAAGCACTAAACATCTTTGTTGCGAATAGTGCTTGCACAAAGTTGAGTGCCCGATAATTGGTTGCCCGATATGGCTTTAAAGAGGGAAATTGTACCCCTTTTCTGGCCTCATTTATAAACAAGCTCTGGTCGCAGTCGATAAACTGACAAGTTTATAATGTCATCAGAGAACCTTAGTTTATCCTGTGAAAAATTTATGGGTTTACTAGTATTTGTTGCTACACAAAATACAAAAAAGTTCATTTTTCGCCCGAGAACTGGTAGGAATCCAGTATATGAAAATGTTTCTTCACACAAAAATTTATATTTAAAATATGTGTGTTTTCATTAATCATGACATGAACTCGTGACCATTTATAGCCAATGTACTAGATTAAAGAAAAGTGTCGTCGCTACACCTTCAAAACAATGCTTTGTAGGCTAACAAAGAACGTAATAATACATTATGTCAGAATAAAACAATCATCTCACTACCTGTCTTATGTTTTCTCCTATGTATCTCATCAAAGAGTGTAGGTCAAAAAAGTTTTGACATACAACGTGTTTTGGTGTTAGATATAGACTTATAATTTCACAATGATGTGCTGGGTGTTATACATATTTCTATATAGGTACCAGGCTACAGTACAAACTTCATGTATTTCGCTAGGGTATTGATACACTAATTGCTGTTGTTACGAACATTTCAAGTAAAAACATCCCATTCGATGCTTTTAAAATAATAATTCTGCTTGCTTAATATCGTTGGGATCTATTACCAACATGCGTTTTGAATTACCGCTGCTTTAGGGGCCGATACTTTACATACAATGTACATGTAGTTTATAATTATTTTGTACCCATATGACATCTGGTCGAGACGGACACTGGAACCAGTTCTTTTTTACTCCAGAAATGACACTTCATAAGTGTTATCCTCCGTGTCTGCATTGATAACTTTACCGATTCACTATTTATCAATGTATACAGCAGCTACATAGTCATCTTGTTTTATGTATGCCTATTTTCCATTCACGACAGAAACTACTTTCTGGTTCTATGTCTGCTTGGTCACTTAATTTTACATAGGCTTATGTAGGAAACAAATTAAAAATCTTCTTCTCTGAAACCACAAGGCCTAGAGCTTAGATATTTGGCACGTAGCATTGGCTAGTGGACCTCTACCAAGATTGTTCAAATTATGACCCTCGGATCAAAATTGACCCCGCACCGGGGTCACTTAGTTTTACATAGGCTTATATAGTAAAAAACTTTAAAAATCTTCTTCTTTGAAACCACAAAGCCTAGAGCTTAGATATTTGGCATGTAGCATTGGCTAGTGAACCTCTACCAAGATTGTTCAAATTATGACCCCCGGATCTAAATTGACCCCGCAGGGATGGTCACTTAGTTTTACATAGGCTTATATAGGGAAAACTTTCAAAATCTTTTTCTCTGAAACACAAGGCCTAGAGCGTAGATATTTGGCATGTAGCATTGCCTAGTAGACCTCTTAAAAGTTTGTTCAAATTATGCCCCTGGGGTCAAAATTGGCCTTGCCCGGGGGGATCATTTGTTTTACAAAGGCGTATATAGGAAAACTTATTTGGTATATAACATTATCTAGTGATCTTCCACCAGGCAAGTGGACTTGTACCAAGGTGAGCGATATAGGGCCATCTTGGCTCTCTTGTTTGCGTTTGTTGTGGACTGGTGTCATCTTGACTTGCATCTTTCTCAGCCGGGGTTTCTGCAAGTCTGGTGGCATTTTGTCTTTTGGTCTCGGACTGGTAGTATCTTTCTCATCCATACGTGTTTGCTAAGTTGGTCTCGGACTGGCGGCATCTTTTTCTTTTAGATTAGTATCTTTCTCACCATCTGACTTCTGGAATGTATAATTCATTGCATATATTTATAAATTCCCGTCCTGCGATATTCTGAGTTAAATTAACTTATTATTAACTTAGTTTACTCATTGCTATGCATGCACTAGTAAAGAAATAAGAAAAAGAATAGGAAGATCATTTGACCATCTTTGCCAATGGTAATGGTTACTTATACAATATCACTTAACTTACACATAATTTGGGGAACGTTAGTGTAAACTTGTTGCACTATTTCTATGACAGTGATTTTGTTTTATTGATAACCTTTTCTGTTACTTTGATAAGCTTTTCTGTTACTTCAATATATCGTAATGCGTATTGCAATATTGATTGTCTGTGCTGTAACATATCACAAAGTGATTAAACAGATTCGTTGCACTCAAGCACATAATTTGCCATAACAAAAAGATCAAGCTAATGCAAGGACATCAATAGCAGAAAGGGTCAACTTTCACTTTGGTAGAGGTCAAGTAAATAATCATATATTCCAAATATCTAAGCTAAGATCCTAGCTGTTCTATGAAAGAGGATTTTTCGTTTAAGTTTTCTTTAACTTGGTATAAGTCAATATGTAAAATGAAGCGACACCCTGGGCAGGGTCTATTTCAATCTGAGGGTCATCATTGTATGAAACGAGGTACCGCCAGTGTTTCACTTCCGCGAGATCTCGATTACCGATTAACGGTAACTGCACCGTAAACGATTCTCGTTTTCAATTTGTTTAAATCCGTGTTGCCAATCAGAGTGACTCTAACCGTGGAACGATATTCGGGAACCGTGTAGCCAATCACAAGTGCTGGATGGACCGGTAGATTTTACGGGTATTGTGCGGGCCTGATTATTTATTTTCAGAATATAGAAAGTGTTTAGACAATGAACAACGATGTTTGAATGTTTTTACTTTCATCAAGGTCTTTCAAATACTATTTGAAATACCTTGCTTTCATTCATAAATTACTGAAGTTTTTGTTTTACAAAACAGTCATAATGTGTTTTCGAGTGCGGTAAGAAGCTTGTTGTTGAAATTTAATGTACGGGAAATTGCCGATTTTTTAACAATTAACACATGTACTAATAATTATTATGACAAAATCGATTTTAAACAGCAAAGTCCACATGTATTAAAAATTAAGATATTTTACAATTGTTGGTCAGTACCATATTTGCTCAAATACCATGAAGGTTATTGAGTTTATTTTTAAAGTTAAAATTTAATCATTAAATGAGTGGATAATTGTTTAGTTTGTTATCTCAAAAACTTCATTACCTGTGGAAATCTTCAATTTTTTATATGAATCCTCCCAGACGTTTTTGAGGAATTCAAGCATTTTTCATTGCCATCTGCGCACGCTGAACCCTCTCATCAGTCAATCTATCACCTGTTGTAAAAATAAATATAGATAGACAAGCTTGAAAATGTCAAGAGCTTTGCATTTACTTATTTACATTTCTTTCCTTAACTAGCACGATGAATGTAAACTATGCGTCAAGTTATTTCAGAAGGTCTCTGCCAAATTCTTCAAAACTCCTTGAAGAATTTCAAGAAATATACTCATATGACCTTTGACATCAAAGTATGACCTGGAACCAAGCTGGTTGAAACATGCGCTCGGCACATCGTATTAGTACATATATCATGAATATGTTTGCTAGGTTATTTAAAAATCATTCAAGGGGTCCAAGAGATATAGAGCGGACACGAAACATAATTACAAATGTATATGACCATTGGCCTGTGTGGCCTTGAACTCCAACTGAGCTAGCAGAAACATACACTCTGCGCATTGCAGGGTGAACATTTGTGGCTAGTTATAATTCAAAATCCTTTAAGCGGTTCAAAAGCTATGAAGATGACAAACAACTCAAGAAAAAACAATATGTCTCACGATTATAATGGGAAGACATAATAACTGTTACTCAAACTAACCTCCAAAGGACACAGGTTCAACAATTTCTTCATTCACTATTAGCACATACTTCCAGTCAAAACTTTCAGAAGTTCAATAACATGAAAAGGTACATGATTAGTTTTATTTTGCGTATTTATGTTGTAGATGTTCTGGATATAGCTTACTGAACAGCTCAGTTAGTTGGGGAATGTTCTCAATTACAGATGTAGCAACTATAAAGACAAGTTCTTTCAAGAGGAGTTCCTGTTCACCTTTAGATGGAATATATTGTTGTATGTTAAATACAGGTTCCTTATCATCAAGTTGCAATGATGGTCTCACTCTCTCTCTACAATTGCATACACATTAGACAGGTGGAGTGACTCAGTTTTCCTGTCAGATGTTCTGTGTGAAGGAAGAATGTCTTTATCTCAATTGTCTCCAATTAGTTGATACTTTTTGTTGCTTCCTTCTGATCACTCAATTTTCATACAAGGAACTTCGTTATCTAGCATTCCTTTCCAAGACAGTAACTTCCTGTGGACTGTTTCTGGATGTACGCTCAAGCTCAGTTTGGATAATCGTTCAATAGTCTGAAAATAAGCACAGTTAAAACAAAGAATAACTTCAAGATACAAAATTGTTTTAGTCATAAACTTGCAAAGAATATGCAAATAAAACATATTTCTTTATTTCCTGCCAACAATACATGTACATTTTTTCAATTCTGATTTATTGTAATACATTTCATCAGCTTTGAAATGCAGTCCGTAAATAATGGCTTTTTTTCTCTGGTGCAACCAGTAAATATGTATAGGCTGATCTGGATCTACACTTGCTGCAAAGAGGTCAAAACGAATATTCATGGATCGAAGATACCGAGTCTGATTTAAATGAGATTGTTTGGGTTGATGATACATTATAAAGCACATCCTGCTTAATATTTTCATTTCAACATACCTTCCGTGTACATCCCCCATTAGCCATTACAAATCCAACCAAATAATGTGCTGCAGACATTTCCTTGGATCTGCTATGAAGGCCTATTTCTGCCATCATCATCATGTATGTGAACGGTTTGCTCGTCATTGTTCTAGGAATTGGGGGTGTCACTAATGATTGACTCAATTTGACTCTATTTTAGCAGAATTATGGCCCTATTTTGGACTAAGAAATTGGTAAAGATTTTTGTACCAGTCTGCATTTTGTCTAAACTGTTTGACATATGGCTTTGAAACTTAGAAATGGGTAAAGTTATGACTGATTCTGGTGATACATATATATTGTTTGTCTTATATATTTTCCTTCTTTTTTCTGAAAACCTTAAAAGGTAATTCTTTAACCCCATATTTGCATCAGTTCCAGGAAGTGTCGAGCGTGCTGTCTTAAGACAGCTCTTGTTTATAAAGGGCAACCTTGACAGTTTTGAAATGAAACAAGGTAATTTACAAAAATTATACGTGTTGGTAATTTGTTGAAAATTATATTGATAAATATTAGTCTTGTATTACTTTGCTTCCTAAATGATGAGCATAACTTTGCCTTCTAAATGACATTAATGAGGCTGATCCTCAGTGGGCCACCCATGACAGGAAAGTTCGATTTTCTAGAACTGCTTCTTTTTGTGCCCCAATTTTTGGGGACATTTAGATTTACTCTTAATATTCTTGAAGAAGTTCTAGAACGGCTATGTAATGTTCAAGAACTATTCAGGAACTAAGGTGCAAGAACAATTTCTTGAATCGGCCGATATGATACACGATTGACAAAATACACGATGAGCGCACGCACGTTGTACACACATTACACGCACGATATACGCAAATTTTGACAACTGTTATGTTCCAACTACTGTAACACCGTCAGAGTAAATACAGTATAGTGTCGGATATCTCAGTCGGTAGGGTACTTACGCACGGTCCCAAGTTCGAGTACTAGTCATGCTAAACATTATTTTACTGGATAAGATAAAACTGGACAAGATGAGTTTACTATGAAGTCAAGCTACCTATCCTTTATTCTCAAAATCGCATCGACCATATGTTGTCTTTTGTTTGAATTTTAATGTCGGTTTTATACATAGCAATACCATATATCTTAAGTTTAGTCGACATCAATTGGTAACAATTAATTCAACATCAGCCCTCCGGGAGCTTTTAAACCGACTAATAAACAAATAGTCAAGATAAAACATTTAATAAATACAAATACAAATTGCATTAGAAATCAATTGAAACACATGTAAAAACATTAATGTTCAAATGAACATTCACAAATGACATATTGTCAATACATTAAATAAAGTAAAAGAGCGGGTTTTCTTTGTACTTTGTGCTTTCCATGTTTTCAATATGAAATACCTTTTAAAGTCGAAAATTCGTGGTTATTTGTTGAACTGGTTTTAACAGAACCAGAGGGAGCTGAGAACCCACCAATTCACAATCATTACTTTGAGAGGTAAGTTCTGAGTGGTTAGTGCTTAAAGCATAATTATTCACGATAAAATAATATTTTTCAAGATACATTTTTAGCATTCCTCTACAACTAGTATCACTTAGTTTAAACAGTATTTATTTTTCAAGTAGGCATGTACAGTACAATACATACGGTAATATGCAATTAATAAGAGAATGGCTGGCGTACAAACAATTAATGCATAGTAACACAGAAAAGGATTTGAAAACAAGTCTTTTTAAAGACTTATATAAATTCATTTCCTCATGGCGTTGAATAAAGTGGCTGGTTCGTACAAGTAACGTATAATGCGCTAAGCTTGAAAATAAGTTGTAGATAGAGAATGTAAGTAACATTAGAACTATGCTGCACTAAAGATCACGTGTTCATGTCACTATATAGCGGCAATAGGATAAGTGTTATTATGTATAGGTTCCATTTAAGTCCGACTAAGACGCGAAACGTCGCGTGGCGACAATGAACTCTTGTACTCGACGAAAGACATGCTCGTTTTCATTTAAAGTCATGCACTTTAGTGCCGTATAAAAGGTTTTGTAATTTACAAGGACATGGTAAGTGAGCAAAGTAGGTTTGTCTTTGAAAGCTGTAATTGGGGCAAGATAGAAGGAAGTGATTTGTAGTTTCTAATTCGCCACCTGTACAGTGAGGAGAGTCGATTATCGATTTCCTGAGATCATAGTTCAAGGAGCTGCAACCAGCAATTACACAATTTTGTATGTTTGTGTTATATGCTTTGTCTATGCTCTCTTCAATAAGGGTCCAGTAATGATTGTTTTTGCGTTAGGTGGACGGTAGATGCCACCAATTAGGATTGCTTTATTTTGATATGTTACCTCAATCCAGAGGGCTTCCAAATAGGGTAGCGAGAGGTCAATTCTTAATTTTCCATGAATACCTTCTCTAAGATATATTGCTACACCACCGCCTATTTTGTTTACACGGTCACACCTAAATGGTGTCCCAAAATTAGGTAGTTTTAAATTTTAACTATCAGAATCATTAGTTAGCCATGTTTCTGTGAAGATTAGAATATCATATGGTTGAGCTTCTATTTCGAGTATATAGAGCTTATTGCGAAGACTTTGGATATTTACATGCATTATGCTTAAACCGTTTTTTATGACATCCTTGAAGCTGTTATTAGAGTCTGTGTCTAGAGAAGTATTACTTGGGGAATGTGTATCTGGACCGGGATTTGGATGCACATTTCTTGCATATCAGATCGGCATTTCCGGTGATTTTGCCCATGCCGGAAAAACCGGTCTGGCACCCCTCCTATGCCGGACGACTCTCGTGAATCACTTATGACGTAACGTTATAAACATTGTGACGTCAATTTCCAAAACAGAACGTCGGAAAATCGTTTGTTTTTCATGATAATTCATCATTTTGATGAGTTTGCATTTAGAAATCTTCTTTAAAGAGCAAGACGGTATGCAAGAAAAAGTTTCCATCATGAGACACTTGGCTCAGATGGAAATATCCGTCACCTCGGGTAACTGTTTTACGGGAACTCGGCAGAGCCTCGTTCCCGCCAAAACAGTTACCCTCGGTGACGGATATTTCGATCTGAACCTCGTGCTCATGACAGAAATTATTATTCCAGACAACAGTAAGAGGAGTAAGTAGAATGCTGCAAAAATGGTATAAAGGGTTATGATTGTGAACGAGTATGGAGCCTTATGGATTAAAAGTGCACAACGTCGAGTGTTACGATAGTTCGTGATTAAGTAGCATCTATATAGTGTAAACACGTTATGAGTTTGGTGTGTGAGCGTCGCCACGTGCCGCGTCATACAAACAACATTATGATTCATGTAATAAAGTCAAATAAAGTTGTATATACTGCTGCGATGGCGCGGCGAGACGAATCGCGACAATAGCCGGAACGGCCACAGAACCAGAATAACACTAGTAATATAAACATGTACATGAGATCTAAAATGTAAAAGAAACTTTTGCAGGGGAGGTGTTGTATTACACTTTTGTTGATGACGGTATTAAAGATAAGATTATGGTATCTTGTAGTGAATTCATTATTTCACTCACTTCAGTAATACTTGTAGTGAAAAATTACATAGAAGAACTATATATCTGATAGTTTCTTAGACAGTTAAACAGTTAATTTCCCGTTTTAAGGATCTTTTTAGGAATAAAGAAAAAAAAATATCAGTGAACTGGTAGGCTTATGCATGACAGTAGAGTGCCGTGGAATTTGTGGTCCGATACCTGTTTGAGTTAAACAGAATGGCTATAATATTGACAGAATTGCCCACACGTTATCCGAGTTTGTTCATTATAAAAATCTAAAACAAAGTCTATAATTGTGAGTCAAAACATATATATCGTGCTAGTATTGAATAGATGGGGGAAAGTAATAAGTATAACAAGGAGCTTTGAAGCCCTTCTTTAAACGTGTCCAATAGGAGCTGCACAAACAAGTACGCTCACCTTAACTTCGATAATTTTGAGCAAAATCCATGCATTTTGGGTCTGTTTTTGCACTTTTTACCGTTGAATCCTCTGCATTCAACCAGGAACGTAGAATATACAGGGATTCGCAACGGGTAGCGATAATCAATACAGCATTACAATATGTGTGTCGTGCAATCGATTTTCTTCAGACAGCTTACCTGTAGAAGCAGCTTATCAAGTTAATCGAACGCATTACGCAAATTGGCCGATATCGAAGTACCCCTATCGTACTATTTAACTGATAGCGTCAACATTTGTTTTTCAATTTTCTTCAAATTTTCAGTACATAACCAAGAAATGTTTTTTCTCTAAAGCTATGTAAAAATTAATTTACTAAATTGACATAAGATACGAAATATTTTGAGTTAAACACGGATATTCTACGATTTTCGGCTTTGCAAAAAGTTGGTTGATATTTTTTTATGAACCTCATGTCAAAGATCTAAGCTGGTTACTCAAAAAATTCTTGATCGATTTTCTTAAAATTTACTGCAATTTATCATGAAATGTTTTTCCAACGTCCCAATATAAAAATTATTCCTACAAAAATAATAGATAAATGCAATATTGCAACTTCAAAAAGCAGGCGGCTCGCACTCCCGTAGTTTCACGCGATGATTTCACATGCAAATTTTTTAGTTAACTGTAAATATTTTCGATTCTTATATAGATATTCATAAAGCAAGCATTCAATGTTTTTCATGATTATAACAAATAACTGTTATTTTTTTATGTTAAGTTAAAATTTCGAGCATTCCGTGATCTTTCAACTTTTCGTGTGCCGGTTTCGCATGGAAAACAATATTTATATGATCAGTTTCAACATTTACAATGTTTAATTTCTGATTAATTTCAAGTAAATGATAATATATAGACAGTAATAACATAAATCATAGATTGAATTGAATTAAATTGTTTAATTATTATAACTATAAGAAATAAATGCACGTGAAAAGAATGATGTTAATTTTCTTTCAACCCGACTTGCAAATTTTAATTAGCCAATCAACCGATTACGTGATTGAGTCAAAGACCCTAAAACCGAACAGTCAAACTAAATTATGTTTCGTACGTTTGAACCTGTCGGTCCTTTTCAAGAAATAACTATGTGGCGAATAAGAACAATAGAACTGTAAGCACAGTTGATTCGCACATCTTTAATCGTAGGTACTCATTTGAATTCCATGTTTTCGAGAATATAGCTAGTCAGGGATCTCGTCAAACAGTCTCAAAGTTTCTGTGTGTCTACATGTTTTTTTATTTACAATGGCTTCGAGCAGTAGAGGAATATACACGTGAAGACTCTAGTTCTAGCGTCACTGTGACGGAAATAAAATGAACAATATGCACTTTTAAAAATTTAATGTATGCTACGGATACGCAATAAACAACATCATCACATAGAAAATAGATTGTATCAAATGGACTTCCTTGACAGTAACTACCGGATCTATGGACATCTATACACGACTCCCAGGGTCACACCTGCCTGACTTGTCCCAGCTTTCGGTGCACTAGCTCACCACCTAGAAAAATTAAAAGTTTTGATACAGACTTACATTGGGTCATGATTTTGCATTTCGTCCAGTTAATTGAACAAACCCTGCGATCATTGAACCAGTCAAGAATGCCGGTGGTTTGAATCTCAAACACAGCACTTGATAAGACTGTTCCCGAAAGCACCTAGTGGCAAGATAGATAGATAAAGCTGTTCACTCCTCGAAAAAGGATACACAATTGTATCAGTGCATGTATATAGTGTTTTACACAATATATCTAAGAAGCTTCATCTCTATACGTACGTAGCTGCTTAAAAATGGCACAAACAGCCTTAAAATATAATATGAAAAAATCATGTTTTTTTCTTATGGACCTATATAAATTTATTATCATCGCCAAAAATAATGTGCATTCTATTAAATACACCCTGCATTGAAGCTTAAGTATAGCTACTTTTCAAGGAGTATTTGAAATTATAAGGACCATTTATTTTTAGCTCTTACACGATTCGGACGCCATTTGCAAATCTGAGCGATTTTACGAACTCAAAATAACTGACGAGAAAGCGAAACTGGAACTATTGTTGTGTTTATCGCCAAAATAAAACTATTATTTGCGAGAAACTTGGCTCAATTGAGCTTACTATTGCCTGATATTGTTGTTTTTCATCGCTTTCCGGGGTCATGTCTCGGCCCTTCGACAAACAAAGAACAAATCGGTGAGAAAAACAAATCCGATAAAACAATGAAATGAGCGTCATTTCGAGCAATTTTAGTAACAAGAAAATAAAATGACACTTACCTTTCATAAAATTAACACTGAACCATCTAATTTGTTAATATTAATAATGATGCGAGCAGATTTTACATGTTGATATCTCCGGTTAAAAAACAAAATGGCGGACGAGGGAGGCACTCATAATCCATAAATTCAGCGGCGACCAATCCCGTTGATTCTACGTTCCTGATTCAACTTGCATTACTTTCACACGCATCGATGTCTGAAACAGCCGACTAGCTACGGCCATGCAGGAAAGAAGTGAGCATTCCGTAAGAGTATTCGTTTCTTCAGAAGTTGCGATTTACCATATAAAATACATGAATCTGTTATACTGACTTGGGTTATGTTTACTAAATCAGCCATTTTTTATCGGAGCCGGTTCGTTACGTTAGTTGGAGCATTATCGTTAAATTGGAGCCATTGCGTTTTGCCGATACAGTGTGAGAGAGCGACTAAGTGCATATAAATTATTCGTATTATAGGAACAAAAAAACAAAAATAATATCAAACAGGGAATGCCACGTACCAAAAACACAGCATCTCCAAAACGAGCCCCACAGCACCCAGAAGTGCACACCACCAACCCACCCCCCCCCCCCACACACACACACACAATCATGTAAACACACACACATAGCATACAAAGCAAACACACGAGGACAAAACGAACAATTAAAGGAACACAGTGGGGCACCGCCTTGGAACGGTCAGTGGCAAAAACACCACTGGGGAGCTTAAACCGGTTTATGGTGCGCACCCAACCTCACTCTTACCCCCACCATGTTCCAAAGTCACAGGACAGTGTAAATAAAAGTAATCCCTGCTAGGTGAATCTCTAACACACGCAGGAATCTGCGATCTGTTGTTGCTCCCCTTTATGCATTTGTAAAACAATGGTATAAATTATGAAATCATTTATCCGATCAATGTACAGCTAATGTAGGAGGAACCAGTACCACTATTTTAGACACGTATTAAAATTGATTGAAACAAAATAGTTATAATAGCTTTAACGTTCCCTTTATAGTTTTATAATAGTACGCAGGTTCATTAGGTGACAAAGGGTAAATAATCCAACAGCAATAAATAAAACTTAAACAGGTTTTTGTAATGCTGCAGTCTAGCCTTTTGGAGTAATACAGTGAATGTTTAAAGAGCAATGACTCTTCAGATGTGGCATAAATACACCAGCAACATTGCAGAACATAAGCATTTGACTGCCAGTAATTCATATTTATATTGATGATAATGGTGTACAACCTGTACTTGCTTTACCTTATACTGTACAGTTAAAAATTACCAGCACGATTTTCATGATTATAGACGCAGACATTCGGTGACATGATTCGATGAACACTTACAGTGTTATTGTAGGATTTACGGCTGATAGTTAATAAGTTGGGCTAATAGATATTTTGCAGTATATTAAATGTTTCTAGAATAGTGATAACTTTAACATGTTTAGCACCACTTTAGATTTACTTGTGGCAACTATGATAAAGACTATAGGAATGATCTGGTTAATGTTAAAATTGGACAGAAATAGCACGTGCTTTACAATACAGGTAACGTTTTACCGTTTTACTATGGATTTACGTGAGTGCTCATTGTGTATTAGACAAGTAGTAAATACATATTATAGCAGTTTCTAGATGTAAATATTTTGGTCACGGTGTGTTACACACTGTTGTAATCTAGGACACTATTGTTTACACGTTAGATTTTCCCATATTTTATTGCTTGAATAATGCCCAAGCTCTTGATATGGACCCTTTTGCCAGGTTCCGTTACGCCTGTGAATAAGTTGGTACTTGGAGGGAGTGATGCGTAGACCTTGCAGACAGCGATCCAAGTTTTGTCAATATTTTTGCACGTGTTAACTGCCTTGCTTCGAATGACAAACGTTCGCGGAAGGGAGTAATATTTTCTTGAACGAATAAGCCGCTTCCCAGTTCCTTCCGTGCATCGTACAGACGTTGTCAGGCTCCAGAATTCGTGAACTTCACGATCACCCTTCTATTCGCTTTTACCTCGGTATCAATTTGCGATGGCACTTGTCAATATCGGTTGAGTTGATGTGTAAAGGTTCTCCATTGCAACGTTTTTCACCTGATCAAGAATCTTAATTTTAACATTCTCGTTAGAGTCTCCTGTATTACCAGGAATCCCGGCTATATCTAGACACATCCTTCTACCGTATTGTTCTATTTCGTCGGCATATAGAAACTTTTCAGTCATAGCCTCCCGCAGGCGTATGTTTTCTTCCTTTAGAAACGAAACTTCTTTGCGGATCGATTCTGTTTCAGCTTTCACTGCCTCTTGGATCTCATTTTTATTTCGTTTCTAATTTCACTTCGTATTTCAGTGATAAGGTCCACTTTCAACTCTTTACCAAGAATCGATACTAATTCTTTTAGGTCATCTTTGGTCAAGGGCGGCCATTTTAAAATTTTATTTGTATATGGGCAATTTAGTTTCGGTGTCACTGCTTTCAGAGTGCTCACTTATTTCACTTATTTCCGTGAAGCTATCATCAGCATTTTCAAATGGTCTCGGCTTTTTAAATGATGGGTTTTGTAACGGTGAAGATTTATTACGTTTGCGGTTTCGTTTTGGCTTTGTCATGAATGTCAGTTTTTGTGGGTGGGGTGAACGGCAGTCACTTACAGGCTTCTAGTTATCAAAATTGTTAAGATTTTGCTCTAAAACAGTGGTTTTAGTATCTGTACTTCTTGATACCATTTCATCAAACTGTAGGTCACGAAATCCGTCTTAACTTGGTGGAATTCAAAACAAATTCACATTTTTGTGTCAGTGTAAACAAAACACAACCATTTTATTCTCCGCCTGAGACATTCACTTGAATTTAGGTACTTGTCTGAACACTGTCTTCTAAATGAAATATCATGCACAATTTGTTGGTTGTATACTGAAAAGTCCTCTGAATTAAATCATTGTAATTATGAAATAGCACCAGTGATTCTTTCTGTCAAAACATAAACGCCAAATGGTCAATGTCAATGATGTAACGAACAGCTGATTATGAAAGGATGACATATAGTTCTTACTTTTGAACACAATTTGTATCTCAAAGGTTTGGTTTGTTTCTTGGAATAGCCACAAACCATTTTGCATGTTTAAGTTATAGCCATTGAAAATACTGAAACTCCTGATTTCTTGCTCGTCTGCAGAACAGATTTTTTAACACAGATAGATCCAAGTTCTATCCTTGAACATCCCAGATCCCATTATGCATGTGAGAATTATGGTCTATGAAACTTGAAAGGTTTTGACAGTAAAATGGATATTTTGATTAGTGTCTAGAACTAGGCTTTTTCATCAAATATGTAGCTAAAAATTGAGCTACATGTATTTAATTTTTTTGTTCACCTGACCACTACGTGATCAAATGTATTGAGCTTTTGTGATACTATTTTATGTGCAGTCCGCCATTAGTTTACATACACTGTAGCATCCTCATTTTTCAGCCAGTCAATGAAATTTGGTCACAAGGTATATGGTACTAAGATCTTGACTAGGAAGATTTTGGACCAAATCAGACAAGTTAGTCCAAGTTATTGCCCTTGGTTTATACAAAAATGCCATTTTTAGCCTTTTTACACTCTAGCATGTTCATTTCTTCACCAATCCTAATCATATATAGAATGACCATAAGATTTAATGTCTTGTGCCCTTGATTTAAGAAAACATGCCTCATTAACTACGTTTACCCCTTGCACCTACATTTCTGGCATGTTCACCCTATAGCACCAACATTTCTTCACCAATCACATATTTCTGATCATTTTTAGTTTTTGAACATGCATTGGGCAAAAAGTTCACATATTTGCAAAGCAATGTTTCTTCCAGGACAAGTGTCTTCTTTGCTTTGACATATATACTATCATGACTTGTTCTTTAAGTATTGTAGTTGAAAAGCAACGTCAGATGAAAGTAGTTTTTTATGAAAGATGAGCAGGTCAGGACCATCAATACCCTCCTTTTTAATGAGGTCAGAATTGAATCAAAAACATACCTGTGTGTTATTTTATTGAATATTTTTCAATATATCAGGTATGGACCTCCTTTCTTTTAAAGACGTGGTTTTAAAGAGATTGTTTTACATTTGTCGGCATAAGTGACTTAAAGGGGCACTTCCTACATCTAGCAGATTATTTTCTCGAAACATAGAGTCTATTTTTAAAGAACGTTAGATGATAAAATACAACTTCAAAGAAGAACTTATTGCGAAAAATGCCTCATTTTACCAGAATTAATCAACATAGAGGCTTTCTGTAATAAATCGCATCCACCCATTAATTGTACAACAACAACTCTACATAGATTATTGAATGATTTACGGTACTGTAGTATATATGTCAAACAGCTGATTTTATCGATAATGTCTGGAGTACAAAGCTGAAACTTTTACGCTGAATTATAAAACTTGCATATATGTTGCGCCCCGGGAATACATTCGGCTGGGACGGTCAAAGTTTTCATCAGATATAATAATAGTAATAATAATAATCTCTTTATTTAAAGAAGCTAGCTCATTAAGCATATGAACATAAAGCAACACATTTCTTATCTACCATGAGGCCTTCTATTAACAATGATAATATACAATTGAGAAAACTATAATCATACATCAACTAAGAAAACACTAACACAACACACGCACGCACGCACGCACGCACGCACGCACGCACCAACACACACACGCACACACACGCGCGTACACTCTCATACACACTTAAAATATTGAGCAGAACTTATTATACAATCCTTTACTGAGTAGTATATATATTTTTTCTTATTCATTTATAGTAGTGACTCATGCACTGTCAACGATGGGATATCATCGTATAAATTTTACAAAAGTAAGTTATGTAGGGCAAGTTTGATTTGCTTAAGTGTTTTTTTGCTCTTTTATTTGCAGCGGTAATGCATTCCATACAGCCATTCCTAAGTAACCAAATGTTTTCATAAGATATTAAGTTTGCGGTTTCCTATAAGTAAACTGTTTTTGATCATATGATCGCAAAGGATATCTTTTGTTTTCAGAAACCGTTATAAGTTTGCAGTAATATTCAGGAACTAGCCTATTAATGGCCTTGTAAACTTGAATAGCAATGTGATATGTAAATCTCACCATGATTGGCTTCCAAGATAATTTTTTAAACATATGATTTGAAGATGTTTTGTATGGTACGCATAGTATTAGTCGTGCGGCTCTTTTCTGGAGTTTAGCAAGTTTATATTTGCTTGACTGGTTGCAAGTTGACCATAAAGTGCAACAGTAGTCAAAAATTGGCATAATATATGCGTTGTAAAATAACTTCTTCATGTCCAATGTCAGATATTTAGATATTCGTTTAAATAAACTAATTTTAGCGCTAAATTTACTATACACTACGTTTACGTGTGTTTTCCATTCTAATGATTGATCTATGTGTTATCCCAAAACCTTTTGGTCAGTTACCGTTTTAAGACAAATATTATTTACATACAGTGACAATGGTCTAGTACTTTTAATTTTTTGTTTACAACAAAGAAGCAAAGATGTTGTTTTATTTGGATTTAAAGCCATATTATTCAAGGAGCACCATTTTTCGATACTTTTTAGGTCTGTTTGTAAGTTTGATTCAATATCTTGAATGTTTTCTGAACAGTAGTAAATTGTCGAGTCATCGGCATACATCAGCTGCAGTGTTCAAAACATGTAATGGAAGATCATTTACATAAATGAGAAAAAGCAAAGGTCCTAAAATCGAACCCTGGGGAACTCCGGTTATTACAATTGAATTATGAGATTTTTATCACCGATTATGACGGCTTGTTGTCTGTTACGCAGATATGACTTAAACCAGCATAATGATTTGTCAGAAAAGTGGTAAAGCTTCAATTTATGCAGAAGTATTTCGTGATCGACAAAATCAAAAGCCTTTCTAAAATCAAGAAATATACTGCCTACAAGTTTATCATCTAAAGATTTCAGCCATTGTTCAACCATGGACGTTAAAGAAGTTTGACATGTTTCCTGCGGAAACCAGACTGAGTTGCATATTTGTATCGTCAAGAAAATCGTTTAGTTGGTTTGCAACATGTCTTTCAAATATCTTTGATATCGTATTAAAGTGATATTATGCGCATTTTTTTTTCAAGTAAAAATCCAGCTGAAAATGGTGTGTGTACAAAAGTGTAGAGAAAATAATAACTTTTAACCCAATACACCAAACTCCTCCCGCTACCAGTATGAAAAATAACTCAAAATACTGATTTTCTTATTTGACTGGGAGAGTCAATTTAAGAAAAGAACAACTGCATGCAGGAGTTGCTTCCCTTCCACTGCCGAACATCAACAACGACACATTCAACTATCATTTTATCAGTCCGATATTTTTATATCTAAAGCACCAACTTCAAATACTAATGCGGCATAATCATTAATTTAACACATTTAAATGCACAGCAACCAAAAATTGCTTTTATAAAACTGTCACCAAAAATACACTTTGTGCAGTAATATGCGCATAATGTCACTTTAAAAACAAAAATAATATCAAACAGGGAATGCCACGTACCAAAAACGCAGCCTCCCCAAAACGAACCCCACAGCACCCAGAAGTGCACACCACCAACACACACACACACACACACACACACACGCACACACACACGACACACACACACACAATCATGTACACACACACATATACACTACCAACACACACTAGCATACAAAGCAAACACACGAGGACAAAACGAACAATTAAAGGAACACAGTGGGGCACCGCCTTGGAACGGTCAGTGGCAAAAACACCACTGGGGAGCTTAAACCGGTTTATGGTGCGCACCCAACCTCACTCTTACCCCCACCATGTTCCAAAGTCACAGGACAGTGTAAATAAAAGTAATCCCTGCTAGGTGAATCTCTAACACACGCAATGGAAACAAAAGGCATGGTATGTAAAACACAAAAATGCTCGTGTATAAATATATAAAAAGCAAACCTTGAGAACCAAAAAACGTATGTACTCAATGCCTTTGCAGAAGGCAGAGCACCAAGAGAAACACCCTTAAGGGCCCGACGAAACAGGCCAGAGGACAGAAATCAAAACAGTTTCGTCCCAGTGGGATTTAAAAACTGCCCATCACAAGTCAATGCTATTATTGATTACACTTGCAATCGGTATGGTTATGTAGTCTGCACACAGTTTT
>JAFMSR010000017.1:6727301-6894801 GCA_022818135.1 Saxidomus purpurata
AATTAATTGTACAACAACTCTACATAGAGTATTGAATGGTTTACGGTACTACCGCTGATTTTATCGATAATGACTGAGAAAGCATAACTGAAACTTTCAGGTTAAGTTATACATGTAATACTTCCAAGTTTCTTTTATTTATGATTTGGTGGTTATTTCGTTTGGCATCAGTTATATGGTGTGTGCCTTTAAAGAGGCATTCACAACATCTACATGTAGTAGATTATATTTTCAAAACATACATTATCAGGCTTTTTCAATAAGTAGGTGTATTACACACACATGGAAAATACAAAAACTCACGTTCTCTAACTGGTTTATTTGCCTTAAAACATCAAACAATGAACTTTAAACTGCAAACATCCAAAACGATTTGAACATCATGGCAATGGTTAATATATTGTAAAGGATTGAAATATGGACCTATTGGTATTTATTTCGCCATAGAAAACTCAGTTACCCGCATCTAACATTAAACTATACACATAATGCACCAAACATGGCGCTATTTATATCTGCTTGTCTAAGCTTGTGTCAATTATAAGGCATTTTGTAATATTAAAAAAATACAATAGATTACTCAAACTACTATGTTGCGTTAATTTAGATGAACATTTATTCGATTATAATGTCACAATACATTAAAATAATCAGTTTCTTCATAATTACTTGAATTCGTTATTGTATAAAAACCTTTATTCCAACGTAAGAGAATATTTGTATGCATAACTATAACTCTTAGTGTTAAACCTTTCGCAGTATAAATGAGCTTAGTTTATACTAATTTATTTTAGCTCGATTGTGAAGAAAGCTTGTACATGTAGCTTATCGAGTCATTCTCGAGTCCGCTTCCTGGAAAACCCAGTACTGGTGTCATAAGAAGTGTTTTATTGCAAATATCTACAATTAAATGACACCGGGTAAATTGTGACGAACATTTCATTTTAAAGTGGCGTACACATAGTGCTTGTGAATGAATCATTACACATGAAATATACAAAGTATACTTTTTCGTTATACAAAGTAAGTAAAATATGTGTATATGAAAATGTTTCTTCACACAAAAATTTATATTTAAAATATGTGTGTTTTCATTAATCATGACATGAACTCGTGACCATTTATAGCCAATGTACTAGATTAAAGAAAAGTGTCGTTGCTACACCTTCAAAACAGTGCTTTGTAGGCTAACAAAGAACGTAATAATACATTATGTCAGAATAAAACAATCATCTCACTACCTGTCTTATGTTTTCTCCTATGTATCTCATCAAAGAGTGTAGGTCAAAAAAGTTTTGACATACAACGTGTTTTGGTGTTAGATATAGACTTATAATTTCACAATGATGTGCTGGGTGTTATACATGTTTCTATATCGGTACCAGGCTACAGTACAAACTTCGTGTATTTCGCTAGGGTATTGATACACTAATTGCTGTTGTTACGAACATTTCAAGTAAAAACATCCTATTCAATGCTTTTAAAATAATAATTCTACTTGCTTAATATCGTTGGGATCTATTACCAACATGCGTTTTGAATTACCGCTGCTTTAGGGGCCGATACTTTACATACAATGTAGTATATAATTATTTTGAACCCATATGACATCTTGTCGAGACGGCCACTGGAACCACTTACCATTTATCAAGGTATACAGCAGCTACATAGTCATCTTGTTTTATGTATGCCTATTTTCCATTCATGACAGAAACTACTTTCTGGTTCTATGTCTGCTTCGTGGGACACTGTGCTTGAACGAACTTGAGAACCAGCTGTCCTCCCTGCAATTGTAGTCACGGGTAATTGGTCGGGTAATGTGTTAATTTTCAGTTCAACGGTTTCATCTTTCATGTATGACAGGCTGAGCTAGCGGAAATTATACATACTTAACAGTAACAGCTTATGTTACACACGGCAACTACAGAACTACCTTTTCCCTTGACTGCATGTAGTTTCATCGTTCCGGTGATTCGTTTTAGCTTGAGTTTTGTTATATCGTCTGACTTGCCATGACAACTTTCAGAGAAGACGATTATGAACTTCACGTTCCTCAATGTACAGAACGTTGACTGTGTCCAATGATAGAAGTCAGATTGATCTTGGATGGCAACCTTCACCGTTTTAACAGCGTCGTCGGCATGCGTTTCACCGTCCCAGCTAACCCATCACACGGCCCCTTGCCATGCCCGGCTTCCCAGTAATTTCATATAGCCCATATCCCATATGAGCTGTAGTGATTTGCTACAGCATGGAAGATGACTTTGTTGCGATATTGGGAAGTAGGACTATCTGTCCAATAGTGGATGCAGGTTGTTGCTGGGTTCAGTAACTTAACTTTTGAGATGAATTTGTCAACGATTGTTAACACAACTGGAGCATTATGAGACATTTAATCTGAAACGACAACTATACTCGTGTGTAACATTTGGCCAGTGTCGGAACTAACTTGTAGTATACTACTATTATATGTAGCGTAACGCTGGTCTGATTCCAGTAAGCTTACAGGATCTCCTGAACATATTTACATGAGTAATTATACCCCCACAAAACGAAGTTTGGGGGAGGGGGGTATATTATAGGAGTGTCGGTCGGTCGGTCGGTCGGTCGGTCTGTTGGTTTTCATGGTTTCCGGATGATAACTCATGAACGACTTTACCCTTTTGAATAATTTTTGGTACACACGTGCAACTTCATGAAATACAGGTCAAGTTCAACTTTAGGGTCACCAGGGTCAAGGTCAAGGTCACTGTTACTAAAAAAAGAAAAATGGTTTCCGCTCAATAACTCAAGTTAGGAGTGACCAATTACAATGAAACTTGGTGTGTAGGTAGCTTGTGTGGAGAGGAAGCTTGGGATTGCATTTGGGGTCACTAGGTTCAAGGTCAAGGTCACTGTTACTAAAAATAGAAAAATGGTTTCCGCTCAATAATTCAAGTTAGGAGTGACTAATTGCAATCAAACTCTGTGTGTAGGTAGCTTGTGTAGAGAGGAAGCTTGGGATTGCATTTGGGGTCACTAGGTTCAAGGTCAAGGGCACTGTTACTAAAAATAGAAAAATGGTTTTTGCTCAATAACTTTAGTTAGGAGTGACCAATTGTAATGAAACTTGGTGTGTAGGTAGCTTGGGTGGAGAGGAAGCTGTGAGTCACTAGGGTCAAGGTCACTAGGGTCAAGGTCAAGGTCACTGTTACTAAAAATAGATTTTTATTTATTTTTAGGTTTTAGATTGTTTTAAGCAAAACAAATTTTTCGGGGTCAAGGTCACTAGGGTCAAGGTCAAGGTCACTGTTACTATAAATAGATTTTTATTTAATTTTAGTTTTTAGATTGTTTTAAGCAAAAAAAAATATTTCGGGGTCAAGGTCACTAGCGTCAAGGTCAAGGTCACTGTTACTTATAATAGATTTTTATTTATTTTTGGTTTTTAGATTGTTTTAAGCAAAAAAAATGAGGGGTCAAGGTCACTAGGGTCAAGGTCAAGCTCACAAATTTGTTATTAAATTGTAGCAAAAAAAATGAGGGGTCAAGGTCACAAGGGTCAAGGTCAACCTTACACATTTTGTATGCTATTAAAACAATACATTTACACAAGTTATTGTATAATAACTCAACTCTATGTCCTTGTGGCCATTCCTTTCTTATGGTTGCAATTTTTTGTGACAAAGCTGTATTGTGGGGGTATAATTTGTCACTCTTGTGACAGTTCTAGTTTTCATATGCACTATTACGTGATTGGTTGATAAGTTCTCTTTAAAGGCTTTTTGTCGAGCCCGCCTGCGGTGAGCTCGATATAGTTGTCACTTTTGACGGTTCGGTGTATGTGCGTGCGTGCGTGCGTCCGATTTTGTCCGGACCATATCTTTTTCATGCATAGAGGGATTTTAATGTTACTTGGCACAAATGTTCACCATCATGAAACGGAGTGTCATGTACAAGAACCAGGTCCCTAGGTCTAAGGTCAAGGTCACACTTGGAGGTTAAAGGTTAAATTCAAGAATGACTTTGTCCGGAGCATATCTTTTTCATGCATGGAGGGATTTTAATTTAACCTGGCACAAATGTTTACCATCATGAGACGGAGTGTCATGCGCAAGAACCAGGTCCCTAGGTCTAAGGTCAAGGTCACACTTAGAGGTTAAAGTTCAAAGTCAAGAATATCTTTCTCTGGAGCATTTCTTCTTCATGCATGGAGGGATTTTGGTGTTACTTTGTACAAATGTTCACCACCATGGGCTTCCCTTTTTTTTAGAATTACTTCCCTTTGTTGTTACTATAAATAGCTTATATTGTAACTTTTTTATTACTGGCCGTAGAGAAAAATCGAGACCACTTTTCTGTGATACAACATGCATGTTACATCCAATATTTTGGTGTATTTTGACCCATCTCTACTTGGTAAGGAGTTAGCCCTTTTGACATATGGCGGCTCGACATGTTGCACGTGGGCATCTAGTATTTCTTTGTATTGTGTCCTGATTCTTGTACATGTAACACCATCATTGAACTCATCAACCTGTGCTGTGACATGTTTTACAAATTCTGATTTGGTCATCTCCGTGTCAACAATTTTCATAACTGATTTAGTTTGCCCTTTCATCTCGATTTGAACACGCTTCCATTGCCCAAAAACGAGTTTGTCTACTGTCATATTGTTCTCAATATTTTTCAATATTTCAAACCTACAATCTATCATGTTTTCGCCATTCATTGGTGTATCTACATTTTGACGTTTTGCTGCCTGAAGAGTCAGTGCCATATTCTGGTGTTTAGTACACAGGCACGTATCCCTGGTAATCAAAGCTGTAAGACGTATGTGTTGTGGGCAGATTCTACAGAAGATGTGGACAATTTGATATCTGCATTTTCACTTATAAATTTATTGTACAATTTTTTTAGGTAATCTATCAGAGCTCTCTTTTGTATTTTCTCACCACCTTTTGATTTTATGCAATCATCTTTTCCGGGCATGTTTCCTAAAGGCTAGAATCGAAATATAAGCTAAAATCTAGGTAGGAATTCGCATAAATCGATTTAAAATGGCGGTTGCACGGTACCGCTACCTATATGTTTATTCTGGAATTTCAAAAGTGTTGCGTTTAATTTGGTAGCTTATTTTTTTAAAATTTAGAGACATACATGACAGGAACTTTTACTGGAGCCTTTTATATGAATATATGTTCTAAAATACGTTATTCACATACAGTTTGAAGAACTTAATTTTTTTTACCAAATACTGAGAGCGAGCAGCTTTAACATATAATCTATGTCTCGAAACATAATCTGCTAGATATACGGAGTGCCCTTTTAACCTAAGAGTTTCAGCTATGTATTCAAGGTCATTGCCGATAAAATCAGCGGTGTAAATATACTGCTATACCGTGAATAGTAGTGTTGTTGTCGTACAATTGTTGGATGGATGCGATCTATTATAGAAAACCGCTTTATTGATTAATTGAGGTAAAATGAGACATTGTCGCCACAAGTTCTTCTTTGAAATCTTATTTATCATTTTACGTTCATTGAACATATAACCAATGTTTCGACTATATAATCTGCTAGACGTAGGGAGTGCCCCTTGAAAGCTGTAGACGGACATCACTATAATACTGAATGTCCCAAAATCGGCATATAGAACTAGGCATTGGAGGTGATGAATATTCCGGCTCCAAGAATTCCTCCCTGACACAGTAAACTGTATAATCCATTTGATAAGAACGCTCCCCTGCTGTTTCAAGTATAAATAGTGACCTGAAACATGGCCCATGCACAACTACGCATGGTACTTATCACTTCTGTGAAAAATCATTGAAATGTGACCAGAAAGAGCGCACAAGATGTTACTATCTCAGGCCTTGTGGTCTTGATCTTTAGAAAACTATGCATTTCTGTTGAATTTATCATTACATTCTGACCAGGACTTTTTAAAGATTAATAGTCCACAAAATTGTTTTGTAAGAGACAGCCGCAAAGACGCTTTAACACATGGATACTCAAGTGGCTATGAGACGTAATACTACGGTATTTATGTTTCAAAGTTTAGCTATGTAAGAAAACTTTATAGCCACAGGGGCAATTAACATACGGAAGGAATGGAATTGAGTTATGTATTATGTGCTATCATTGCTATGGCCAGTTATGTACCGTTTGTTATTGATAGTTTAGCAGCCACCTATTTCTAAGCTTGGACGACAAGATGATTCCAGTAAAAAGAAAAATCAATACCTTAATAAAATAATTATGATCACTAAATTGCAATCTGTATAGCCAATACATAATATCAATGGGGACAAGATGGAACCAGAGGTAGAAAATAAAATGTAACCTTAAAGCTCTTCTTTTCCTTTCTTCCGTAGGTTTCTTGGTATGCTGTGTATTTCAATATACTGTAGTTGTTTGAAATTCTTCAGGTGTAAGAAGATTTTAGAAGATTAAGGGCCAGTTATTCTGCAGTTTTGGCTGCCTTTTGGCAATTTGCCAAGGCCTCCTTGGGTATCTTAACGTCATATCAAATGTCCCCAACATGGACCAACTCTGAAACACAATGCTGCATTCTAAACATGTAAGGTTTAGGCCTTGTGGTTTCAGACAAGAAGATTGTTAAAGTTTTACCTGTATAATCTATGAAAATCCAGTGAACCCCTGGATAAGTCAATTTTGATTTGCAGGTCGTAATCTGAACAGTCCTGGTAGATGTCTACTAGGCATTTCTACATGCTAAATATCTAATCTCTAAGTCTGGTGGTTTCAGTGAAGAATAATGTTTTGACACGGGGGTCATAATTTGAAAATCTTGGTAGAGTTCCACTACACAATGCCACATTTTAAATATCTAAGCCCTAGGCCTTGTGGCTACAGAGAAGATTGTTTTTCCTATTTGCCATAGCAACCTGAGTTCTTCATTGCATGGAACAGCTTTGATAGTACTTCATGCAAGAAACATACTTGTAAAGTTTCACCAACACTGGCCCAGTGGTTTCAGAGATGTTGTTTGAAGGAAATGGTTGTCGGACGGACACCAGATGGAATGGGATACAAATAGCTGACACTGGCAAAGCTTTGTCGTAGAATTTGTTGCCAGCAAAAGTATAACAACAAATGCATTACTCATGCATGGCACTCATCCACACACAAAATTATGCCACTGCACAACCAAAATCATGATGGGAGATGCCTGATATACTAAGTCATGCAGATTGCATGCAAGAACAAGAACTAAACCTTAGCTTTTATATGGGCTGTCTGTCCCATTGCTTGGGGTTAAGTGCCCGTTTTCAACAGTATTTCAGTTATGAATGTACCAGAAGGCTGTAAGCCATCCTAGTATTTCTTGATTATCTACAACTTCTAACCTGTTCTCTGTATCGTTGATGATAAGGCAAAATATTTTCACTCAAATCAAGGACATATGCAATGCCCAGGACTCGGGAACTTTCAAAGAAATGATCTGTAGACCAAACACTCTCCCTGTTCAACTAAGCAGGCAAGCTATCTGCATTCTTTCTACTTCGTTTAATTTGTATTAACAGTTGAAGGAATAGCCTAATGGATACAGCTATTTAAATGTTAAAAGTATATTTCAAAAAAGAAAAGATTTATATATCAGTGTCCAATGTGGATACAGCTATTTAAATGTTAAAAGTAAAATTCAACAAAGAAAAGATTAATATGTCAGTGTCCAATGTGTGTCAGGGAGCATTTATTGTTGATACTGATTATTTGCAATATATCACTCAACTGAGTAAAAAAACAAAAATAATATCAAACAGGGAATGCCACGTACCAAAAACGCAGCCTCCCCAAAACGAGCCCACAGCACCCAGAAGTGCACACCACCAACACACACACACACACACACACACACACACACACACACACACACACACACACACACACACACACACACACACACACACACACACACACACACACACACAACACACACACACACACACACAATCATGTACACACACACACATACACTACCAACACACACTAGCATACAAAGCAAACACACGAGGACAAAACGAACAATTAAAGGAACACAGTGGGGCACCGCCTTGGAACGGTCAGTGGCAAAAACACCACATCATATCTTGACCAAATCATATCTTGCACAAATTTCTAAATGACATTTGTCTATAATATAATATTCTGTTCATGTAACTGACAACTGTATTCATCTAAATGACAAGTGCCTATATCTTAGTATATATTCTGTTCATTTGATGGACAACTATTCGTCTAAATGACAAGTGCCGATATGTTGGTAAATATTCTGTTCATGTAATTGCATTGTGTATGCATGCAACTTTTATTGCGTTCCATTCATTGCTTTATGATAAATGTTTACGTTAAACTGAAACGTTCATACACATTAATACTAGTGTCTATGTGTATAAGCTATGCAATTTTTCAGTCTTCATAATTGTAACTTTAATTGACTACTGTGTTTATGTAAATAGTTTTTAAACCATATTATTGCTGAATAATTATTTTAGACATACAATGCATGTTCTGAATCTTCTGTTGGTCTCGAACAAGTGGCAACTTTCTCTGCATCTTTTTCTGCCTTATAGCTTTTTTAGCTCACCTGGCTACGCCAGGGTAAGCTTTTCTGATAGATGATTGTACGTCGTCCGTCAACATTTTGATTCAAATGACATCTCCTCTGAAACCTCTAGGCCAATGTTAATAAAACTATGCAGGAATGGTCCTTGCATGAAGCTCTAGCAACAAAAAGGAAATAGGCATATATAGGAAAAACTTTAAAAATCTTCTTCTCTGAAACCACAAGGCCTAGAGCTTAGATATTTGGCATGTAGCATTGTCTAGTATACCTCTACAAATATTGTTCAAATTATGACCCCCGGGTCAAAATTGACCCCGCGCGGGTGGGCACTTAGTTTTTGCATAGGCATATATAGGAAAAACTTTCAAAATCTTCTTCTCTGAAACCACAAGGCCTAAAGCTAAGATATTTGGCATGTAGCATTGCCTAGTGGACCTCTACCAAGATTGTTCAAATTATGACCCCCGGATCAAAATTGACCCCGCACGCGGGGTCACTTAGTTTTACATAGGCTTATGTAGGAAAAACTTGAAAAATCTTTTTCTCTGAAACCACAAGGCCTAGAGCTTAGATATTTGGCGTGTAGCATTGGCAAGTAGACCTCTACCAATATTGTTCAAATTATGACCCTGGGATCAAAATTGACCCCGCACGGGGGTCACTTAGTTTTACATAGGCTTATATAGTAAAACATTTAAAAATATTCTTCTCTGAAACCACAAGGCCTAGAGCTTAGATATTTGGCATGCAGCATTGGCTAGTGGACCTCTACCAAGATTGTTCAAATTATGACCCCGGATCAAAATTGACCCCGCACCGGGGGTCACTTAGTTTGACATAGGCGTATATAGGGAAAACTTTAAAAATCTTTTTCTCTGAAACCACAAGGCCTAGAACTTATATATTTGGCATGTAGCATTGCCTAGTAGACCTCTTCAAAGTTTGTTCAAATTATTCCCCTGGGGTCAAAATTGGTGTTGCCCGGGGGGGGGGGGATCATTTGTTTTACAAAGGCGTATATAGGAAAAGGTATTTGGTATATAACATTATCTAGTGATCTTCCACCAGGCAAGTGGACTTGTACCAAGGTGAGCGATATAGGGCAATCTTGGCCCTCTTGTTTGCGTTTGTTGTGGACTGGTGTCATCTTGACTTGCATCTTTCTCAGCCGGGGTTTCTGCAAGTCTGGTGGCATTTCGTCTTTTGGTCTCGGACTGGTAGTATCTTTCTCATCCATACGTGTTTGCTAAGTTGGTCTCGGACTGGCGGCATCTTTTTCTTTTAGGTTAGTATCTTTCTCACCTTCTAACTTCTGGAATGTATAATTCATTGCATATATTTATAAATTCCCGTCCTGCGATATTCAGAGTTAAATTAACTTATTAATAACTTAGTTTACTCATTGCTATGCATGCACTAGTAAAGAAATAAGAAAAAGATGAAGATCATTTGACCATCTTTGCCAATGGTAATGGTTACTTATACAATATAACTTAACTTACCCATAATTTGGGGAACGTTAGTGTAAACTTGTTGCACTATTTTCATGACAGTGATTTTGTTTTATTGATAAGCTTTTCTGTTACTTCGATAAGCTTTTCTGTTACTTCAGTATATCGCAATGCGTATTGCAATATTGATTGTCTGTGCTGTAACATATCACAAAGTGATTAAACAGATTCGTTGCACTCAAGCACATAATTTGCCATAACAAAAAGATCAAGCTAATGCAAGGACATCAATAGCAGAAAGGGTCAACTTTCACTTTGGTAGAGGTCACGTAAATAATCATATATTCCAAATATCTAAGCTAAGATCCTAGCTGTTCTATGAAAGAGGATTTTTTGTTTAAGGTTTCTTTAACTTGGTATAAGTCAATATGTAAAATGAAGCGACACCCTGGGCAGGGTCAATTTCAACCTGAGGGTCATCATTGTATGAAACGAGGTACAGTACCGCCAGTGTTTCACTTCCGCGAGATCTCGATTACCGATTAACGGTAACTGCACCGAAAACGATTCTCGTTTTCAGTTTGTTTAAATCCGTGTTGCCAATCAGAGTGACTCTAACCGTGAAACGATATTCGGGAACCGTGTAGCCAATCACAAGTGCTGGATGGACCGGTAGATTTTACAGGTATTGTGAGGACCTGATTATTTATTTTCAGAATATAGAAAGTGTTTAGACAATGAACAACGATGTTTAAATGTTTAAGGGTGTTTCTCTTGGTGCTCTGCCTTCTGCAAATGCATTGAGTACATACGTTCGTAAGATTTTGGGTCATGGCAATTTTCCAACTGTATTTGCTAAAATTATAAAACGTTTTGTTAAAAGAGGTTACGACCCAACTGTTTTGAGACACACCGCATGTTTGGTGTTCAACCCGTTTACAGTTGGACGCTATGCTTCCCTCTTTGATTGTGTCTGACGGAAGAGGGGGAGGACTCTGTGATGGGCAGTTTTTAAATCCCACTGGGACGAAACTGTTTTGATTTCTGTCCTCTGGCCTGTTTCGTCGGGCCCTTAAGGGTGTTTCTCTTGGTGCTCTGCCTTCTGCAAAGGCATTGAGTACATACGTTTTTTGGTTCTCAAGGTTTGCTTTTTATATATTTATACACGAGCATTTTTGTGTTTTACATACCATGCCTTTTGTTTCCATTGCGTGTGTTAGAGATTCACCTAGCAGGGATTACTTTTATTTACACTGTCCTGTGACTTTGGAACATGGTGGGGGTAAGAGTGAGGTTGGGTGCGCACCATAAACCGGTTTAAGCTCCCCAGTGGTGTTTTTGCCACTGACCGTTCCAAGGCGGTGCCCCACTGTGTTCCTTTAATTGTTCGTTTTGTCCTCGTGTGTTTGTACATGATTGTGTGTGTGTGTGTGTGTGTGAGTGTGTGTTGGTGGTGTGCACTTCTGGGTGCTGTGGGGCTCGTTTTGGGGAGGCTGCGTTTTTGGTACGTGGCATTCCCTGTTTGATATTATTTTTGTTTTTATACATAACAATACCATACATCTTAAGTTTAGTGGACATCAATTGGTAACAATTAATTCAACATCAGCCCTCCGGGAGCTTTTAAACCGACTAATAAACAAATAGTCAAGATAAAGCATTTAATAAATGCAAATACAAATTGCATTAGAAATCAATTGGAACACATGTAAAAACATTAATGTGCAATGCGATGTCTACTGATCTGGACTAGACATTTGAAGCAATGTCATGAGCAAAATATGTTCACTGAGTGTGCTAAGGCCCTAGACAGAGCTGTATTGTCTTATCTTAATTATATTGCCTTCTTGTCTTAAATCAATTACTAGGCAAAAGCCAAAGCCTCTTTATGAAAATTGTAACAATTATCAGAGAGAATTAATCATTATATTGCTAGTGTATACAGTATGTATAAAGATAACGTATTAAAAGATTTTTATTCTTTCTTCAAGAAGATTCTACTCCGGATCAGATTTCAAGCAGCGGACCACGTACTCCATTTGTGGCAGTTGTAGGAAATCGGCTCAAATATAGAATGGTATATGTTTTGGCAGAAGGACAGATTGTCAATACATTAAATAAAGTAAAAGAACGGGTTTTCTTTATACTTTGTGCTTTCTATGTTTTCAATATGAAATACCTTTTAAAGTCGAAAATTCGTGGTTATTTGTTGAAGTGGTTATAACAGAACTAGAGGGAGCTGAGAAGCCACCAAATAACAATTATTACTTTGAGAGGAAAGTTCTGAGTGGTTAGTGCTTAAAGCATAATTATTCACGTTTTTAGCATTCCTCTCAACTAATATCACTTAGTTTAAACAGTATTTATTTTTCAAGTAGGCATGTACAGTACAATACATAGTATGCAATTAATAAGACAATGGCTGGCGTACAAACAATTAATACATAGTAACACAGAAAAGGATTTGAAAACAAAAAAACAAAAATAATATCAAACAGGGAATGCCACGTACCAGTCTTTTTACGTACGTGGCATTCCCTGTTTGATATTATTTTTGTGTTTATATAAATTCATTTCCCCATGGCGTTGAATAAAGTGGCTGGTTCGTACATGTTACGTATAATGCGCTAAGCTTGAAAATAAGTTGTAGATAGAGAATGTAAGTAACATTAGAACTATACTGCACTAAAGATCTCGTGTTCATGTCACTTTATAGCGGCAATAGGATAAGTGTTATTATGTATAGGTTCCATTTAAGTCCGACTAAGACGCGAAACGTCGCGTGGCGACAATGAACTCCTGTACTCGACGAAAGACATGCTCGTTTTCATTGTACATGTACTCAGAGCCGTATAAAAGGTTTTGTAATGTACAAGGACATGGTAAGTGAGCAAAGTAGGTTTGTCTTTGAAAGCCGTAATTGGGGCAAGATAGAAGGAAGTGATTTGTAGTTTCTAATTTGCCACATGTACAGTGAGGAGAGTCGACTATTTCCTGAAGAGATCATAGTTCAAGGAGCCGCAAGCAGCAATTACACAATTTTGTATGTTTGTGTTATATGCTTTGTCTATGCTCTCTTCAATAAGGGTCCAGTAATGATTGTTTGCGTTAGGTGGACGGTAGATGCCACCAGTTTTATTTTGATATGTTACCTCAATCCAGAGGGCTTCCAAATAGGGTAGCGAGAGGTCAATTTTTAATTTTCCATGAATACCTTCTCTAAGATATATTGCTACACCACCGCCTATTTTGTTTACACGGTCACACCTGTCCCAAAATTAGGTAGTTTTAATTTTTTACTATCAGAATCGTTAGTTAGCCATGTTTCTGTGAAGATTAGAATATCATATGGTTGAGCTTCTATTTCGAGTATATCGAGCTTATTGCGAAGACTTTGGATATTTACATGCATTATGCTTAAACCGTTTTTATGACATCCTTGAAGCTGTTATTAGAGTCTGTGTCTAGAGAAGGATTACTTGAGGAATGTGTATCCGGACCGGGATTTGGATGCACATTTCCAGACAACAGTAAGAGGAGTAAGTAAAATGCTGCAGAAATGGTATAAAGGGTGATGATTGTGAACGAGTATGGAGTCTTATGGATTAAAAGTGCACAATGTCGAGTGTTACGATAGTTCGTGATTAAGTAGCGTCTATATAGTTTAAACACGTTATGAGTGTGGTGTGTGAGCGTCGCCACGTGCCGCGTCATACAAACAACATTATGATTCATGTAATAATGTCAAATAAAGTTGTATATACTGCTGCGATGGCGTGGCGAGACGAATCGCGACAATAGCCGGAACGGCCACAGAACCAGAATAACACTAGTAATATAAACATGTAAATGAGATCTAGAAACAGCAGCATAATTATATTTCTGGAAAGTAAAATGAAGTGGTAGAAAAATGATAATTATGAAAAATGAAATAATGAAAAAAATGTAAAAGAAACATTTGCAGGGGAGGTGTTGTATTACACTTTTGTTGATGACGGTATTAAAGATAAGATTATGGTATCTTGCAGTGAATTCATTATTTCACTCACTCAGTAATACTTGTAGTGAACAATTACATATAAGAACTATATATCTGATGGTTTCTTAGACAGTTAAACAGTTAATTACCCGTTTTAAGGATCTTTTTAGAAAAAAAGAAAAAAGAAAGTGTCAGTGAACTGGTAGGCTTATGCATGACAGTAGAGTGCCGCGGAATTTGTAGTCCGATACGTGTTTGAGTTAAACAGAATGACTATAATATTGACAGAATTGCCCACACGTTATCCGAGTTTGTTCATTATAAAAATTTAAAACAAAGTCTATAATTGTGAGTCAAAACATATATATCGTGCTAGTATTGAATAGATGGGGGAAAGTAATAAGTATAAAAAGGAGCTTTGAAGCCCTTCTTTAAACGTGTCCAATAGGAGCTGCACAAACAACTACGCTCCCTTATACATATATAGTAATACACAGATTTATAAAGTGACCAAGATAGCTAGTTCATGGTAACTGATGAACACCAATAACATATATTATAGGTCAAAACACATGGAATGGTACATATAAATCGTGCTAGTATTTGATAGCTGGAAAGTATGTAACAAAATAAGCTTAATCATGACAAAAATAAGCTATAACACGCAAGGGAGATTAAATCAGTATACTTTTGGAGTGAGCGTATCTAGGTTGTTTCCCTTTAGTTGGTGGTAGGGCGTAAAATTATTGTCATGAGTTCGATTATAGGCTGATAGTAATCAGTTATCTAATTGTACTTTGAAAATATTAAAGCTATAAATTACGATTATAGACACTTAGAGAGAGAGAGAGAGCGACTAAGTGCATATAAATTATTCGTATTATAGGAATCTGCGATCTGTCGTTGCTCCCCTTTATGCATTTGTAAAACAATGGTACAAATTATGAAATCATTTATCCGATCAATGTATAGCTAATGTAGGAGCAACCAGTACCACTATTTTAGACACGTATTAAAACTGATTGAAACAAAATAGTTATAATAGCTTTAACGTTCCCTTTATAGTTTTATAATAGTAGGCAGGTTCATTAGGTGGCAAAGGGTATATAATCCAACAGCAATAAATAAAACTTAAACAGGTGTTTGTAATGCTGCAGTCTAGCCTTTTGTAGTAATACAGTGGGTGTTTAAAGAGCAATGACTCTTCAGATGTGGCATAAATACACCAGCAACATTGCAGAACATAAGCATTTGACTGCCAGTAATTCATATTTATATTGATAATAATGGTGTACAACCTGTAGTTGCTTTACCTTATACTGTACAGTTAAAAATTACCTGCATGATTTTCATGATTATAGACGCAGACATTCGGTGACATGATTCGATGAACACTTACAGTGTTATTGTAGGATTTACGGCTGATAGTTAATAAGTTGGGCTAATAGATCTTTTGCAGTATATTAAATGTTTCTAGAATAGTGATAACTTTAACATGTTTAGCACCACTTTAGATTTACTTGTGGGAACTATGATAAAGACTATAGGAATGATCTGGTTAATGTTAAAATTGGGACAGAAATATCACGTGCTTTACAATACAGGTAACGTTTTACCGTTTTACTATGGATTTACGTGAGTGCTCATTGTGTATTAGACAAGTAGTAAATACATATTATAGCAGTTTCTAGATGTAAATATTTTGGTCACGGTGTGTTACACACTGTTGTAATCTAGGACACTATTGTTTACACGTTAGATTTTCCCATCTTTTATTGCTTGAATAATGCCCAAGCTCTTGACATGGACCTTTTTGTCAGGTTCCGTTACGCCTGTGAATAAGTTGGTACTTGGAGGGAGTGATGCGTAGACCTTGCAGACAGCGATCCAAGTTTTGTCAATATTTTTTGCACGTGTTAACTGCCTTGCTTCGAATGACAAACGTTCGCGGAAGGGAGTAATATTTTCTTGAACGAATAAGCCGCTTCCCAGTTCCTTCCGTGCATCGTACAGACGTTGTCGGGCTCCAGAATTCGTGAACTTCACGATCACCCTTCTATTCGCTTTTACCTCGGTATCGAATTTACCCTTGCGATGGCACTTGTCAATATCGGCTGAGTTGATGTGTAAAGGTTCTCCATTGCAACGTTTTGCATCTGATTAAGAATCTTAATTTTAACATTCTCGTTAGAGTCTCCTGTATCACCAGGAATCCCGGCTATATCTAGACACATCCTTCTACCGTATTGTTCTATTTCGTCGGCATAAAAAATTTTCAGTCATAGCCTCCCGCAGGCGTATGTTTTCTTCCTTTAGAAACCAAACTTCTTTGCGGATCGACTCTGTTTCAGCTTTCACTGCCTCTCGGATCTCATTTTTTATTTCTTTTCTAATTTCACTTCGTATTTTAGTGATAAGGTCGACTTTCAACTCTTTACCAAGAATCGATACTAATTCGTTTAGGTCATCTTTGGTCAAGGGCGGCCATTTAAAAATTTTCTTTGTATATGGGCAATTTAGTTTCGATGTCACTGCTTTCAGAGTGCTCACTTATTTCACTTATTTCCGTGAAGCTACCATCAGCATTTTCAAATGGTCTCGGCTTTTTAAATGATGGGTTTTGTAACGGTGAAGATTTATTACGTTTGCGGTTTCGTTTTGGCTTTGTCATGAATGTCAGTTTTTGTGGGTGGGGTGAACGGCAGTCACTTACAGGCTTCTAGATATCAAAATTGTTAAAATTTTGCTCTAAAACAGTGGTTTTAGTATCTGTAATTCTTGATACCATTTCATCAAACTGTAGGTCACGAAATCCGTCTTAACTTGGTGGAATTCAAAACAAATTCACATTTTTGTGTCAATGTAAACAAAACACAACCATTTTATTCTCCGCCTGAGAAATTCACTTGAATTTAGGTACTTGTCTGAACACTGTCTTCTAAATGAAATATCATGCACAATTTGTTGGTTGTATACTGAAAAGTCCTCTGAATTAAATCATTGTAATTATGAAATAGCACCAGTGATTCTTTCTGCCAAAACATAAACGCCAAATGGTCAATGTCATTGATGTAACGAACAGCTGATTATGAAAGGATGACATATAGTTCTTACTTTTGAACACAATTTGTATCTCAAAGGTTTGGTTTGTTTCTTGGAATAGCCACAAACCATTTTGCATGTTTGAGTTATAGCCATTGAAAATACTGAAACTCCTGATTTCTTGCTTGTCTGCAGAACAGATTTTTTAACACAGATAGATCCAAGTTCTTTCCTTGAACATCCCAGATCCCATTATGCATGTGAGAATTATGGTCTATGAAACTGGAAAGGTTTTTACAGTAAAATGGATGTTTTGATTAGTGTCTAGAACTAGGCTTTTTCATCAAATATGTAGCTAAAAATTGAGCTACATGTATTTAATTTTTTTGTTCACCTGACCACTACGTGATCAAATGTATTGAGCTTTTGTGATACTATTTTATGTGCAGTTCGCCATTAGTTTGCATACACTGTAACATCCTCATTTTTCAGCCAGTCAATGAAATTTGGTCACAAGGTATATGGTACTACATGTAAGATCTTGACTAGGAAGATTTTTGACCAAATCAGACAAGTAAGTCCAAGTTATTGCCCTTGGTTTATACAAAAATGCCATTTTTAGCCTTTTTACACACTGGCACTAGAGTACTGAACTGCCCTGTAATGTTAACAAAATACCAAAAGTATACATAAATAACACCCTATCATGAAAAGAAAATACACAAAAAATGTTAAAAAATTCATTTTCTGACAAACCCCCGTATACACTGTTCTATATTATTCACATGGTGTTGAACGTTTTCGACAGGGGGTCCGGTCCCCGCTCTTTTTGTACGATTGAAGCAAGCAATTGAAGATCAACAGCGATCGCGTTTAACAGACAATATCTTTATCTGCCAAACTGGTAAGTAACACTTTTTAAAAAGCTACCGTTTCTGTAAAATTCTTCAAGAATATTGAGCTATTTCGCTATCTCCGTTTTCTTGATATTTTCTGTCACTGCTGACTTCCGTTTCAACTCAAATGACCTTTCAAACACGTCATACGGTTATGCATAGAAGTAATACTTTGCGCTGCTTACGTAATGTTTTACAAATTGCTTCTACAGTAAATAAATTTCCTGTACCTGCTTGTCCACAAGTTAATAGGTTACGACCGCTTTCAACGGCATTCAGCATTGTTTACATACGAAATACACTAATTTGACACAGTGCGCGAAATATAAAGCGGAATATTTTCAACCAATGAAAACTTATGGTTTCAAACTTGAAAGGTGAACCGGAAGTCGGCAGTGACAGAAAATACCAGGAAAACGGAGAGAGCGAAATAGCGCAATATTCTTGAAGAATTTTATAGAAACGGTAGCTTTTAAAAAAGTGTTACTTACCAGTTTGGTAGATAAAGATATTGTCTGTTAAACGCGACCGCTGTTGATCTTCAATTGTTTGCTTGAACAGTACTAAAAGAGCGGGGACCGGACCCCCTGTCGAAAACGTTCAACACCATGTGAATAATATAGAACTGTGTATACGGGGGTTTGTCAGAAAATGACTTTTTACCATTATTTGTGTATTTTTTCATAATAGTGTGTTATTTATGTATATTTTTGGGTATATTTTGTTAAAATTACCAGGCATTTCAGTACTCTGGTGCCAGTGTTTTTACACTCTAGCATGTTCATTTCTTCACCAATCCTAATCATATATAGAATGACCATAAGATTTAATGTCTTGTGCCCTTGATTTAAGAAAACATGCCTCATTAACTACGTTTACCCCTAGCACCTACATTTCTGGCATGTTCACCCTATAGCACCAACATTTATTTACCAATCACATATTTCTGATCATTGTTCGTTTTTGAACATGCATTGGGCAAAAAGTTCACATATTTGCAAAGCAATGTTTCTTCCAGGACAAGTGTCTTCTTTGCTTTGACATATATACTATCATGACTTGTTCTTTAAGTATTGTAGTTGAAAAGCAACGTCAGGTGAAAGTAGTTTTTTATGAAAGATGAGCAGGTCAGGACCATCAATACCCTCCTTTTTAATGAGGTCAGAATTGAATCAAAAACATACCTGTGTGTTATTTTATTGAATATTTTTCAATATATCAGGTATGGACCTCCTTTCTTTTAAAGACGTGGTTTTAAAGAGATTGTTTTACATTTGTCGGCATAAGTGACTTAAAGGGGCACTTCCTACATCTAGCAGATTATTTTCTCGAAACATAAGAGTATATTTTTAAAGAACGTTAGATGATAAAATACAACTTCAAAGAAGAACTTATTGCGAAAAATGCCTCATTTTGCCAGAATTAATCAACATAGAGGCTTTCTGTAATAAATCGCATCCACCCATTAATTGTACAACAACAATTCTACATAGATTATTGAATGATTTACGGTACTGTAGTATATATGTCAAACAGCTGATTTTATCGATAATGTCTGGAGTACAAAGCTGAAACTTTTAGGCTGAATTATAAAACTTCCATATATGTTGCGCCCCGGGAATACATTCGGCTGGGACGGTCAAAGTTTTCATCAGATATAATAATAGTAATAATAATAATCTCTTTATTTAAAGAAGCTAGCTCATTAAGCATAAGAACATAAAGCAACACATTTCTTATCTACCATGAGGCCTTCTATTAACAATGATAATATACAATTGAGAAAACTATAATCATACATCAACTAAGAAAAAACTGACACAACACACGCACGCACGCACGCACCAACACACACACGCACACACACGCGCGTACACTCTCATACACACTTAAAATATTGAGCAGAACTTATTATACAATCCTTTACTGAGTAGTATATATATTTTTTCTTATTCATTTATAGTAGTGACTCATGCACTGTCAACGATGGGATATCATCGTATAAATTTTACAAAAGTAAGTTATGTAGGGCAAGTTTGATTTGCTTAAGTGTTTTTTTTGCTCTTTTATTTGCAGCGGTAATGCATTCCATACAGCCATTCCTAAGTAACCAAATGTTTTCATAAGATATTAAGTTTGCGGTTTCCTATAAGTAAACTGTTTTTGATCATATGATCGCAAAGGATATCTTTTGTTTTCAGAAACCGTTATAAGTTTGCAGTAATATTCAGGAACTAGCCTATTAGTGGCCTTGTAAACTTTAATAGCAATGTGATATGTAAATCTCACCATGATTGGCTTCCAAGATAATTTTTTAAACATATGATTTGAAGATGTTTTGTATGGTACGCATTGTGTTAGTCGTGCGGCTCTTTTCTGGAGTTTAGCAAGTTTATATTTGCTTGACTGGTTGCAAGTTGACCATAAAGTGCAACAGTAGTCAAAAATTGGCATAATATATGCGTTGTAAAATAACTTCTTCATGTCCAATGTCAGATATTTAGATATTCGTTTAAATAAACTAATTTTAGCGCTAAATTTACTATACACTACGTTTACGTGTGTTTTCCATTCTAATGATTGATCTATGTGTAAACCCAAAACCTTTTGGTCAGTTACCGTTTTAAGACAAATATTATTTACATACAGTGACAAGGGTCTAGTACTTTTATTTTTTTGTTTACAACAAAGAAGCAAAGATGTTGTTTTATTTGGATTTAGGTCTTTTTGTAAGTTTGATTCAATATCTTGAATGTTTTCTGAACAGTAGTAAATTGTCGAGTCATCGGCATACATCAGCTGCAGTGTTCAAAAAATGTAATGGAAGATCATTTACGTAAATGAGAAAAAGCAAAGGTCCTAAAATCGAACCCTGGGGAACTCCGGTTATTACAATTGAATTATGAGATTTTTATCACCGATTATGACGGCTTGTTGTCTGTTACGCAGATATGACTTAAACCAGCATAATGATTTGTCAGAAAATTGGTAAAGCTTCAATTTATGCAGAAGTATTTCGTGATCGACCAAATCAAAAGCCTTTCTAAAATCAAGAAATATACTGCCTACAAGTTTATTATCTACAGATTTCAGCCATTGTTCAACCATGGACGTCAAAGAAGTTTGACATGAATGTTTCCTGCGGAAACCAGACTGAGTTGCATATTTGTATCGTCAAGAAAATCGTTTAGTTGGTTTGCAACATGTCTTTCAAATATCTTTGATATTGTATTAAAGTGACATTATGCGCATTTTTTTTTCAAGTAAAAATCCAGCTTAAAATGGTGTGTGTACAAAAGTGTAGAGAAATAATAACTTTTAACCCAATACACCAAACTCTTCCCGCTACCAGTATGAAAAATAACTCAAAATATTGATTTTCTTATTTGACTGGGAGAGTCAATTTAAGAAAAGAACAACTGCATGCAGGAGTTGCTTCCCTTCCACTGCCGAACATCAAAAACGACACATTCAACTATCATTTTATCAGTCCGATTTTTTTATATCTAGAGCACCAACTTCAAATACTAATGCGGCATAATCATTAATTTAACACATTTAAATGCACAGCAACCAAAAATTGCTTTTATAAAACTGTCACCAAAAATACACTTTGTGCAGTAATATGCGCATAATGTCACTTTAAGAATTGAAATTGGTCTATTATTGTTTGGATCCTCTTTTGGTCCAGAGTTATATATGGGTATGACTGTGACATACTTTAATGTGTTTGGAAATATTCCTAAGTCAATGCTATTATTGATTACACTTGCAATCGGTATGGTTATGTAGTCTGCACACAGTTTTAAAACTCTCGGGCAAATACCGTCCTCTCCTGCTGCCTTAGAAATATCTAATTTATCTATTATAGTTCTAACTTCAAGAGGTGAAATGTATTTCGAATCAAAATTTTTAGTTCCTAAATGCAAGTCAATTTTTATTTCGAGCCCTTTGAACGAAATTTCAGAAAATGTAGTTTTGCTAAGGACGTTGGCTATATTAATGAAATGCTTGTTGAAGGTGTTAAGTATTTTCTGATTGTCAGTTATTTCTTCATCTTCAACAATGACATAATTATATCGAAAGATTATTGTGATGCTGCAACCAAAAATAAATGATGATGTTAGGAAATAATAACTGTAATAATTTACTGCCCGTGTAAATTGAAGTGGTTTTGGACGACAAATTGTGGTATTGGACGTAATTTTTAGAGTAAGCAATGGTAACTTATGTTAAATATTTCAGAATGTTGTAATTATGTATGTACTGGATGTAGGCAACTGACATTTTCCCATATTAATATTGAAATATTGTTTGTTTGAAATATGCAGGAAAGCTATTGTCCAATTGTTTTGTCTGAAGGCCTACTTCCCCGTGTCGCTGGTCATATGCATCAAGGTAAACTCGGATTTTAACTAATAACCTTGTTTTAAAACATTCCTCCCCAAAACTTATTATCGGTGCTCAATTTCGAGGCAATATCTTGTGGTCGTTCATCCGCAGTCTTCACAAGCTTCTCATCAAATTTTATTTCGACATTCTTCCAGTATACTTCATTGTATAATAAGAAAAATCATATACTTAAATCACGTGCTTGCTAACATGAGAGTTATTACACGACAATTATAAATATTTTCTATTTCATGTTAATTTTATGAGTATATTGCATATTAGCAATATGCAAATATTGCAAGTTTTTTGACAGACACCATTATTTATTTGCCTTTAATTTATAACTGTAGATAAAATGTCATTGTAAATCATTCAAACGGAAACTATATTGGTATCATGTGATTTGTTACAAAACTTTTAATTATACACTTTAGAAAAGCATATGTTTTCCCTCTCTTTTTTATATTAATACATGACATTAGCTTAGCCACGGATGATATAAAAGGAGCTAATGTACGGACTTTTTATAACGGTATTACTTTGATCGGACACGTTGTCTCATTGGGATATTTACTAACATAAATGGAGTTTAATCATAAATTTTTGGTTTGTGTGGTGCTTACGAGTTCGTTCATCTTTTGTAAGCATATTTCTTTATCAGTTATATTTTATACAGTTTTTGTAAACTGAGCTCAGTATAAAGTAATACTGTCTTCCAGATCGCAAATTTGATTAGAAATTCTGTATCCTTCTGCACTTTGTTGAGTGTTCTGTCTTCAGTAAGGTTCGTATTTGATTCATTTCTGTGTCATGTGATACGTTATGTAATAGGTGTAATTCTAATGATTCTAATGATATCAATCAAAATAATTTTGAGAACTTTTACGATCAAAGATTTGAAATGTTATTTACACACTGCTTCTTTTATATTCGTGATGTTAATAAAATATTTGAAAAAAGAAGTAAAATCAATAGGTATTTCTATGCAAAAAGTTAGTCTTATCTAACAGCTCAATAAATTTAAATCATTTTTATTATAAAAATATATTTCATGTAAAATGCAGATGACAAACGACGGACGCCGAACATTCAGAGATTCTATTACTTCAAAATGGCATTTTTCAATTCGTTTGTGTCATATAAACAACAATATTGTATATTTTGTATATTTTTGTATATTATGTATGTTTTGACTAAATACTATTATTTTGTCTTAGATAATCAGCAATTTGATAAATTTATGTTAACATGAATGCTTTCCCTTTATCTGTAAAATGGTTTTGCAAATTATGTTAGTAAATTGAGAATAGAAGAGTGGAAGTATCCCCCCTTGTCCAACTCTATTTTCACGATTAACTTTCTCTAAACGTAAAGCCCTGTAGATACCGTAATTCTACTAGTTTTATCACGCTTTAATTGCAATAAGTATTCTTAAATAATTTCGGAGTTGAGCTGCTGATTTATTTGATTTATATCACCATTTTTGATTGTAAAATTATCGTTTCCGTCTTGTTGTTTTTGGAGATATTCGTAGAGGTTATTTAACAGTGATTTCGTTTCATTTTTTATTTCTATGAATATTCCAAAATACCTTGGTCTCGTACTTTTTATGTATCTGAAGATTTCAAACATTTACAAAATACGTTTTTTTTCACAACATTAATGAATATCAACCGTATCAGCAACTGCGGAGGCAGTTACACGACCACTGTATCAGCGATATATACTTATATATAGAACTAGTCATTTATATTTGTTTTATAAAACACTTTAACGAGTTGTTAAAAGCAATTTACTGATGTTTAATCATGTTGTTTTTTAATCGTTCAAATATATCAACTGTAAAATAAATGATTTGAATGAATAATGAAAATAAACGACAGACACATCTATTAGACAGTTATTTGCTGAAAACGACCTTGTCGCGTTTTTCTTTCCTTTTTCATATAAAACTAGTATCATTATTTGTTGCTACAAGTATTACGACACTTTTGAAGCTATGATAATTAGTTCATTGTCTCTTAGAAAATCAGTTTGTGTAACTATTAGTCTTATTTTCAATCTGTATTTTAATGATTAATATAAACGTTTATCCTGAAAAGTAGGAAAAAGTTACTCAAAACTGACCGAACACCCGCTAAATCAATACAATGTACTTTCAATATTTTTTTTTTATATTTTATTAAGACTCAAATATCCATTCACACATACATAAAATGCATTTATTGCATGTAGATCACAAAACTTGTTCGCAGCAAGTTTTATTTTCAGACTTATAGATAGCTACCATAGATAAAAGTATTTTAGCATTTTAAAGCATTCTTTCGCTATTTCTCTGAACAATCAGATTCTATTTTTTGATACTAACATCAACCTATTCTCGAAAACTCATATCAGTGTCTTTTTGTAAGGGGCAGTCCTTTGCCCTGATGAAAACATTGTTATGATCGTAAAGGTTGATTTTGTCTACAAAAAAACAAAAATAATATCAAACAGGGAATGCCACGTACCAAAAACGCAGCCTCCCCAAAACGAACCCCACAGCACCCAGAAGTGCACACCACCAACACACACACACACACACACACACACGCACACACACACGACACACACACACACACAATCATGCACACACACACACATACACCACCAACGCACACCAGCACACAAAGCAAACACACGAGGACAAAACGAACAATTAAAGGAACACAGTGGGGCACCGCCTTGGAACGGTCAGTGGCAAAAACACCACTGGGGAGCTTAAACCGGTTTATGGTCGCACCCAACCTCACTCTTACCCCCCACCATGTTCCAAAGTCACAGGACAGTGTAAATAAAAGTAATCCCTGCTAGGTGAATCTCTAACACACGCAATGGAAACAAAAGGCATGGTATGTAAAACACAAAAATGCTCGTGTATAAATATATAAAAGCAAACCTTGAGAACCAAAAATCGTATGTACTCAATGCCTTTGCAGAAGGCAGAGCACCAAAAAAAAAACCAAATTAAGGGCCCGACGAAAAGGCCAGAGGACAGAAATCAAAACAGTTTCGTCCCAGTGGGATTTAAAACTGCCCATCACAGAGTCCTCCCCCCTCTTCCGTCAGACACAATCAAAGAGGGAAGCATAGCGTCCAACTGTAAACGGGTTGAACACCAAACATGCGGTGTGTCTCAAAACAGTTGGGTCGTAACCTCTTTTAACAAAACGTTTTATAATTTTAGCAAATACAGTTGGAAAATTGCCATGACCCAAAATCTTACGAAGTTTGTAAACCACATCCCCATAAAAATCGGGTTTTGAAATACCTTCTCGCAGAAGAGTCTTTAGATTACTATTGAATTTCAAAACCAAATCAGAATTACGATAGTAAAATTTAGCAAAATATTTACGCAATTTGTAATAACGGTAGCCCTGTTGAAGAAGTTTATTTGTAATATATTGATTACGTTCATTGAAACCTCAACATAACTACACGTTCTGGCAAACCGAATTAACTGAGAGATGTATACCCCATAAGATGTAGCATGAGGTACATCCCCATCCAAATGGGGGAAATTTACAATACTAAAATTAAAATCATCCCTCTTGTCATAAATTTTGGTATGTATAATATTGTTATAAATAGAGAGATGTAAATCTAAAAATGAAGCACCAGTATCCAAATTGTTAGTTTTAAGCTTGATTTGTACGTACGTGTTATTCTTAAGATCATTTGACACATAAAAGCAAATGAAAAATGGTCAAGCTCCTATCAGTGAGGAGCGTTCACATGACATTGTTTTAAACATTCGGACACCGCAGAAACAGTGACATGTGTTTAAAGAGATTTTATTTTGCAAATTCACATATAAAAATAACATGTTATCTTACTCATGATTGATCATTCTTATAATCCAGGTCGTGGACAGATTGGGCAAGACAGCAATGTACCTTTAGCTGGTAGAGGAAAGGGGAATGACAGACAAGGCAAGGGCCTAGGACCCGGGATGAAAGAACTGTCTCCCGCACGATATGCTGTGTTGGAAGATGCTGTGAAACAAATTGTAGGTCCTCACGCAAAGCCTGACACGGCTATTATAAGCTATTCAAGATGACAACAAGGAAACCCACGAACCTTTTATCAGATGATGGGATATATGCCTTTTCTAATAGATATTGCCCGTAACCAGGGCTTAAAAGTTATGAGAAATCACTAATAGTCAAGGATTGGATGAAATTGTTTATCAGAGAGCTACAAAATGGATGAACCAAAGTGGATTGATGAATTCTCAGAGTATCTCAAGTTTCCTATAATTCGATTGTTTGATGCATGATATACGGAAATACATATTAACAACCAATTAAACTGACGATCTGTGATGTTGGTACTTGGACAATTTAAAAAAAACATTTTCCACAGGCGAATTGTTTATCATATTGAACAGTAATGACTAACAATAAGATGCTGTATAGCATCAGCAAAAATACAAATATACACACCACAATCCAGTTCTACTGCATACAACACCAACTTTTTTGAATATGCAGTAGAGTTTCATTGTTTAAACATATTTAAGTGTGTAACGTACACGACACATTTCCTTTTTGTTTTTTTCAATAAATGTCGATAAGTAAATAAAATAATTGCTACCAAACACTCGTTCTGATTTAAGCACAGCTCAGTTTGAATAAAAGTAATAATTCAGCGTCTGTCGTTATCATTTGTCGTCCGTGATCGTCTGTCGTCAACAATTCAAAGAATCATTTCTTTTAAGGTAACATACCCTATAACTTATGTCAAACAAAATTACCCCCAAGACATAAATATTGGAATCGTTAAAAGTATTAAACCATGACCTAATCGTTTCAGCTATGCATTTCAAATGCATTATTCTAATGATCTTGCGAAAGCACAGTTATTAAAATAAAATGCACTATGAGTTATTCCCGGCAAACGAATAACAAAAAGGGACATATTATTTACATTGCATAAACTTTGCAGGTTTAAAGGGACATACCCTTTAATTGATGTCAAACCAAATGACTTCCAAAAATTAAACAATATAATTGTGGTAAAATGAGGCTTTTTTCGCCGAAGGTTCCTCTTTTAATTTGTATTTGTATTTATTTATCATTTATGTTCATTGAATACATAATCTATGTTTCGAGAATATAATCTGCTAGATGTAAGGAGATCCTCTGACCTGATTTCTGAAGGAATTGAAACCTCATCTTCCACTAGGTAAGGAGTTCTTCTGTGACAAGTATTGTATCATCTTTTAGCATGTGTAGATGGTATGAAAATTGGTGTTAATAAATACCTTTTCAATGGGTAAGCGCTGTCTCCCAGTAGCCCAAGTGCTTGTTGGAGTTTCTCCTTCTAATGATCTTGCGAAAGCACAGTTATACCAAAAGAAAGCATCATGATTGCTTCCTGGCCAACGATTGACAAAAGTAAGGAACACATTTTTTTTTGCATTACATATACTTTGGACATTTAGACATGAAACCCATTTCGTTTGAAATACAAGTCAAGTGTGTATCCTACTATGGTACCTTGGAATGAAATTTAAATTCACTAAACCGTTTACGTTTGGATAAGCGCATAGTAATCTTGCTTGGTTTTTGTCATAATGCCTGGCTATAAATATATAGATAAAGAAATTCTTTTAATATCACAGATGTAAAAAACATGGTTAAAACAAACATGATGATACATAAACAGATAATTAGATGTATACACAAGGTTATAAACCCATGCTATACACACCAATACTAAGGATTACACAAAAAATATTGTCCTTGGCAATCACACTTAATTAGTTAAGATAGAGTTATGGTTCTTGTGCACTGCACTTCCTTCCAGTGTTCTTGACCATTGTAGGAAGTTGTATTGAATTCCAAAAGTAGTTTTCAAGTTACGCTCCGGACAAGGAAAATGCAACGGACTGACCGCCCGAGCGACCGACAGACAGATGTTTTTATATCACAGATGTAAAAACATGGTTAAAACAAACATGATGATACATATACAGATAATTAGATGTAAACACAAGTTTATAAACCATGCTATGCACACCAATACTAAGGATTACACAAAAAATGAACTAGAGCTGTCACTAAATGTGATGAATACCCCAGAAAGACTGCTTTATAAACTGAGGAAGTTCGTAGTAACATAATACCTTACAGAAAAGTCTAAAATAGAGATATTGTCCTTGGCAGTAATACTTAAATTAGTTAAAACACAGTTAAGGTTCTTGTGCACTGCACTTCCTTCCAGTGTGCTTGACCATTGTAGGAAGTTGTACTGAATTCCAACCAGTAGTTTTCAAGTTACGCTCCGGACAAGGAAAAGTAACAAAGGGCAATAACTCTGTAATGAGTCAAGGAAGAGTTATGATTCCTGTGCACAGCACTTCCACTCACTCAATGAACTTGACCATTGTATGAAGTTGTATTTTATTCTAACCAGTAGTTTTCAAGTTATGCTCCGGACAAGGAAAAGTAACAAAGGGCAATAACTCTGTAATCAGTCAATATGGTTTTATGGTTCTAGTGCACTACACTTTCTCTTATTGTGCTTGACCATTGTATGAAGTTGTATTGAATTCAAACTAGTAGTTTTCAAGTTTTTCTCCGGATAAGAAAAAGTAATAAAGGGCAAAAGCTCTGTAATAAGTCAAGGTAGAGTTATGGTTCTTGTGCACTGCACTTTCTCTTAATGTACTTGACCATTGTATGAAGTTGTATTGAATTCCAAGTAGAAGTTTGCAAGTTATGCTCCGGACAAGGAAAAGTAACAAAGGGCAATAACTCTGTAATAAGTCAAGGTAGAGTTATGGTTCTTGTGCACTGCAATTTCTCTCATTGTGCTTGACCATTGTATGAAGTTGTTTTGAATTGAAACTAATAGTTTTCTAGTTACGCTCCGGACAAGGAAAAGTAACAAAGGGCAATAATAATGATAATAATAATAATAATAACTTTAATTTACGAAGGTTACATAAAAGGTACATTATGAATCATAATCATTCGAAACATAATTTATTTTCATATGGCCTTCATAACAAAAATAGAAAAAAGAAAAAGAAACATAACATACAAACATTTAAACCACACATACACCACAAATCAAACACACTGAATTAATTATACTAATATTAATAACATATTAGATACGTTTACATAATAAACATCATTCTCTCTACAACAGACACCCGATTGCAAATAATATTATGAATTATATAATTAATCTAATGTCATTACTTAGATACTAAAATAACCAGTGTAAAGTTTTATATGTAAGTAATTTCTACCTTTTGTTATAAAGATAATTTTTGTAATTTCGTCATCTGTCCAAAAACGACAACCAATGTAATTCCTTAAGTAAATCTGAAGAACTGGATTGAACAGGTCGATTTAAAATAAGTTTTGCTATGCATTTTTGCAATTTATTTATTTATTGTTCATATTTTGTATTTCCTTTTCCCCAAATGGTACAGCAATAGTCGAATATTGGAAGAATGTAACCGTTATATAACATTAACCTCATCTCATCTGATATATAATATATGTTTTTTTAATAATGCGATTTTGGAGTAAATTTTTTTGCAAATATAATCAATATGTTTATGCCAATTCAGAACATTGTCTACATACACACCTAATATGTTTTGAGTTGTAACTTTTCTAATATGCAATCATTGATTGTTAAATGAAGGTTACCTGCCTGTTTTAGTTTATAATTTGAGCCAATGACCATGCATTTTATTTTTAAGGGATGTAAAGACATGTTGTTTATTATGCACCATTTATTGATTAAAGCAAGATTCATTTGCAATTTGGAAGTGCAGTGCACAATAACCATAAATATTCCTTGACTCATAACAGAGTTAGTCCCCTTCGTAACTTTTCCATGTCAGGATCGTAACTTGAAAACTACTGGTTGGAATTCAATACAACTTCCTACAATGGTAGGAAGTGCAGTGCACAAGAACCATAACTCTATCTTAACTAATTTAAGTGTTATTGCCAAGGACAATTTCTCTAATTTAGATTTTTCTGCAACGTATTATGTTACTACGAACTTCCTCAGTTTGTTAAGCAGTCTGTCGGGGGTATTAATCACATTTAGTGATAATTCTAGTTCATTTTTTTGTGTAATCCTTGGTGTACATAGCATGGTTTATAAACTTGTGAATACATCTAATTATCTATATATGCATCATCATGTTTGTTTTAACCATGTTTTTACATCTGTGATATAAAAAAAATCTGTCTGTCGGTCGGTCTCTCGGGCGGTCGGTCCGTTGCATTTTCCATTTCCGGAGCATAACTTGAAAACTACTAGTTGGAATTCAATACAACTTTATACAATGGTCAAGCACATGGAGAGGAAGTGCAGTGCACACGAATCATAACTCTATCGTAACTAATTTAAGTGTTATTGCCAAGGACAATATCTCTATTTTAGATTTTTCTGTAAGGTATTATGTTACTACGAACTTCCTCAGTTTATAAAGCAGTCTTTCTGGGGTATTCATCACATTTAGTGACAGCTCTAGTTCATTTTTTGTGTAATCCTTAGTATTGGTGTGTATAGCATGGTTTATAACCTTGTGTATACATCTAATTATCTGTATATGTATCATCATGTTTGTTTTAACCATGTTTTTACATCTGTGATATTTAAAAAAAAATCTCTTTATCTGTATATTTATAGCCAAGCATTATGACAAAAACCAAGCAAGATTGTTATGGCATATGCGCTTTTCCAAACGTAAACGGTTCAGTGAATTTGACTTGTATTTCAAACGGAATGGGTTTCATGTCTAAATGTGCAAAGTATATATAACAAATGTTTTCCTTAATTTTGTCAATCGTTGGCCAGGAAGCAATCATGACGCTTTCTTTTGGTATAACTGTGCTTTCGCAAGGTCATTAGAAGGAGAAAATCCAACAAGCACTTGGCTACTTGGCTACCCATTGAAAAAGTATTTATTAACAACAATTTTCATACCATCTACATATGCTAAAAGATGATACAATGCTAGTCACAGAAGAACTCCTTGCCTAGTTAAAAAACCTATGGCATGTGGAAGATGAGGTTTCAATTCCTTCATAAATCAGGTCAGGGGAACTCCTTACATCTAGCGGATTATATTCTCGAAACATAGATTATGTATTCAATGAACGTAAAATGATAAATAAATACAAATACAAATTCGCCGAAAAACGCCTCATTTTACCACAATTATATTGTTTAATTTTGGAAGTCATTTTGTTTGACATCAGTTATACGGTATGTCCCTTTAAACCTGCAAAGTTTATGCAATGTAAATCATATGTCCCTTTTTGTTATTCGTTTGCCGGGAATAACTCATAGTGCTTTCTATTTTAATAACTGTGTTGTCGCAAGATCATTAGAATAATGCATTTGAAATGCATAGCTGAAACGATCAGGTCATGGTTTAATACTTTTAAAGATTCTAATATTTATGTCTTGGGGGTATGTTTGACATAAGTTATAGGGTATGTTCCCTTAAAAGAAATGATTCTTTGAATGGTTGACGACAGACGATCACGGACGACAAATGATAACGACAGACGCTGAATTATTACTTTTACTCAAACTGAGATGTGCTTAAATCGGAACGAGTGTTTGGCAGCAATAATTCCAGTTTCTAATCATTTATTGAAAAAACAAAAAGGAAATGTTTCGTGTACGTTACACTCTTAAATATGTTTAAACAATGAAACTCTACTGCATATTCAAAAAAGTTGGTGTTGTATGCAGTAGAACTGGATTGTGGTGTGTATATTTGTATGTTCACTGATGCTATACAGCATCTTATTGTTAGTCATTACTGTTCAATATGATAAACAATTCGCATGTGGAAAATGTTTTTTTTTAATTGTCCAGGTAACAACATCACAGATCGTCAGTTTAATTGGTTGTTAATATGTAGTTTCGTATTCATGCATCAAACAATCGAATTATAGGAAGCTTAAAAAACCCCGAAAATCACAATCCCTTTGGTTCATCCATTTTGTAGCTCTCTGATAAACAATTTCATCCAATCCTTGACTATTAGTGATCTCTCCCCCTTTTAAGCCCTGGTTACGGGCAATATCTATTAGAAAAGGCATATATCCCATCATCTGATAAAAGGTTCGTGGGTTTCCTTGTTGTCATCTTGAATAGCTTATAATAGCCGTGTCAGGCTTTGCGTGAGGACCTACAATTTGTTTCACAGCATCTTCCAACACAGCATATTGTGCGGGAGACAGTTCTTTCATCCCGGGTCCTAGGCCATTGCCTTGTCTGTCATTCCCCTTTCCTCTACCAGCTAAAGGTACTTTGCTGTCTTGCCCAATCTGTCCACGACCTGCATTATAAGAAATCAATCGTAAGTAAGATAACATGTTATTTTTGTATGTGAATTTGCAAAATAAAATCTCTTTAAACATATGTCACTGTTTATGCGGTGTCCGAATGTTTAAAACAATGTCATGTGAACGCTCCTCACTGATAGGAGCTTGACCATTTTTCATTTGCTTTTATGTGTCAAATGATCTTAAGAATAACACGTACGTAAAAATCAAGCTTGTAGACAAAAACAACCTTTACGATCATAACAATGTTCTCATCAGGGCAAAGGACTGTCCCTTACAAAAAGACATTGATATGAGTTTTCGAGAATAAGTTGATATTAATGTAAAAAAAATAGAAGAATATGCGAAAAATACTTTAAAAATGCTAAAATACTTATATATATGGTAGTGATCTATAAGTCTAAAAAAACTGGTTGCATATTTGAGTCTTACTAAAATATAAAAAAATGATATTGAAAGTACATTGTATTGATTTTGCGGGTGTTCGGACAGTTTTGATTCATTTTTTTCTAACTTTTCAGGGTAAACGTTTATATTAATCATTAAAAATACAGATTGAAAAATATACTATTATTTACACAGATTGATTTCCTAAGAGACACGGAACTAATCACATGTATCGTAGCTTTAAAAGTGTCGTAATACTTGTAACAACAAATAATGATACTAGTTTCATATTAAAAAAGAAAAAGGAAAAAAAAAAAAAAAAAAAAAAACCACCAACCACAAAACCACCCCCCCCAAACAACCCCCCCCCCCCCCACAAAGGCACCAACAAAAACAAACGCGACAAAAAAAACAAACAAAAAAAAACACAAAAAAAAAAAAAAAAAAAAAAAAAAAAAAAAAAAAAAAAAAAAAAAAAAAAAAAAAAAAAAAAAAAAAAAAAAAAAAAAAAAAAAAAAAAAAAAAAAAAAAAAAAAAAAAAAAAAAAAAAAAAAAAAAAAAAAAAAACCACAACCCCCCCCCCCCCCCCCCCCAACAAAAAAAAAAAAAAAAAAAAAAAAAAAAAAAAAAAAAAAAAAAAAAAAAAAAAAAAAAAAAAAAAAAAAAAAAAAAAAAAAAAAAAAAAAAAAAAAAAAAAAAAAAAAAAAAAAAAAAAAAAAAAAAAAAAAAAAAAAAAGTCGTTTGAAGCAGATGACCGACTAATAGATGTGTATGTCGTTTATTTTCATTATTCAATCAAATTATTTATTTTACAGTTGATATATTTGAACGATTAAAAAATAAAAAAGACATGATTAAACATCAGTAAATTGCTTTTAAAAACTCGTTAAAATGTTTTATAAAACAAATATAAATGACTAGTTCTATATATAAGTATATATCGCTGATACAGTGGTCGTGTAACTCCCTCCGCAATTGCTGATACGGTTGATATTCATTAATGTTGTGAAAATCCCGTATTTTGTAAATGTTTGAAATCTTCAGATACATAAAAAGTACGAGACCAATATATTTTTGGAATATTTATAGAAGTTACAAAATGAAACGAAATCACTGTTTAATTACCTCGGAAACTTGAGATACTCTGAGAATCCATCAATCCACTTTGTACCATCCATTTTGTAGCTCTCTGATAAAGAATTTCATCCAATTCTTGACTATTAGTGATCTCTCCCGCTTCTAAGCCAACGTTAAGGGCAATATCCTTTAGAAAAGGCATATATCCCATCATCTGATAAAAGGTTCGTGGGTTTCCTTGTTGTCGTCTTGAATAGTTTATAATAGCCGTGTCAGGCTTTGCGTGAGGACCTACAATTTGTTTCACAGCATCTTCCAACACAGCATATTATGCGGGAGACAGTTCTTTCATCCCGGGTCCTTAGTCCTTGCCTTGTCCGTCATTCCCCTTTCCTCTACCAGCTAAAGGTACATTGCTGTCTTGCCCAATCTGTCCACGACCTGGATTAAAAGAATGATCAATCATGAGTAAGATAACATGTTATTTTTGTATGTGAATTTGCAAATTAAAATCTCTTTAAACATATGTCACTGTTTCTGCAGTGTCCGAATGTTTAAAACAATGTCATGTGAACGCTCCTCACTGATAGGAGCTTGACCATTTTCATTTTCTCTTTTGTGCTAAAATCATGCAGAAATAAACACTTCCGGTAAGGTAAAATATATTTCAAATTGTTGCCGTACTGTTCTAATACAGAAAATCTAGTAGATGTGTCTGTCGTTTTTTTTTCATTATTCTTTCAAATATATTTGAATGATTAAAAGAAAAAAATATGATTAAACATCAGTAAATTGCTTTTAACAATCTCGTTAAAGTGTTTTATAAAACAAATATAAATGATAAGTTCAATATATCAGTATATATCGCTTATACGGTGGCCGTGTAACTGCCCCCCTCAGTTGCTAATACGGTCGATTACCAAAAAAGTACGAGACCAAGATGTTTTTGTAGAAGTTAAAAATGAAACGAAATCACTGTTAAATAAGCTCTACGAATATTTCCGAAAAAAAAATAACAAGAAGAAAACGATTATATTTCAATCGAAAATGTTGATACATGTATTAGTCAAATAAATCAGCAGCTTACCTCGGAAATTATTGAAGAATACTTAGGGCAATTAAAGTGTGAAAAACTATTAAAATTACGGTATCTACAGGGCTGTATGTTTAGAAAAAAGGAGTTAGACAAGGCGGAATTTTTCCACTCTACTATTCTCAATTTACTAACATAATTTGCAAACATATTTTACAGATAAAGGAATAGCATTCATGTTTACATACATTTATCAAATTTTTGTTAATTGTACATCTAAGAAAAAATATATAGTATTTAGTCAAGGTAGACATATACGATATTATTGTTTATTATGACACAAACGAATTGAAAGTTGCCATTTTGAGGTACATGTATTAGGATCACTGAATGTTCGGCGTCCATCGTGTGTCATCTGCATTTAACATGAAATACAATTTTATAATAAAAATGCTTTCAATTTATTGAGCTGTTAGATAAGGCTAATTTTTTGCAGAGAAATTCCTATTGATTTTACTTCTTTTTCAAATATTTCAATTGCATCACGAATGTAACAGGATCAGTGTGTAAATAACGTTTCGAATCTTAGATCGTAAAAGTTATTTGTCAAATTGATCAATGAATGATTTTGATTAATATTATTAGAATAACACATTAAATAACGTATCACATGACACAGAAATGAAGCAAATGGGAACCTTACTGAAGACGGAACACTCAATCAAATGCAGAAGGATACACATTTCTAAATAAATTTGCGATCTGGCAGACAGTATTATTTTACATCATGCTTAATTTACAAGAACTTTATACAATATAACTGATAAAGAAATAAGCTTACATAAGATGAACGAACTCGTAAGCACCACACAAACCAATAATTGAAAATCCATTTCTATCAGTAAATATGCCAATGAGACAATGTGTCCTAGCAAAGTAATTCCTTGATACAAATTCCTGTAGATAAGCTCCTTTTATATCATCCGTAAGCAAGCACGTGAATATGATAATGAAATCACGTGCTTGCTTACATAACAGTTATCACACGACAATTATAATAAACGTCTTCTATAGTTAATATTACTTTGACGAGTATGCTATTAGCAATATGCAGACATTGCATGTTCTTGACCGAAACTATTTCATTAATTTGAATTAATCTTTGAATGTAGATAAAGTTTCGATGTCTGTCATGCAAACGGAAACTGTACAGGTATCATGTGATTTGTTTCAAAGGTTGTTATTATACACTTTAAAAAAGTTTTTCCTCTCGATTTTTATGTTAAAACATGAAATTAGCATAGCTACGGATGATATAAAAGGAGCTTATGTACAGGCATTTATAGAAAGGTATTACTTGGCTCGGACACATTGTCTCATTGGCATATTTACTGATAGAAATGGACATTAAATTATGGGTTTGTGTGGTGCTTACGAGTTCGTTCATCTTATGTAAGTACATTTCTTTTTAAGTTATATTAAAATAATTTTGTAAATTGAGCTCGGTGTGAAATAATACTGTCTTCAAGATCGCGAATTTAATTAGAAATGAGTATCCTTCTGTACTTGGTTGAGTGTTCCGTCTTCAATAAGGTTCCCATTTGCTTCATTTCAGTGTCATGTGTAACGTTATTTAAGGTATGCCATTCTAATAATATTAATCAAAATCATTCATTTATCAATTTGATAGATAACTATTACGATCAAATATAAGAAATGTTATTTACACACTGATCCTGTGACATTCGTTATACAATTGAAATATTTGAAGAAAGAAGTAAAATCAATAGGAATTTCTCTGCAAAATCAGTCTTATCTAATAGTTCAATATATTGAAAGCATTTAAAATTATAAAATTAAATTTCATATAAAAGGCAGATGGCACAAGACGGACGCCGAACATTCAGTGTTCCTAATACCTCAAAATGGCAACTTTCAATTCAGTTGTGTCATAACAAACAATAATATCGTATATGTCTACCTTGACTAAATACTATACTTTTTGTCTTGGATGTATAATTTACAACAATTTGACAAATATATTATGATATGATTGCTATTCTTTTATCTGTAAAATATTGTTTGCAAATTATGTTAGTAAATTGAGAATAGCAGAGTGGAAAAAATTCCCCCTTGTCCAACTTTATTTTTACCATTAATTTTTTCTAAACGTACAACCCTGTAGATACCGTAATTTTAATGCTTTTTCACACTTTAATGGCTATAAGTATTCTTAAAAATTTTCGGAGGTAGGCTGCTGATTTATTAGATTTATATCACCATTTTTGATTGTAAAAATTTGTTTTCATCTTGTTTTGTTTTCGGAGTTATTCGTAGAGGTTATTTACAAATGAAACAGTGCTTTTTTAACTTCTATAAATATTCAAAAAGTATCTTGGTTTTGTACTTTTTATGTATCTGAAGATTTCAAACATTTACAAAATACGTTTTTCTCACAACATTAATGAATATCATCCGTATCAGCAACTGAGGAGGCAGTTACACGACCACTGTATCAGCGATATATACTTGATCTATCCGACAATTACAATCATAAATCTATAGTTGACTTAGAACTGGCCCGATTACGGATGAATCAATATTTTAGCGAGCAATGGCGTGTGAATATGGAGAATACACCGAAATTACGGACTTACAAACTGTTTAAACACGAATTTGTCACTGAAAACTATGTAATGTTAAATCTATGCAAATACGAACGTTCCATGATTGCGCAGTTCAGAAGCGGCATATTCCCCTTTCGTATTGAAACAGGACGGTATATTGGTGAAGCACCCAGTGACAGACTTTGTAGATTCTGTGATAAAAATGCTATAGAAAACGAAGTACACTTTCTGGTCGAGTGTCCGAATTATAACGCTATTAGAACTCAATCCTTTGGCACTATTCTAAGAGACGATACATTTGATCAATATAACTCTGTGCAGAAAATGAATATCATGCTCAATCACCATATTAGAAAAACTGCTAAATATTTGGTAAAGGCGTACTTGTATAGACGTAGTCAACTTTACGTCTCATTTACTTTATTTTGTAGGATAATAATGGACCTTTGTATTATAGTTTTGTAGTAACTTAATACAGAAATAGACTTACTTCATCAATATTATGTGTCTATTTATTAAGTTGATCAATTTGCATTTCTGTATGTTTACTGTATTATGTTTCATAACTTGTACTTATTTCTTGGAAGTGACATAAAGGCCCATGGGGCCGGGTGATTATAGAAAATTGTATATATCATTATGATTGTGTGTATATATAACTGCGAAAATCACATGTCACTATAATAAATGATTTTCATTCTATATATAGAACTTATCATTTATATTTGTTTTATAAATCACTTTAACAAGTTGTTAAAAGCAATCTACTGATGTTTAATCATGTTGTTTTTTTCAATCGTTCAAATATATCAACTGTAAAATAAATAATTTGAATGAATAATGTAAATAAACGACAGACACATCTATTAGACGGTTATTTGCTGAAAACGACCTTGTCGCGTTTTTCTTTCCTTTTTCATATGAAACTAGTATCATTATTTGGGACTACAAGTATAACGACACTTTTAAAGCTACGATAATTAGTTCCGTGACTCTTAGAAAATCAGTTTGTGTAAATAATAGTCTAATTTTCAGTCTGTATTTTAATGATTAATATAAACGTTTACCCTGAAAAGTAGGGAAAAAATGAATCAAAACTGTCTGAACACTCGCTAAATCAATATAATGTACTTTCAATATTATTATTTTTTATGTTTTATTAAGACTCAAATATGCATTCACACATACATAAAATGCATGTAACATATTCACAAAACTTGTTCGCAGCAAAAAAACAAAAATAATATCAAACAGGGAATGCCACGTACCAAAAACGTAGTTCGCAGCAAGTGTTTTTCCAGACTTATAGATGACTACCATAGATATAAGTATTTTAGCATTTCTAAAGCATTTTCTCGCTTTTCCTCTGAACAATCAGACTCTATTTCTTGATACTAACATCAACCTATTCTCGAAAACTCATATCAATGTCTTTTTGTAAGGGGCAGTCCTTTGCCCTGATGAAAACATTGTTATGATCGTAAAGGTTGTTTTTGTCTACAAGCTTGATTTTTACGTACGTGTTATTCTTAAGATCATTTGACACATAAAAGCAAATAAAAAATGGTCAAGCTCCTATCAGTGAGGAGCGTTCACATGACATTGTTTTAAACATTCGGACACCGCAGAAACAGTGACATATGTTTAAAGAGATTTTATTGTGCAAATTCACATACAAAAATAACATGTTATCTTACTCATGATTGATCATTCTTATAATCCAGGCCGTGGGCAGATTGGGCAAGACAGCAATGTACCTTTAGCTGGTAGAGGAAAGGGGAATGACGGACAAGGCAAGGGCCTAGGACCCGGGATGAAAGAATTGTCTCCCGCACAATATGCTGTGTTGGAAGATGCTGTGAAAACAATTGTAGGTCCTCACGCAAAGCCTGACACGGCTATTATAAACTATTCAAGACGACAACAAGGAAACCCACGAACCTTTTATCAGATGATGGGGTATATGCCTTTTCTAAAGGATATTGCCCTTAACGTTGGCTTAGAAGCGGAAGAGATCACTAATAGTCAAGAATTGGATGAAATTCTTTATCAGAGAGCTACAAAATGGATGGTACAAAGTGGATTGATGGATTCTCAGAGTATCTCAAGTTTCCGAGGTAATTAAACAGTGATTTCGTTTCATTTTGTAACTTCTATAAATATTCCAAAAATAACTTGGTCTCGTACTTTTTATGTATCTGAAGATTTCAAACATTTACAAAATACGGGATTTTCACAACATTAATGAATATCAACCGTATCAGCAATTGAGGAGGCAGTATCAGTGATATATACTTATATATAGAACTAGTCATTTATATTTGTTTTATAAAATACTTTAACGAGTTATTAAAAGCAATTTACTGATGTTTAATCATGTTTTTTTTATTTTTTGATCGTTCAAATATATCAACTGTAAAATAAATAATTTGATTGAATAATGAAAATAAACGACATACACATCTATTAGTCGGTCATCTGCTTCAAACGACTTTGTCGCGTTTTTCTTTCCTTTTTAATATGAAACTAGTATCATTATTTGTTGTTACAAGTATTACGACACTTTTAAAGCTACGATACATGTGATTAGTTCCGTGTCTCTTAGGAAATCAATCTGTGTAAATAATAATATATTTTTCAATCTGTATTTTTAATGATTAATATAAACGTTTACCTTGAAAAGTAGGAAAAAATGAATCAAAACTGTCCGAACACCCGCAAAATCAATACAATGTACTTTCAATATCATTTTTTTATATTTAAGTAAGACTCAAATATGCAAACCAGTTTTTTCAGACTTATAGATCACTACCATATATATAAGTATTTTAGCATTTTTAAAGTATTTTTTCGCATATCTCTCCCTCTATTTTTTTACATTAATATCAACTTATTCTCGAAATCTCATATCAATGTCTTTTTGTAAGGGGACAGTCCTTTGCCCTGATGAAAACATTGTTATGATCGTAAAGGTTGTTTTTGTCTACAAGCTTGATTTTTACGTACGTGTTATTCTTAAGATCATTTGACACATAAAAGCAAATGAAAAATGGTCAAGCTCCTATCAGTGAGGAGCGTTCACATGACATTGTTTTAAACATTCGGACACCGCATAAACAGTGACATATGTTTAAAGAGATTTTATTGTGCAAATTCACATACAAAACATAACATGTTATCTTACTCATAATTGATCATTCTTATAATCCAGGTCGTGGACAGATTGGGCAAGACAACAATGTACCTTTAGCTGGTAGAGGAAAGGGGAATGACGGACAAGGCAAGGGCCTAGGACCCGGGATGAAAGAACTGTCTCCCGCACAATATGCTGTGTTGGAAGATGCTGTGAAAACAATTGTAGGTCCTCACGCAAAGCCTGACACGGCTATTATAAACTATTCAAGACGACAACAAGGAAACCCACGAACCTTTTATCAGATGATGGGGTATATGCCTTTTCTAAAGGATATTGCCCTTAACGTTGGCTTAGAAGCGGAAGAGATCACTAATAGTCAAGAATTGGATGAAATTCTTTATCAGAGAGCTACAAAATGGATGGTACAAAGTGGATTGATGGATTCTCAGAGTATCTCAAGTTTCCGAGGTAATTAAACAGTGATTTCGTTTCATTTTGTAACTTCTATAAATATTCCAAAAATAACTTGGTCTCGTACTTTTTATGTATCTGAAGATTTCAAACATTTACAAAATACGGGATTTTCACAACATTAATGAATATCAACCGTATCAGCAATTGAGGAGCAGTATCAGTGATATATACTTATATATAGAACTAGTCATTTATATTTGTTTTATAAAATACTTTAACGAGTTATTAAAAGCAATTTACTGATGTTTAATCATGTTTTTTTTATTTTTTGATCGTTCAAATATGTCAACTGTAAAATAAATAATTTGATTGAATAATGAAAATAAACGACAGACACATCTATTAGTCGGTCATTTGCTTCAAACGACTTTGTCGCGTTTTTCTTTCCTTTTAAATATGAAACTAGTATCATTATTTGTTGCTACAAGTATTACGACACTTTTAAAGCTACGATACATGTGATTAGTTCCGTGTCTCTTAGGAAATCAGTCTGTGTAAATAATAATATATTTTTCAATCTGTATTTTTAATGATTAATATAAACGTTTACCTTGAAAAGTTAGAAAAAATGAATCAAAACTGTCCGAACACCCGCAAAATCAATACAATGTACTTTCAATATCATTTTTTTATATTTAAGTAAGACTCAAATATGCAACCAGTTTTTTCAGACTTATAGATCACTACCATATATATAAGTATTTTAGCATTTTTAAAGTATTTTTCGCATATTCTTCTATTTTTTTACATTAATATCAACTTATTCTCGAAATCTCATATCAATGTCTTTTTGTAAGGGGACAGTCCTTTGCCCTGATGAAAACATTGTTATGATCGTAAAGGTTGTTTTTGTCTACAAGCTTGATTTTTACGTACGTGTTATTCTTAAGATCATTTGACACATAAAAGCAAATGAAAAATGGTCAAGCTCCTATCAGTGAGGAGCGTTCACATGACATTGTTTTAAACATTCGGACACCGCAGAAACAGTGACATATGTTTAAAGAGATTTTATTGTGCAAATTCACATACAAAAAATAACATGTTATCTTACTTATAATTGATCATTCTTATAATCCAGGTCGTGGACAGATTGGGCAAGACAACAATGTACCTTTAGCTGGTAGAGGAAAGGGGAATGACGGACAAGGCAAGGGCCTAGGACCCGGAATGAAAGAATTGTCTCCCGCACAATATGCTGTGTTGGAAGATGCTGTGAAAACAATTGTAGGTCCTCACGCAAAGCCTGACACGGCTATTATAAACTATTCAAGACGACAACAAGGAAACCCACGAACCTTTTATCAGATGATGGGGTATATGCCTTTTCTAAAGGATATTGCCCTTAACGTTGGCTTAGAAGCGGAAGAGATCACTAATAGTCAAGAATTGGATGAAATTCTTTATCAGAGAGCTACAAAATGGATGGTACAAAGTGGATTGATGGATTCTCAGAGTATCTCAAGTTTCCGAGGTAATTAAACAGTGATTTCGTTTCATTTTGTAACTTCTATAAATATTCCAAAAATAACTTGGTCTCGTACTTTTTATGTATCTGAAGATTTCAAACATTTACAAAATACGGGATTTTCACAACATTAATGAATATCAACCGTATCAGCAATTGAGGAGCAGTATCAGTGATATATACTTATATATAGAACTAGTCATTTATATTTGTTTTATAAAATACTTTAACGAGTTATTAAAAGCAATTTACTGATGTTTAATCATGTTTTTTTTATTTTTTGATCGTTCAAATATGTCAACTGTAAAATAAATAATTTGATTGAATAATGAAAATAAACGACAGACACATCTATTAGTCGGTCATTTGCTTCAAACGACTTTGTCGCGTTTTTCTTTCCTTTTAAATATGAAACTAGTATCATTATTTGTTGCTACAAGTATTACGACACTTTTAAAGCTACGATACATGTGATTAGTTCCGTGTCTCTTAGGAAATCAGTCTGTGTAAATAATAATATATTTTTCAATCTGTATTTTTAATGATTAATATAAACGTTTACCTTGAAAAGTAGGAAAAAATGAATCAAAACTGTCCGAACACCCGCAAAATCAATACAATGTACTTTCAATATCATTTTTTTATATTTAAGTAAGACTCAAATATGCATTCACACATACATAAAAAACATATAACATATCCACAAAACCAGCTTTTTTTCAGACTTATAGATCACTACCATATATATAAGTATTTTAGCATTTTTAAAGTATTTTTCGCTCTCCCTCGCATATTCTTCTATTTTTTTACATTAATATCAACTTATTCTCGAAATCTCATATCAATGTCTTTTTGTAAGGGGACAGTCCTTTGCCCTGATGAAAACATTGTTATGATCGTAAAGGTTGTTTTTGTCTACAAGCTTGATTTTTACGTACGTGTTATTCTTAAGATCATTTGACACATAAAAGCAAATGAAAAATGGTCAAGCTCCTATCAGTGAGGAGCGTTCACATGACATTGTTTTAAACATTCGGACACCGCAGAAACAGTGACATATGTTTAAAGAGATTTTATTGTGCAAATTCACATACAAAAAATAACATGTTATCTTACTTATAATTGATCATTCTTATAATCCAGGTCGTGGACAGATTGGGCAAGACAACAATGTACCTTTAGCTGGTAGAGGAAAGGGGAATGACGGACAAGGCAAGGGCCTAGGACCCGGAATGAAAGAATTGTCTCCCGCACAATATGCTGTGTTGGAAGATGCTGTGAAAACAATTGTAGGTCCTCACGCAAAGCCTGACATGGCTATTATAAACTATTCAAGACGACAACAAGGAAACCCACGAACCTTTTATCAGATGATGGGATATATGCCTTTTCTAAAGGCTATTGCCCTTAACGTTGGCTTAGAAGCGGGAGAGATCACTAATAGTCAAGAATTGGATGAAATTCTTTATCAGAGAGCTACAAAATGGATGGTACAAAGTGGATTGATGGATTCTCAGAGTATCTCAAGTTTCCGAGGTAATTAAACAGTGATTTCGTTTCATTTTGTAACTTCTATAAATATTCCAAAAATATCTTGGTCTCGTACTTTTTATGTATCTGAAGATTTCAAACATTTACAAAATACGGGATTTTCACAACATTAATGAATATCAACCGTATCAGCAATTGAGGAGGCAGTATCAGTGATATATACTTATATATAGAACTAGTCATTTATATTTGTTTTATAAAATACTTTAACGAGTTATTAAAAGCAATTTACTGATGTTTAATCATGTTTTTTTTATTTTTTGATCGTTCAAATATGTCAACTGTAAAATAAATAATTTGATTGAATAATGAAAATAAACGACAGACACATCTATTAGTCGGTCATTTGCTTCAAACGACTTTGTCGCGTTTTTCTTTCCTTTTAAATATGAAACTAGTATCATTATTTGTTGCTACAAGTATTACGACACTTTTAAAGCTACGATACATGTGATTAGTTCCGTGTCTCTTAGGAAATCAGTCTGTGTAAATAATAATATATTTTTCAATCTGTATTTTTAATGATTAATATAAACGTTTACCTTGAAAAGTAGGAAAAAATGAATCAAAACTGTCCGAACACCCGCAAAATCAATACAATGTACTTTCAATATCATTTTTTTATATTTAAGTAAGACTCAAATATGCAACCAGTTTTTTCAGACTTATAGATCACTACCATATATATAAGTATTTTAGCATTTTTAAAGTATTTTTCGCATATTCTTCTATTTTTTTACATTAATATCAACTTATTCTCGAAATCTCATATCAATGTCTTTTTGTAAGGGGACAGTCCTTTGCCCTGATGAAAACATTGTTATGATCGTAAAGGTTGTTTTTGTCTACAAGCTTGATTTTTACGTACGTGTTATTCTTAAGATCATTTGACACATAAAAGCAAATGAAAAATGGTCAAGCTCCTATCAGTGAGGAGCGTTCACATGACATTGTTTTAAACATTCGGACACCGCAGAAACAGTGACATATGTTTAAAGAGATTTTATTGTGCAAATTCACATACAAAAAATAACATGTTATCTTACTTATAATTGATCATTCTTATAATCCAGGTCGTGGACAGATTGGGCAAGACAACAATGTACCTTTAGCTGGTAGAGGAAAGGGGAATGACGGACAAGGCAAGGGCCTAGGACCCGGAATGAAAGAACTGTCTCCCGCACAATATGCTGTGTTGGAAGATGCTGTGAAAACAATTGTAGGTCCTCACGCAAAGCCTGACACGGCTATTATAAACTATTCAAGACGACAACAAGGAAACCCACGAACCTTTTATCAGATGATGGGATATATGCCTTTTCTAATAGATATTGCCCGTAACCAGGGCTTAAAAGGGGGAGAGATCACTAATAGTCAAGGATTGGATGAAATTGTTTATCAGAGAGCTACAGAATGGATGAACCAAAGTGGATTGATGAATTCTCAGAGTATCTCAAGTTTCCTATAATTCGATTGATATACGGAACTACATATTAACAACCAATTAAACTGACGATCTGTGATGTTGTTACCTGGACAATTTAAACGAAACATTTTCCACAGGCGAATTGTTTATTATATTGAAAAGTAATGACTAACAATAAGATACTGTATAGCATCAGTGAACATACAAATATACACACCATAATCAAGTTCTACTGCATACAACACCAACTTTTTGAATATGCAGTAGAGTTTCATCGTTTAAACATATTTAAGTGTGTAACGTACACGAAACATTTCCTTTTCGTTTTTTCAATAAATGTCGATAAGTAACTGAAATAATTGCTGCCAAACACTCGTTCTGATTTAGGCACAGCTCAGTTTGAATAAAAGTAATAATTCAGCGTCTGTCGTTATCATTTGTCGTCCGTGATCGTCTGTCGTCAACAATTCAAAGAATCATTTCTTTTAAGGGAACATACCCTATAACTTATGTCAAACAAAATTACCCCCAAGACATACATATTAGAATCTTTAAAAGTATTAAACCATGACCTAATCGTTTCAGCTATGCATTTCAAATGCATTATTCTAATGATCTTGCGATAGCACAGCTATTAAAATAGAAAGCACTATGAGTTATTCCAGGCAAACGAATAACAAAAAGCAACATATTATTAGCATTGCATAAACTTTGCAAGTTAAAAGGGAAATACCCTTTAACTGACCTCATTTAAGCATGAGATAAAAGTACTATAGGATGAAAAAAAAATCAGTTATATGAGCATCAATCAGTTTTATGACACTAAAACACTGATTAGATTAAAAAGTCATATACCTACGTAATATACCTATCCAAGCTTTACACTAAAATGCAAAAAGATCATTAAGGATGATTAGTCACAATCTTAAAACTAGAACAAACAAGAGCTGTCCCTCACAAGTGACGAATGCCCCCAAAAGAGATGACTCACAGTCTGTGTCCTCTCCAAGTGCTCAATTAGTATGCTTTAATTTTAAAATCTTTCCACGAATGAAGTTATATGAGCATCAATCAGTTTCATGACATTGAAAGCACTGATAAGATTAAAAAGTAAAATACCTAATATACCTATCCAAGCTTTACACTAAAATGCAAAGAGATCTTTAAGAATGACAAGACACTTAAACAAAAATACAAAGAGATCGCTAAGTATGAAAGGACACTAGGAAACTAGGACACACAAGAGCAGTCGCTCACAAGTGAAGGATGCCCCCGAAAGAGTTGTCTCACGATCTGTGTCCTCTCCATGTACTCGATTAGTGTGCTTTAATTTTAAACTCCTTCCCTGCATGACATAGTTACCATGCATACAGTATTCCATTACTTTTGAACACTAAGTGTGACCCTGACCTACAAGGTAGGGACAAGGGTGTTACATGTGTCACGTCGTCGTGATATGCTAGACATTTAGGCCAAGTTATTTTATCCTTCAATGCATGACAATGTTACAGTCCGGACACGAATGTGTGCATATAAAGAGGATTCCATTACCTTCAAACTATAGGTGTGACCTTCACCTTTGAGGTAGGGACGTGGGTTTTGCACGCGACACGTCGTCTTAATTTGCTAGATATTGGTGCTAAGTCATTTTAAAATCCTTCAATGCATGATAGAGTTACAGTCCAGAAACGAATGTGTAAGTGGGGACGCACAGACGGACGGACGAATACAGTCTACCAGACGGACTTTGTGAGGTTATCCCTGTAATTTTTCTTTGATATTTTTTTATCCCCACAATACAATTATTTGACCCGACAATACAATTTTTAACCCCATAACGGAATGAACTTAAAGAACCTCACAATGCTATGTTAAACTCAAACCCTAACCCCGAAATGTCTACTGGGCATGTACGGACATACAGACACACAGACGGACGGTGCAATTTTATTATGCCACCCTTCGCTGGCATAAAAATGATGTTTCACGGATTCCTTTAAATGCTTAAAAACTGAAATATTACGTATCAACTGTGTCAAGTTATTCCAAATGACACACCCTTGTGAAGCAAAAGACTTTTTTCCAATTCCTTTCACCTTGGGAATACAAAAACAACCACTGTTATTGAAATAATGGATCATCAGGATTGGACAAAAGTTACCCTAAATATTGTACAATGAGTGTGTAATGTACTGGATTAAAATGTGCTCCCAGGTAACCGGGTGCTATGTCTGACTTAACTTTAAAAACATGACCCAAAATAATTTGGTTAACCTGTTTTTCAATTCGTAACCAATTTTAATACTTTAACTGGCGTGGATAAATTATTTTAGGTTTTGAGCAAAAATGGACTCTGTTTTGACTAAATTCAACGATAACCTGTTAAATATAAGCTATTCAGTGACTGTTTCCAGTTCTCTGGTAAACACAGTTTCAATTTGCTTCTTTTTTTACATTTACCTGTAACAAATATGCCAGAATAATCACGATATAAAAGTAATATACTTTTTTACAACTGCTGACATGTCATTGGCCTTTAAACCCTAGGGGGACACCACATGTGAAACTAGGGAGAATACGATGTACCAGATATAGCAATAATTTGATGTCTATCACATAAGTATGGCTTAAACCATCTGACGGCATCTTCACTTAGACCAAGGGCTTACAGTTTCATCAATACAGTGTAGAAGGCACCATATGAACCTCATTCATTTGAAATCTTATATAGTCAGATAAGTGTACAAGACGTATATCTGTCGAAAACTCGCACCTAAGCCCAGACTGATAACTATTTTTTTCAACCAGGTACTTTTGAAGTTGATCATACACATTTTGTTCACACATTATTTATACAATACTAAAAATTAACACTGGTCGATAATAACCACCCTCAGTCTTGTCATTTTGCTTTAACAAAGGAACAACACGGGCAGACTTTAAATCATCCGGTACTACACCTTCATTAATGGACAGATTGGCAATACGAGTGAGAGGAATAGCTATGATGGAGGTACTATCCCGTACAAATCTAGCTGTTATTTGATCTAGGCCTTTAAAACACTGTTATCTGATACAACTGAAAAAGAATGACTTATAGTTTAAAAGGGGCATACCCTATAACTGATGCCAACCTAAATGATAAAATATATTTTTTTTTAGGAAGTATCATAACTTAACCTAAATGTTTCAGCTATGCAACTTTGAAGAGGTCTACTAGCCAATGATACATGCCAAATATCTAAGCTCTAGGCCTTGTGGATTCAGAAAAAAGTTTTTTTTAAGTTTTTGCTGTATAAGCCTATGCAAAACTAAGTGACCACCTGCGCAGGGTCAATTTTGACCCGGGGGTCATAATTTCAAAGAGTTTCAAAATGTTTTCAGTATAGCTTGATTTAATTTATACATGCCTTTGCTTCTTATCTATTGCATTATAACTAGTCACAAAAATCCCATCAAATGACATATGCCCCTCAGAAATGTTAGGATCGTCTGTATTGTAAACATGGTGGGTGGGGTAATCTTTTGTATTACATGAACTTGTAAGTCACTTGGAAAAAAACACCAATATTTGATAACATCCTTACGTTTAAAGGGACACACCCTAGAACTTATATCGAAATAAATAATTCCAAAACAGAAATAATAGAATCTTGAAATGTATTATAACTTAACCTAAAACTTTCAGCTATATATTCTCTGTCATTATCGATAAAGTCAGCGTTCCAAAGTATGATGTATATTCACCTTAGTATATTGAATATTCAACTTACTTTCCTGATTTTCCAACTTAGTATCTTGAATTTTTCAACTTTCTCGTACATTTTTAACTTAGTATCTTGAATTTTCAACTTAAAATCTTGAATATTCAACTTAGAACATAAAACGTTTTGTTAAAAGAGGTTACGACCCAACTGTTTTGAGACACACCGCATGTTTGGTGTTCAACCCGTTTACAGTTGGACGCTATGCTTCCCTCTTTGATTGTGTCTGACGGAAGAGGGGGGACTCTGTGATGGGCAGTTTTAAATCCCACTGGGACGAAACTGTTTTGATTTCTGTCCTCTGGCCTGTTTCGTCGGGCCCTTAAGGGTGTTTCTCTTGGTGCTCTGCCTTCTGCAAAGGCATTGAGTACATACGTTTTTTGGTTCTCAAGGTTTGCTTTTTATATTTTATACACGAGTATTTTTGTGTTTTACATACCATGCCTTTTGTTTCCATTGCGTGTGTTGAGATTCACCTAGCAGGGATTACTTTTATTTACACTGTCCTGTGACTTTGGAACATGGTGGGGGTAGAGTGAGGTTGGGTGCGCACCATAAAAACCGGTTTAAGCTCCCCAGTGGTGTTTTTGCCACTGACCGTTCCAAGGCGGTGCCCCACTGTGTTCCTTTAATTGTTCGTTTTGTCCTCGTGCTTTGTATGCTAGGTGTGTGTGTACTGATTGTGTGTATGTGTGTGTTTGTGTGTGTGTGTGTTGGTGGTGTCACTTCTGGGTGCTGTGGGGCTCGTTTTGGGGAGGCTGCGTTTTTGGTACGTGGCTTTCCCTGTTTGATATTATTTTTGTTTTTAGAATCTTGAATTTTCAACTGCGTATCTTGAATTTTCAACTGACTTTCTTGAACATTCAACTTTGTATATTGAATATTCAACTTAATACAGCCGTGGCCATCACACTGCAGCATTTCATATTAGTTTACCTACGCCTATACACCTTTCTTTCAAACAAAAACCGATACATCTGTCGATACATAAAGCGGGAGAATCCATTATAAAATCACCGCTTAAAATAGGGGTGTCGTTAGTAAACTCACATCGGTAGTACATGCGCTAATAGAATTTATACCTTTCTTTACGCCATTAAACAAGATGAAGACAATGTGGCAGGTCTTATGTACAAGGTAAAAAGATTTCAGCGGATTTAAAATCGAAAGACAGTGACATCTTTCTCTAGTCACGTTGGTAAACTCTGAGCCAGTATGCATTTACTGTACATGACCCGGAAAGTAACTACATGTGCCAATTTATGCACTGTCCAATCACCAGTCCATTGCCTACTTATGAATATTCTGATAGCCGAAAGTAACAGAACAAAAAAACGATCTTCATGAAATGATAACAAAACGATACTTGTACCTAAATTTGTCATAAAATGTTTTCTGTAAAATTGGCGTAGCGGCATAGAGTTAAGAAAGTTTTGAAGCAGCACATCAGTGGAGTCGGGGAAATTATTACCAAACGAAAGCTTCTCAAAGTGATGAGGTTACACCTCAGTTTATCCCGAGAGTTCAGAAAAGCGTAGCTTATACCCAGTTCAAGTCCAGTGTGAAATATCCGTGTTACTCAATAATAATTGTTGACAGGTTGTGCCGTAAAACTAATGTTTATAACCCGTAGAGTCAAAGTTTCCAACGATGTCACACGAAGGTTTCTGAATTCCAAAATAAGAAAATGAAACACACCATTTTATTACCGTGTGATACGTGTATTTGTTGCAAAAAATCCAAAACGGTCTTAAGTAGCTACAATCCGCCGAGATAGTGTTTATATTAGAAAAAATATATAATTTTACATGTGAAGTATTCCTGCGGTGATTCAGGGGCAGGGGTCACTTCTTTGTGAATGATTCAATGGTTTCTCTGGCTGATAATCTAAACCGCTACATGAATTATTATAAATGCATTACAATCCGCCGAGATAGTGTTTATATTAGAGAAAATATATAATTTTACATGTGAAGTATTCCTGAGGTGATTCAGGGTCACTTCTTTGTGAATGATTCAATGGTTTCTCTGGCTGATAATCTAAACCGGTACATGAATTATTATAAATATATTATGTTTCCTGAAGTAATTATATACTTTTTTTTAAATAAAACCGAAAAGCACAGTTTTGGGTACATATTCTCAAGCCTTGTTTGAATTGTCTTTAACAATAGTTGTACATGTACGTACAATTTAGTGCTTTAAGATATAACAAACAGTATTAGCTGCTTAATTTGCATTAAAAGTGCAGATCCATTTTTTCATAAAATGTCTTTTTCACATCGTACTGTCCATGTTTCGCCAAAAATGAGAATAAAATATCTTTCCGAAATTGGTAATTTGAGTCGCAGCACTTGTTATATATTCAAACACTTATGTCGTATTCGGCTTCTGACAAATTTACCTGCATGCCGAAATCTTTACTTGTTCAAAATTAAATGTTTTTCTCAGTGAAATCAATATTTCCAGTTTACAAACAATGCCAGCCCGACAGTGAACACGAAACTTTTCTTTTGTGAATTCTGATTTTACTTTCAAAGCCAATTGCTTCTCCTGTCCTTTTATTTTCGGGAAAGAGTTGGGGTTAATGTGTCTCGGAAAAAATTCAAATCAACAAAAGTTGGACATGAAAATGAAACGACATACATGGCCGACGAGTAATTTGATCTCGTGTACAATTTGTTTATTTCATTAACATGTACATGTTTTATATATGATGAAATTATGGAAATTTGTGAATGTTCATTGACCAAACTTGATAGAATCACAGCGGGACCATGTTATCACGCTTAAACTAACTATATATATTTACTTTACTTTTTGATGTAAAATCAAACACTCAATGATAAAGAAAACATATACTAAGGAATTTCATTACATTAAAACGACGGGAAAACGACAAACTATGTGCGAGTTAAAACCGAATGCTTTTGACACGGACATTTTGTTTCCAACTAGAACGTTACAATGTCCATGACATTGTCGTCAGTGTGACCGCTGAGCGCAAGTTGGTGAAATCACAAGAAATTCAAGGAATTTACTTCATGTATGTTATAACTTGTATAAGAGTTTAAAAGAGTTTATTTAAAACAAAACCAGAAGGTCATAGACCCAAGTGGTACATATAACATTATATGACATATATGGCGACAGTGTTTGATAGACAATGCAACATGCTAATATACGAGTACAAATAAAACCGTAAAAGAATAACTTTTGTACTCTTTCGATCACATTCCGGGGAGCTGCATATGAATTATGATCACTAGATTGCAATCTGTATCGCCAATACAATAAAATAATATCAATTGGGACAAGAAGGAAACAGGAGAAAATAAAATGTTACCTTAAAGCTCTTCTTTTCCTTTCTTCCGTAGGTTTCTTGGTATGCTGTGTATTTCAATATACTGTAGTTGTTTGAAATTCTTCAGGTGTAAGAATAAATTTAAGAAGATTTAGTGCCAGTTTTACTGCAGTCGTGGCTGCCTTTCATCAATTTGCCAAGGCCTCCTTAACGTCATATCAAATGTCCCTAACATGGAACAACTCTGAAAGACAATGCTGCATGCTAGATATGTAAGCTTTAGGCCTTGTGGTTTCAGACAAGGAGATTGTTAAAGTTTTACCTGTATAATCTATGTAAAATCCAGTTAGCCCCTGGAGGTGTCAATTTTAACCTGAGGGTCGTAATCTGAACAGTCTTGGTAGAAGTCCAGTAGGCATTTCAACATGCTAAATATCTTATCTCTAGGTCTTGTGGTTTCAGAGAAGAATGCAACTTCTATTGCATACGAAAGGCTTTTCCATGATTTAACCATGTGACCTAACTTTTACCGCAGATAATCCATATTCAAATTTGTCCTAAAATTTATCAAGGCAGTCATACTGACCAAGTTTCATGAAGATCCAGTGAAAAATGCAGCCTCTATTGCATACACAAGGTACAAAGACATACCACAGACACCAGGCAATCACAATAGCTCAACTTAGAGCACTTAGTGTAAAAATGTGTTTTTCATTTGTACATTACGCTGCAGTACTCTCGTAAATGATGCATAAAAACAAAAATAATATCAAACAGGGAATGCCACGTACCAAAAACGCAGCCTCCCCAAAACGAACCCCACAGCACCCAGAAGTGCACACCACCAACACACACACACACACACACGCACACACACACGACACACACACACAATCATGTACACACACACATATACACTACCAACACACACTAGCATACAAAGCAAACACACGAGGACAAAACGAACAATTAAAGGAACACAGTGGGGCACCGCCTTGGAACGGTCAGTGGCAAAAACACCACTGGGGGCTTAAACCGGTTTATGGTGCGCACCCAACCTCACTCTTACCCCCACCATGTTCCAAAGTCAAGGACAGTGTAAATAAAAGTAATCCCTGCTAGGTGAATCTCTAACACACGCAATGGAAACAAAAGGCTGGTATGTAAAACACAAAAATGCTCGTGTATAAATATATAAAAGCAAACCTTGAGAACCAAAAACGTATGTCTCAATGCTTTTGCAGAAGGCAGAGCACCAAGAGAAACACCCTTAAGGGCCCGACGAAACAGGCCATCAAGTTCAAAGGGCCATCATCACCGTATAACACTCAACTGAGTAAAATGACCAAATTATATCTTGCACAAATTTCCAAACACGATTTTTGAATATTTGTATTGATGCACATAAAAATCCTATATACCACCACTGTTATTGGAACTTCTTACCTACTGACCCAAATATTTTTTGCCATGTTACCTTAACCAATCTATATGGGAGGGCATTTAAGTAAATATTCTATTCATGTAACTGACAACTGTATTTGTCTAAATGACAAGTTCCTACAATTAGGTAAATATTATGTTCATGTAACTGACAACTGTATTCGTCTAAATGACATTTTTCTATAATAAAGTAAATATTCTGTTCACGTAACCGACAACTGTATTCATCTTAATGGCAGTGCCTATATCTTAGTATATTTTCTGTTCATTTGATGGACAACTATTCGTCTAAATGACAAGTGCCTATATTTTGGTAAATATTCTGTTCATGTAATAGCATCGTGTATGCATACAACGTTTATTGCCTTCCATTCATTGCTTTATGATAAATGCTTACGTTAAACTGATAAGTAAGTACATATTAATACTAGTGTCTATGTGTATAAGCTATATGATTACTTTTTTTTTCCAATGTTTGTAATTGTAACTTTAATTGACTACTGTGTTTATGTATATAATTTTGAAACCACATTATTGCTGAATAATTATATTTAGACATACTATGCATGTTCTGAATCTTCTGTCGGTTTCGAACAAGTGGTATCTTTCTCTGCATTTTTCCCAGCCACATAGATCTAGTTTTTTTGCGTTTGTTGTGGACTGGTGGCATTTTGACTTGCATCTTTCTCAGCCGTGATTTCTGCAATCTGGTGGCATTTTTCTTTTGGTCTCGGACTGGCAATATCTTTCTCATCCATATATGTTTGCTAAGTTGGTCTCGGACTGGCGGCAGCTTTTTCTTTTAGGTTAGTATCTTTCTCACCATCTAACTTCTGACATTTATAACTCATTGCTGATATTTATGAATTCCCGTCCTGCGATATTCAGAGTTAAATTAACTTATCAATAACTTACGTTACTCATTGCTATGCATGTACTAGTAAATAAATAAGACAAAGAAGAGGAAGACCATTTGACCATGTTTGCCAATGTTAATGGTTACTTATAAAATATAACTTAACTTACCCATTTGGGGAACGTTAGTGTCAACTTGTGGCATTATTTTCACGAAAGTGATTTTGTTTTATTGATAATTTTATTTTCTCAGCTTTTCTGTTACATTATATATCGCAATGCGAATTGAAATATTTGTTGTCTGTGCTGCAAAATATCACAAAGTGGTTAAACAGATTCGTTGCACTCAAGCGCATACTTTGCCATAACAAGGTCAAGCTAATGCAAGGGCATCAATAGCGGAAAGGGTCAACTTTCACTTTGGTAGAGGTCAACTAAATAGTGCTATATTCCAAATATCTAAACTAAGGTCCTTCAAGTTGCTGTTCTAGACAAGAGGATATTTTTGTTTAAGTTTTTCTTTTACTTGGTATAAGCCTATATGTAAAATAAAAAGCGACACTTGGCAAGGTTAATTTCAACCTGAGGATCATGATTATTATAAACTAGGTACAACGATTACAAAGTTATATCGTTTCGAAGTTTGAAATCTATGTAATTGTATCTTTAATAGAAGTTTACAGGGGGATACGGATGGCAGTATGTCTCCGTGTATGGTGACAAAATCCTCTCATATTTTTTTGCAAGTTCAATATACTTAACTTTGCATACAAATATACATGTATAGGTCAATACAGAAAATATAAAGTCCAAAAATCTGTAAAACTTTATTCACTATTTGATTAACTGTGCAAATATAATTTATTTGTAAATGATTAATACAGTGCCAATGAATTATGCACTACATGATTATTACAGTGGAAGTTGTTTGAGGAAATAACTATCTTGCTTCTGATGTGTACTCTAGAATTTCAAAAGTTAAGTTAGTACACTAACACATTTATTATTTCAAGTGGTGTATATATCACTAGTAAAAAAATATATTGTAATTAGATGTGTCCACTGTAAAAAAAAAAAATATCAAACAGGGAAAGCCACATACCAAAAACGCAGCCTCCTTAATTTCTTAATTTCCTTAATTCCAATCTCTGTTTTGATTTATATTGCCTTGTCCACTGGAAATCAAGCGGATTAATTCGACCAGTGGTATGCCATTTATAGATTACTGAATTTACTGAAATTTGGATTTGTGTTGACCACTGGATTGCAGTGGTATTCCACTGGTATTCCAATGACATTTTACTTACGTAACTCTATGTTTCGAAAATATAACTTTGTACATGCGGGGAGTGCACTCCCTGCATCTAGCAAACATTAAAAAGACGGAATAGCAACCATCAAAGTTCATCCATCACTCTTTCCAAGACTGGACTACTATGAAGATGGATGTGCTCAAAATATCTGATGGTAAACTTTAATCGTTCATAGTTGTGAGTCTAAAAGAGCCCGATGAAGGGCAGCCTAAGATGATGTTTGAGAACAAGTAAACAGTCAATCGGACATATCGTACACCTGTCGTTTATGAAATTCCAAAATATTATGTCAGCTATTGTGTGACACGCATGCCTATAGGTTTAAACAGTTATTATTTACGTGTCAGATTGTCTCAAACGCCCTTCAAAATTTTCTCCCAAGAAAAAAGAACTTGAATTAATGGTCAAGGATTTCCAGAAGAACAGCACTGAAGTTCATCGGTGAGTTTCTGTCATGGTCAGTTGTTTCAGTACCAGAAGACGTACAATACGACAGACATATTCATCAAACGTCTACTTGTAATGTGGTATCACGAGAATGTGAAGTCAAAGTAAAACAACAACTCTACATATTGTATTCAATGGTTTATGGCAGCATATTTTAAACCGCTGATTTTATCGATATGAGTAGGGCTGCATATTTTAGGTTAATTTATAATATTTCTAAAGATGATATTATTTATGTTTTGAAGTTTTTAGTTTGATATCAGTTGTAGTAGATATGTCCCATTAAAAACTCGCATTGAACAGAATCTTCCAATATACCAATATTTTTCCTAATATATCTTACAACACAACAGAGCTTGGAACGTAAATATTTGAGCAGTGTTCTGTACTACGAGAGATTTTGATCCTTCTTGGCAAGGAGTATCTAAATCTGACGATATGACAGATATAATGGCAACAGCAGCATGGTTTGATAAATTTCGTATAGATAGGTTTGTCATTTCGTAAATTGTTATTTTAGCGTTCCGTGTAGGAAACAAATTTTATAAATGAGTCAGTTTTTAATGTACGTTATAAAGTACATTGTAAATCGGTCACCCTAACAGTCTTTTGGAATAAGATTTAAAATTATTACATTAGATCTTTGACCATTAGCTGTAAGTAAGTTAATTATGAAACAAAATAATTCATTACTATGGAATTATGTTATATAGGTCATCTTCATAAAAACGTCTAGAGAACCTGTTTATCCAGACTATGCCATAGAAACGTCTGGCCAAGATATAAATAGCCAGCTGATAGGTTGTGATAAGTAAATACGTATGTTGACAAAAAATGAAATCGATGTCTTTTCTATTTAAGCAGTCCTCCACATCTTTAGCTCACCTGGCACAAAGTGCCAGAGTGAGCTATTAGGATCGCTTTCCGTCCCGGGTCCGTCGTACGTCCGTCCGTCCGTCCGTCCACCGTTTCCTTCAAACAACATCTCCTCTGAAACCACTTGGCCAATGTTGATGAAACTTTGCAGGGATGTTCCTTGCATGAAGCTCTATCAAAGTTGTTCAAAGAATTCCATTACATGCAGAACTCTGGTTGCTATGGCAACAAATAGGAAAAACTTTAAAAATCTTCTTCTCTGAAACCACAAGGCGTAGAGCTTAGATATTTGGCATTTGGCATGTAGCATTGTCTTGTAGACCTCTACCAAATTGTTCAAATAATGACCCCCCTGTCAAAATTGACCGCGCGCGGGTGGTCACTTAGTTTTGCATAGGCTTATATAGAAAAAAAAACATCTTCTTCTCTTAGATATTTGGCATGTAGCATTGTCTAGTAGACCTTTACCAAGATTGTTCAAATCGTTACCCCCGGGTCAAAATTGACCCTGCCTTGGGGTCACTTGGTTTTACATAGGCTTATATTGGAAAAAAAAATAAAAATCTTCTCTGAAACCACAAGGCCTAGAGCTTAGATATTTAGTATGTGGCATTGTCTAGTGGACCTCTACCAAGAGTGTTCAAATTATGACCCCTGGGTAAAAATTGACCCCACCGGGGGGTCACTTGGTTTTACATAGGCTTATATAGGAAAATACTTCTCTGAAACCACAAAGCATAGAGCTTAGATATTTAGCATGTGGCATTGTATAGTGCACCTCTACCAAGAGTGTTCAAATTCTTAGCCCTGGGTCAAAATTAACCCTTCCCGGGAGGGGAGGGGGGCGGGGTAAGCACTTGATTTCACATAGGCTTATATAGGGAAATCTTTAAAAAAATCACAAGACCGACAGGCAGATAATAGATATTTGAAATATTACTTAGCATTGTGTAGTGGACCTTTAGGAATTATGTATGAATCATGACCCCTTTTATTATAGCAAATGGTAGTCAGGTGAGCGATATAGGGCTATCATGGCCCTCTTGTTTTAAAATATACCTGGTATATATTTCAGAAACGCTTTTCAGTGTTTCCCACCTATCTGAGATGAACTGGTTAGAAACCCAGAGGTAGTCTCGCGTGTATCGGTGCTATACACCGGGCACGTAGAAAAGAACCAAGGGGTCTATTCGTAAAAGAGCTAGGGTCTGGTGCCCGGATTCCCTTGTATCTGCTTCTTTCTCTAAAATAAAGAACCACAATGGAAATAAGAGCTTGCTCTTTATTGTGTTATCCTTGGTACTTGGTACTGAAATAAATACATATCTTGACTTTAAAAGGCGTCACTTTCATTTATAAAGATATACATTTAAAATATTTACAAAACCAGGGTTCGAGTATTTACAATTTTTGTTTTATTAAAAAATTAGAAATGTCTCATTAAGTAGTAAGTCACACATAACTCTCTTTAAAAGAGAGTCTTTTTGCTATCGTGTACTTGTATCAAACAGTGAGATAGCCTATGAGCTTTGGTTACATGACATTTGAATTTAAACACATGTATTATGAATTTTGAAATGCTTACGACTGCCATTTAACTTCAGATACCGGCCATTTTCGTGTTGTTATTACATGTAAAATACTTGTTATAACAGTTATATCTATATCAAAACCAGAATCATCTCGACCTTTTTCATGCCTTACATATCAGCGGTAAAGGACAGTTACGTTTATACTGTTATCTGTGTATTGTACTGATCGAAGAAATCCGACCAAGAAGTAGCGAAAAGGTGACACTGTTGCATCTTCCATCCAAACGACTCATTGACAAAGGTGTGTTCGCCAATACCACAGGTGTGATGAATCCAGAATCCTAGTACACTAGAGGAAATGCGTCTGTGATTTCAAATAAACAATTACGTACGTTTGAAAGTGAAATCTGAAATTTTTTATTGTAAATAACAAAACAGTTCTGAGGAACATTGGACCTTAAGGGTGCACAACCACTTTTCTCACAAAACTGCGAGTGCCGAATAAATGCATGTGAGTGAACTTGTATAATTATTTCGAAGTCAATCATCGTTTGCAGTGTTTCTTGTTTCATTTCCAATTATGGTATTTCAAATATCATTATTGTTTTAGAAAAATGTCTCGGAAGAAGTCACGCCTAACTATACAATCTACCAAAAGTCAGAAGAAGAAGAAAGGAAATAACATTGTTTTAGTTGAAAGTTACTCTAACAGCTTAAAAAGAAAAAGGACATTAACCCCGTTAAAGTCACCATTTAAGTCTTCTTTCAAGTCGCCTCTTTATAAAATTAAGAAAACAACACAAAGGAATAGTAAAGATGTAGTGAACTCCGTATCTTCATCGTTTCAACAGAAAAAGGACCCATTACCATATTCTAAATCTTCTAAAGCTTTACAGTTCTTACAACCGGATAACAGCGAAAACCTGCATAATGACAGAGGAGAAGACAATTTGGATAGCGATTTCTTCGTGTACAGAGCACCTAAAAATATAGTTCATTACGAATACATCATAGCCCGCAGAATACTCGTTACGCTGTTTACAATTTTTTTTATTCCTTTATTTTAAAGAAACTAGTCTGCAATTAAGAGTGTCACAATTTTTTATTTACAACAAAGGAACCTGCTCATTACCGATCACAAAATTGACAGTAGTAGATCTAGGTTCATTTTGCATTTCGGAACAAATTGGTGATTGATAGTGATTCAGGTTTTTAAAATCGGTCAATATCAGTTCAAACGTAGCTAACTATGACGCATTAGCCTCGTACTGACGTAACGGCTGCTTGAGTTATTTACATGTACATTTGTTTTTGTAATTCAAACACTATTTGACTTCCTATATGTCTGTTACTATAACAATGTTAATATGCAATATGTGGACCAGTCGCACGTGTTTAACATTTTTGTGTTTTCTTAGGCACTACCTGTCGGAACAGCATGAATTACATACATCACAGACAATAGAAGAATTTCCAAGGCAAGCATTTTTATGCTGTTTTTTTCTTTATCTGTTCTGGAAAGTTTTTTGACATTTGGCACAGACATCTGATCTAAGCCCCGAATGTATGTTTAAATGATCCTGGCACAAGGTTTGCTGGTAAATGTTTTGCCACATTGATTGAATGAAAGGACAAACGTGAGCAGTGCTCGGTGTTTTCTTCTTGTGAACTATCACATGATTGTAAAGGTTGAACTTGTGATCGAACTGTGTTGACGCATTCGACGCATAGATGTTTTTGTATGTGCTTTAAGGTTATGGTCCATCAGCAATTCGTCACTTTCAAAGAAAGCTGTACATTACGTGCAAGTATATTAGTACTTCTCATCATTATACCCCCGAAACAAAGATTGGGGGGGTATATAGGAGTCACCCGGTGGTTGGTCGGTCGGTCGGTCGGGCGGGCGGGCGGTCGGTCAGGCGGTCTGTTGCATTTTCCTTGTCCGGAGCATAACTTGAAAACTACTAGTTGGAATTCAATACAACTTCATACAATGGTCAAGCACATTGAGTGAAAGGGCAGTCCACAAGAACCATAACTCCATCTTGACTCATTGCAGAGTTATTGCCCTTTGTTACTTTACCTTGTCCGGAGCATAACTTGAAAACTACTGATGGGAAGTCAATACAACTTCATACCATGGTCAAGCACAATAAGAGAAAGTGCAATCAACAAGAACCATAACTATATCTTGAGTAATTACAGAGTTATTGCCCTTTGTTACTTTTCTTTGTCCGGAGCATAACTTGAAAACTACGTGTTGGAATTCAATACAACTTCATACAATGGCCAAGTACATTGAGAGGAAATGCAGTGTACAGGAACCATAACTATATCTTGAGTAATTACATAGTTATTACCCTTTGTTACTTTTCCTTGTCCGGAGCATTACTTGATAACTGCTGGTTGGAATTCAATACAGCTTCATACAATGGTCTAGCACAATGAGAGGAAGTGCAGTGTACAAGAACCATAACTCTATATTGAGTATTTACAGAGTAATTGCCCTTTGTTACTTTTCCTTGTCCGCAGCATAATTTGAAAACTACTGGTTTGAATTCAATTTAACTTCATACAATGGTCAAGTACATTCAGAGGAAGTGTAGTGCATACGAACTATAACTCTATCTTGACTCATTTCAGAGTTATTGCCCTTTTTTACTTTTTCTTGTCGCAGACGGAACTTTAAAATTACTGGTTGGAATGCAATACAACTTCATACAATGGCCCAGCACAATGAGAGGGAGTGCAGTGTACAAGAACCATAACTCTATCTTGAGTAATTACAGAGTTATTGCAAAGAACAATATCTCTATTTTAGTTTGTTTTGAAAGGTATTCTGTTACTACGAACTTCTTCAGTTTATAAAGCAGTCTTTCGGGGGTATTAATCACATTTAGTGATAGCTTTAGTTGATTTTAACATGGCGTTTCAATGACTTATTAGTCTTGTTTGTCCTTAATCAAATGCCACAATCGAGTGCATTAGTCGGGGTTGTTGTCTGAACGTCCTGTTTCAGAAGTGACCCCTCTCTAGGAGATCAAAAGCACCGCTACCGTCTTCCTCCACCTCATTATTACGTTTTGAACGTCATTGTCCAAATCAGCATCGATGAAAGTACAGTACTGCCATCGGTAAGTTTTACAACATAACCGCAACCGGAACATTTAGAACCGCTTCTGGACCGGGAACGAACCGGGAACGCACCGAACAGACCGGACTGGACCGTTATAAACCGTTAGAATCCATTGTAACCTTTTACCGCAGTTAAAGATAGCATTTGCAAACGAAACGAAGCGTTAGTATGACCGTTGCAAGTTACTTTATATTTTGTTTAATATTTCTCTTTGTCTCGAGTGAAAGGCAAGAATTCGCTCCACTGAAATTGGTATTAGATTCTGTAATTTATGCTTAGGAGGTTATTTAGTTTGACATCAGTTATAGGGTATTTCCCTTTAAAATTTTGTCTTATTTACAATATGCAATTTTTCTGCACCAAATAACAAAACACATATTTCAAAATACTGTTATCTTCGTCTCCTTACAATAATTAAGATATTTGAACATTTAGCACTTTTAGCGCTCAGTTATATTGGTGCAAAAGCAAAATAAGTGCTTTTATCATCATATCACCCTTAACTTAGTGTAATCCATTATTCTGTTACTAAATTAACTAAAACATTGGTAATGAAAATTAAACAAAGAGATGTCAGTCATGAATGACAAATGCCCAAAGTTTGTGTCCTCTCCATGTGCTCCATTGTATTATATGATTTTAAAAATCTTGCATGACAGAGTTACCATTCGGGATTCCATTACCTTTAAAGGGGCACTCCATACACCAAGCAGATTACTTTAACGAAACGTAGATTATTTGTGTTTAATGAGCGTGAAATGATCTATGCCATTTTTACTACAATAACTGATAGAGGCTTTATGTAATTAATCGCATCTGTACAACAACAACTCTACATAGATTATTGAATGGTTTTGGTACTGCAGTATACTTTAAACCGTTGATTTTATCGGTAATGACTGAGAATATAGCTGAAAGTTTTAGGTAAAGTTATATTACACTGTACTTCCAACGTATCTATTATGTACGGAAGCACAGGGTGACAGGGTTTTTATATAATCACGTGCCCCACTGATAAAAAGAAACGAAACTAAACGCCCCACGTATATAAAAAAAAAAAAGCTAAACTCTAAAAAAAAAAAAAAGATCACCTGGCCCTACCCTAAGAAAACAAAAACGCTATACGTTGCCCACGCGATAAAAAAAAAAAAACTACCGTGGCCCTGATAAAAAAAAAACGAAAACTAACGTTATCGCGTGGCCACGCGATAATGAAAAAAGAAAAAAAAATAAAAGTTATCGCGTTTTGTTTTTCGTTTTTTCTTTTTTAACTGGCCCCGCGACGTTTAGTTTCTTTTCTTTTTAACATCCACCCAAAAACTCCCTTAGTTTTCGTTTTTTCTTTTTATTACCGTGGCCACGCGACTTAGTTTTCCGTTTTTTTTTTTTTTATATCACCTGGCCACGCGACTTTTTTTTCGTTTTTCTTTTTTATTATCGTGGCCATGAACGTTTGTTTTCGTTTTTTCTTTTTAATCCGTGGCCACCGAACGTTTAGTTTTCGTTTTTTCTTTTTTTTTATCCGTGGCCCGAAATACCTCTGTGCTTCCGTAATTATGTATATTTTGGGGGTTATCTATTTCGATGTGGCCCTTTAATTAAAAGTTGAACATGTAGCAAACATTGTATTTCATTTTTGTTGTCTCTTACTTAGGAAATAACAATATTCAGTACCTGAGATTGGGAGACAGGAAAGATTCATGCAGGAATGTATTCTGTGATTTTCTGCTCATTACTTCCTGTTTAAATGAAAATTTGTACAAAAATATTTAAATCACCACTACAATTCATTAATAAGACAAAGTCATCATTTTGCTGCAGTTTTTAAGTATTTCTAAATCCCTAAAGGTAAAACATAGTTATGCATGAGAGTTTTTGACGAAGTAAAATGAAGTGTTTTTTAATTGTATGTAACTAGCTTTCTTTATGATATAAACGACCTTCACTTTACATAAAATCCTCTATTATTCCACACAATTTTCATGAAACCTGCAAATTAAGTGGCAGTGCACATATGTAAGAGACCGACGCTTAAACAGTAAAAGTCATTCTTTCATAATGATGTCCGACCAGATCCACCTCCGTTGTCAAGGTTTTAGAGTCGTTGACTTAATATTACTGTAACCTCCGACTTAGTTCATTTAAATGGGGAAGTTGACAGTGTCTTTAGATATTCGGAGTCTAGTACTGGTTCTTCTTAGGACGAAATTTGGTAAACTGGCCAAATACGGCTGAACTTTCACAACAACTAAGTCCGACCAGAAATGATAAAAGAAAGCAAATACAGCATTTTGTTCTTGAGTGTTCGTCGTGGCAAATAAATTGTAAGTGTCAAACACCTTTTTTAACAATAGAGGTATACATGTGTAAATGAAATTATATTTCATCTCCTTCATACGAATACCATTTATGTTTACAGGTAAAGTCTAAAAGTATGTATGGCAACCCTACGCCTAATTTGAAAAAAAAAGTAGTTACTTCAACTTATTTACTCGCCGGAGTGTCCTCTGTCATAAAATGTATACCATGTACATACAGTGAAACATGAGCTCTCAAATGTATTTAGAGCACCGGGATATGGGACTAAAATAAACCGGATAGTTTCACTTTGTTTATACCAAATCGAGATTGTCTCAAACTTCTGAACAACTTCAGGAATTTTTTTTAAAATTTCAGGCAACATGTTTTCTCTCAACAATGTCTGGTTCATGTAACTCTCTTCCACGACTTTTGAAAGTCCTTCATTTGAAAAACTTACAAGAAAATGAACAGGACTCAAACTCATATTGTTCACATCCCACAGTTTCCTTTCATAATATTTTTGGTGGTAATGAGAATAAACCTACCATGCTAGTAGGGTATTAGCTTTACACAAAACCTTAAAAATAGCTAAATATAAAACCCAGACTTTAAAAACCTTTAATACTTAAAATATTAGCCGATTCTACTTATAGACTGCATAATGATGACTTTCCTGTAAACGGTGTATAAATATATATATATACAATTTATACGCCATTTACATTTTGAAAACGATATCTTGTTATTTCTGGCTGAATATATAAAGGTCGTTTTGCTATCTGTGCAGAATGAGTTGTATTTACACTGTCGCTGATATGTAAACGCGAATTATATGCACTCTCGATAAAGTGCACATGAATGCCTGAAGGCGTAGTAATTAAAATATTATGCATTTCGCTTCCATTTTGTATAAAAATGATTTACAGCAGTAATACGTATACTACGCATAGGCATTGACCATTTTCAAGCTACATGTATGATCGCAAACACGTTCCAATTGAGTTCCAGCTAAAGTTGATCTACTTTGCAGGCGAAAGTGGAAGCTTATGGCAGTTCAAACTGTCAAGCTAAGATAAGTCGTTTTTAAATTGGCAATACCCACGTGACTCCTTGTCCTAGAGCTCACCTACAGTTCGTTAAATCCATAAATGGGCTTACAGCAACCCGTGTGTGTAACAGTAGACGGAAAGACACAGCAAAAAAGGGCGTTTAAATGCTTTATTTCAAATCGCTCATTATTGTCACAACTATCATATATATGGTTTAAATATGAGCTACGAGCTACACCTTTAGAAAATAAATGTTTACAAGTACATTTGTATTTATGCATTTCCACCATCAATGTTACTGTATGCTATATATACTTATTTATGTAATAGTAAGAGGCTAGCGCTCCTCTTTTGGGTTTCTATATTTGATATGTTTTTCTATTTTAGCCTCTAACTGACGTAGTGTTTGCACTACATTTAAACTTTATTTACTACATTTTATGACGTCATGCGCACACAGGTCTATAAAGTCTCGCTCTATTAAGATAGAGTGATACATAGAATAACCTGTAAGAACGTTATGGCAAAGACAGGGAACATTTTTACAATTTTAGACATTTTCATTGGACAAAAATGTAGGGCAAAAAGTAAATGCTGTGAAAGTTGTCCGCATAAGTGGGACTTAATGTTTACTTGAATAAACTTGGTTGTATTTGCAAGGTGCATAACAGGGATCAGCTATTATTAAACTCGCATGCGAAACAGTGTGAAGAAACCGTAGAATAAACAATGTGAAATTTACTGTGAATATATATTCAAGAAGAGTATTTTCAATTATTTTTTTAAAAGCGGCCATGTTATTAGCCTTGAAAAAAAAAATTTCACTATGATATAATCATAATGTGAAAAACAGAAATTCAATCTAATACATGGAAAATACCATACCCGTCCCATTTAAACCTGAGTTTTATGTTGATTTTTTTAGTAATAGGTCAGATGAAAATATTCTACCTTTCTTAACAAGAAGAAATATATTTGTGAAAACTAAACGTAAGGCCAGATTGATATTTTGTCAGAGAGAAAAGATAAAGTTATCAAATATGAGTAATCTGCACCAAGAAAAAGTTGAAAATATATTAATAAATATAGAAATAGCAATACGTCCGAAGATTCTGTTAGCTCAGACGACTTTAAAACATATTTGGAGGAGTCTCTTGTGAAGCTAAAGGTCAGTTTTACATTAATGATTTTACGACATAGCGAGACGGATGAACAAATTGATTATTGTCGATGAAGTAAAAAAAGGAGTCTGCCATTATTGAACCGCCATAAAAGTAATGATTATGAAAATAATGTTGCACTTTTTTTCATAGATTCTTCGGAGTTTGTATCGAGCCATCTTTGTACAATTTTCAATCACATTTATGATAACTGTTTGTATCACAGCGCGGGGGCGAAGGGAGCTATCATACCGATTTATATGAAAGGTGATAGAAATGTTCCATCAACTTATAGAGGAATTACTCTAGTGAATGTTATAAAGTAAAATTTTGAGAAATCGTATAAAGAAATGTTGTGGATCTGATAATATGTTTTTTGGGACAAACCCTATAACTGATGCAAAACTAAACCCTCTGAATTCTTTGAAAATGTAATAATTTATCATTTTACGTTCACGGAACACATAATCTATGTTTCGAGAATATAATCTGCTAGATGTAGGGAGTGCCTCTTTTACGATTCACAGTTTGGCTTTCGAAGTGGCTGTTCTACAGCTGATGCAATTTTCTTTCAAAAAGTTCTTGCCAAAAAGTCTAATCTTTTGTGTGTTTTTATAGACTATTAGAGGGCTTTCGATTCAGTAAATAGAGATGCTCTATGGGTCAAAATAATAAAAAGCGGTATTAGTTGTAAAATGTTGTAATACCCCTGCTAGCTATATTGTTCGTAAATGATATTCTTGAGTTTATGGATTTTAATACTTTAACAGATAAAGATCTGGAACTACTATCTATGTCTCTAATATTACTTGCTGACGATATTGTGTTATTTACTACGGATCCATTAAGTATACAATCACAATTAGATAATAACATTTATCAGTACTCAAAAATGGGGTCTAGAAATTAATGTATGTAAAACCAAAGAGTGTGTATTTGAAAAACGTCTGTCAACTGCTGCGTTTGTAGATTTTTCTTTAAATGGTGAGAAAATCGAACAAGATGACTGATTTACCTATTTAGGAATCAAATTAATGTATACAGGTAATATGTCCTATGCTTTAGAGGCTCACCATTAGCAAGCTCTGAAAGCTTATCATAATTTAATGTCATTATTTGACAAGGTCAAACCAAATTATCATTGTTTGATACTATGGTAATACCAATTTTGTTATATGGGTCAGAGGTATCGGGTGTCTATTATTAGAAAAAAGTAGATAAGTTACATTTTAGATTCTGTAAACATCTTGTAGGTGTTAACCAGCAAACCCCGACTTATACTATTCTCGGAGAACTTGGAAGTTTTCTTTTTCTGTAATATGTAAGGAGCGGGCTTTAAAATATTGGTTGAAAATAATGAAAAATCCTTCTTCTCTAATTCATACGATGTACCTGAAACTAAATGACACTAATATCAATGGTTGCGCAATTCGTATACATTCTATGATATATTATCATGGTTTTACACATACAAGATTGAATTTTAACACCAATAATAAATATTTGTCTCTTTTTAAAACACGATTGCATGATCATTTAAGCAAAAAAACAAAAATAATATCAAACAGGGAATGCCACGTACCAAAAACGCAGCCTCCCCAAAACGAGCCCCACAGCACCCGGAAGTGACACACACACACACACACACACACACACACACACACACACACACACACACACACACACACACACACACACGCACACACACACACAACCATGTACACACACAAACATACACTACCAACACACACAAGCATACAAAGCAAACACACGAGGACAAAACGAACAATTAACGGAACACAGTGGGGCACCGCCTTGGAACGGTCAGTGGCAAAAACACCACTGGGGAGCTTAAACCGGTTTATGGTGCGCACCCAACCTCACTCTTACCCCCACCATGTTCCAAAGTCACAGGACAGTGTAAATAAAAGTAATCCCTGCTAGGTGAATCTCTAACACACGCAATGGAAACAAAAAGGCATGGTATGTAAAACACAAAAATGCTCGTGTATAAATATATAAAAGCAAACCTTGAGAACCAAAAAACGTATGTACTCAATGCATTTGCAGAAGGCAAGCACCAAGAGAAACACCCTTAAGATTGGTCTGCATCTATACAAACTAGAGTATTATTGTAAGTTTAAAAAATATTTTGTATTTGAGAGCTATCTTAGAGCTATCATTGTAAACGTTGATCTCAGGAAACATTTAAGTCGCTTAAGATTGAGTTCACCTAATTTAAATTTGAAGCAGGTCGCTTAAATGGAATTGATAGAGCTAACAGGTTCTGCAAACTATGTAGCCAAAATGTGGTTGGATCTGAGTTGCATTTTATGTTAAGTTGCACAAAATACATGAAAGAATACTCTGCAAAACATATTAAATTCTTGAACTTTGGATATATTTGTCACCTATCTGTTTGTTGTTGTGTTTGTATATGTTTGTTGATATATGTATTTATTTGTTTGTTTTCGACATACATATATGTGTATATGGCCAAAGGCATTTTCTATGCTGATTGCCAATAAACTTGTATTGACTTTAAATGTGAGAGACAAAAGTTACAAGGTTTAAATCGTAGTACACCTAATTTTGAACCAACAATAGTACTATTATTGTAATATGAAAATAAAAAGTGTGCTCTAAAAAAGGGAAATCACGCAAGTATACTCGAAAGAGATATTATTTCTATAAATACATTAATATGGCAGTTTTCAACTTTCCGTCTTTTGAAAAGAAAGGTCATTTAGAGCTGGACAATGCAATCAAAAGAACGCATCCACCACTACGTATTCTGGGATGATTTGGATGAAGGGTGAATTCTAATATAAAAGTTTATGTTTGTCACTGTTTTCTAACAAATTCTCCCAGCTTCTCGTCGTACCCTAGGTCTCCAAAAAGGTTTCTTCTTTGTTAAGATTAAGTCTGCTAGCCTTACCATCGTGACACCACGGACAAGCATAGTTTGAGGTGCAGTCATTCAGACATTGCAAGTTCAGACAATTTAGATTTCCTCCGTACTTTAGACCCGTCCCCAGAAAGTTTAATTTGGATGCGCTGATCATCAGACAGGTTTATTGTAACAGTTTCTATGTAGCGTAATAGATTTTACTAAATGCTAACAAAAGCCCCGAGTATATTGCCTGGACAACGGGAGTTATCAATGTTTGAATTGATCTGAAACCTTACATTCTGATGCGGTTTCGCTAAATATCCTGATTTAATTAGTTTGATAGTTATGTAAATGGCTTTGATTCATGGGTCATTCTAAGAGTCATGGAGAAAGTTTTGTTTGACACATAATTGTGCTTAAGGTATTCCTTTATGTATTATCACTTTAAAGGGATACACCCTATAACTGATGTCGAACTAAATAATCTCCAAAATATAAATAATAGATACTTTGGAAGTAATTTAACTTAACCTAAAAGTTTTAGCTATTTATTCCCAGTCATTATCGATAAAATCGGCGGTTTAAAGTATACTACAGTACCGTAAACGATTCAGTAATCTATGTAGAGTTGTTGTTGTACAATAAAAGGGTGGATGCGATTTATTACAGACAGCCTCTATATTGATTAATTATGCTAAAATAAGGCATTTTCGCCATAGGTTCTTCTTAGAAATTGTATCTATATATCATGTTACGTTCATTGAACACATAATCTATGTTTCGAGAATATAATCTGCTAGATGTAGGGAGTGCCTCTTTAAAGACATGTTTACTTCGAACAACTGTGCTATGAAATCCTTATACCTTTTGATGTACCGATACTTGTACACTACCATAATAATCATTTGCAGAAAAAGTAGTACCCCTTTTGCATTTTAAACAAAAATGATAGAATGACTAATGCCTGTACGTATGAAGTGCCGCTACATAGTTCTAAATTAAATGTAAAGCGTTTAATCTACAGTGTAGGTAACGCAGACACTGCCTCGTATAGAGCCAGCTTGAAATACATACACTAAAAAGTGGTATACTTAACATTCATAAAAGTATCACAAGATGGGGGCATCAATCAACTGCACATTTCAAGTTTCAGCCACTGACATCTTTATCATGATCTTAATCCGTTGTCACATTAAGTCTTTAAATTAATTTATAACTGTCATGTGATCATGCAAGCACATGACTTGGATACATCGCGGGTCTTTTTTTACAAAAACTATATTTATTTATGAGTTCGATATCTTCTTATAAAACTAACTTGTATAAAGATTGGGCACTTGGAAACTAAAATAATGATAATAATGATAGAAATAATATTGAAGATAAATAAGGGCATTTACAGATTTTGAAAGTTATCGGAACTTTTCTAAGTTGACAAAATTCAATATATGCACTTAATTATATTTAAAGTGTGAATAACAAATGGAATTTTTCTCATTTTTACTTATTATTATACACTATACTAATCGGAAAGCCTTCTAGAAAGTAACACCCTGTTTTTGCACTGCAATATGTGTCAACAGTATAAATGTGCGTATTCGTATAATAACTGACAGTGTAATTAAATATATGCATGGATAGAAATATTACCTTCGGTGAGATATCAAAGTGGCGGAGATAGCATCTTTCCCAACAAGATAAGGTAAGTTATGTTAAAGTAAATCAGTAAACTTAGATGGTGGACTGATTTCACCCGTCAACATTCTCAAATAAAACGATGCAAAATTACGTTAACAGTAAGAAAATAATGATCATTTAGTTTGATATCAGTTATGGGGTATGTCATTTTAATGTAGCTGGCTTGAAATCTTTGTAGCCTTTCATTAATTCAGGGTCACGGGTTCGACTCCTGCTACCACCTATAATTAACTTTTGCAAAACTATATTTTACCCACATCTAGTACAGATAGTACAGTGCGAGTCAAACAGAAGGAAATACCAATATATTTTTTTGCTATCGTTGCGATTTTGCGATCGGTTTCTTCCTTCATAACTTCGGGCACTGACACGGGCTATGTTTTTATTGCTTTTAGAATCAAGTTTGCCTGGAAGAAACTGAAAGTCTTAATGTTGCAAATAAACAGATTGTCAGATGCAAGTAAACTAATTTCACAAATTGACAAATGATAAAATAAAGCAAGAAAAAAAACAGCAACAAGTGACTGTACATTTGTCTGCCATGGGCCCGGTATCAAACAAGTAACCGTTAGAACCTTCTAGAATGAAAACACAACCAGGCACATTTGTAACCTACACATATCCGCTTGGCCCGCAATATGATTGGATTGCTGATGGTCATCAATTGGGTGGGGGACTCGTCTGATTCATCGATAAGAAAATCGCATTCTTAATCAAAACTAAGAGGCTTTCGTTCCGGTCACTCGAAAGTTAATTTCTTAAACTCTGTATTCAAACTATGACCTATACATTGCCCTTGAACACAGCATTTCGTCATATTTTCTAATTTTCAAGGGCTGAATCAATTTTATTTTTTCAAATATTATTCTCAGTCGACATGTCAAGTTTCAAGAAACTCTATGAAAGGGAACAATTTGACCCTATATACATATACATACATAACTGTAGCAAATGACAAAGTTGTTGGTTTCGGCGTAAGAGTAATATCCCGTTATAATTTAACCGAGAGGGCACCAGAACTGATACATTCAACGTTCAAATAATGAAAATATAGAGCATAATTGTAATCAAGTTTTATACTATGCTTACAAATAAATTACTGTGTTATATCAGTGAAGTTTATTACTACTATTTTCAGAGATGCAAACATGAATATATAATCAAGCTTCTTTTTAGCTCACCTGGCACAAAGTGAGTTATAAGTTTGCTTTCCGTCCGGGGTCCATTTCCATCAAACGACATCTCTGAAACCACTGGGCAAATGTTGATGAAACTTTGCATAAAGCTCTATCAAAGTTGTTCAAAGAATTCCATTCCATGCAGAACTCTGGTTGCTATGGCAACATATAGGAAAAACTTTAAAAATCTTCTTCTCTGAAACCACAAAGCCTTGAGCTTAGATATTTATCATGTAGTATTGTCAAGTGAACCTCTACCAAGATTGTTCAAATTATGACCCCTGGGTCAAAATTGACCCCGCCCGGGTGGTCACTTAGTTTTGCATTGGCGTATATAGGAAAAACTTCTTCTCTGAAAACACAAGGCCTGGAGCTTAGATATTTAGCATGTGGCATTGTCTGTTTGACTTGTACCAAAATTGTTCAAATTATGAGCCCCGGGTCAAAATTGACCCTGCTCGGGGGTCACTTGGTTTGACATAGGCTTATATGGGAAAAAATTAAAAATCTTCTTCTCTGAAACCACAAGGCTAGAGCTTAATAATTTAGCATGTAGCATTGTCTAGTGGACCTCTACCAAGATTTGTCAAATTATGAGCCCGTCTGGAAGAGGCGGGGGGGGGGGGTCACTTGGTTTTATATAGGCTTATATAGGAAAAACTTTAAAAATCTTCTTCTCTGAAACCACAAGGCCTAGAGCTTTGATATGTAGCATGTAGCATTGTCTAGTGGACCTCTACCAAGATTGTTCAAATCATGACCCCCTGGTCAAAAGTGACCCCGTCTGGAAGGGGGAAAGCACTTGATTTCACATAGGCTTATATAGGGAAAACCTAAAAAAACACACAAGGGCGACAGACAGATAATAGATATTTGAAATGTTACTTAGCATTGTGTAGTGGACCTCTACGAATAATGTTAGAATCATGACCCCTTTTATTATGGCAAATGGTAGTCAGGTGAGCGATATAGAGCCATCATGGCCCTCTTGTTTAAAGGGAAATACCCTTTGACTGACCAAACTAAATAACCCAAAAAACATAAATAATAGAATCTTTGGAAATATTATAACATAACCTAAAAGTCCCTTTAATCCTTTAGTAGATTATGTTTCATAGTGAAAATAAGCTTTCATAGCAGAATTTTGTTCTTAAATGATAGTTAGCAAAATAAGCCCTTATAAATGTTTATTAGTAATCTAATTAAAGGCCCAATACTAAGCTCCAGATAGATATGTTTCATCACGTATTTTCATGTATCTTACACATGTTAATATAACTTTAGCAAGAATGAAGTGCCACTTTTAAGCGATAAATTAAACTTTTGACTATTTTCAGCAAAACAAAAGCCATGTCTTTTTATGCCCTCGGTAGGTGGCATATTGAAATCGCACCGCCCATGTGTCTGCCCTAACTTTTGTGTGTGTCCTAACTTTGTCATGCAATGAAGGATTTAAAAAAAACTTGGCACAAAATGCTCAGCACATCAAGACGATGTGTCGCGTGCAAGACCCACGTCCATAACTCAAAAGTCAAGGTTACACTTAGAGTTCGAGAGAAATAAAATCCTGTATATAATATGCACACATTTGTGTCCAGGCTGTAACTTTGTCATGCATTGAAGATTTTGAAACAACTTGGCACAAATATTAAACACATTAAGACAACGTGTCATGTGCAAGACTCACGTCACTATCTCAAAGGTAAAGGTCACACTAAGTCTTTATAGGTAATGGAATCCTGTATATATACATACTTTCGTGTCCGGACTTTAACTTTGTCATGCATTGAAGGATTTTAAAATAACTTCGCACAAATGTTATGCACATTAAGGCGATGTGCACATAGAGACACACGTAGAGTTTGAAAGCAGTATAATCCTGTATATATGCACATTCGTGTCCGGACTGTAACTTTGTCATGTATTTATTGATTTTAAAATAACTTGGCACAAATGTTCATCTCATTATGACGATGTGGTGCGTGCAAGACCCACGTCCGTACCTCAAAGGTCAAGGTCACACTTAGAGTTTAAAGGTAAAAAATTTGTATGCATGGTTACTCGGTCATGCATGGAAGGATATTAAAATTGCATGGTACAATTGTTGAGCACAATGAAAGGATACAGACTATGAGCCATCTCTTTCGGGGGCATCCGCTACTTATGTCGGACAGCTCTATACATATATATACATTTGTATAGTTTACAATACTCGCTATATATTAGAATATTTGAGAAAACATTGCTTGTCAATCATGTTTTTATAACATATTCTCAGATGTGTGTTGACTTTTGAAAAAATAGACACCTCATTTTTTAGATATTGTATCTTTTACTTCTTTTTCGTATTCGTTTCATTTTGTCAATTACATTGTAGGAGGAAAAACCAGCATCATACATGTATTGTCACCAAAGGCTTCACATCTGAAAATGCATACTTTTGCTACGTGAAACAACCCGTTGTTGACATGAAAGATAACCAGTAAAGAAGTACGCTGAAACGTGTTATTATTATGCCAACAACCGATTTGACGAAAATACTGGAAATATTAATTGGATGTCTTGTGAAAATCAACAACCATATCAGGTCTACCAAATGTGCTCACTATTTCCCAAGGATGGGGACAAAGGTGCATAACTTAGAGCTGCCGTTTATCAGACGTAAGTGCAATGGTTGTACGGCACATGTTCTGACAATGTCACCTTGTTATTGACGCTATTGGCCACCTACTTACAAACGTATCTCTTTTGTATAGCCAATATATAAAGGTACCATTTGCAATAACAGTTGCAACAAAACATCTAGCAATTGAGCATTAGTCATGTTCTAATTTGGAAATTCGCATCGTGCTTACACCGAACTGACAAAGACACACTTACAAGTAGTTGTTTGAGGAAAGTAAAAAACACCACCTCTAGAGTAATAATTGTATTAAACATTATTCTGCAACACACGAAACTATTAGAGTAACACTAGTTGCAGACTTACGAAATGATTAATTGCTTTCTTTTTATGTTTTAGAGTGTCGGGAAAATGCTTCCACTCACCCTGTTGCACTCGCAAATGTTGTGGTAATGTCTCGTGTGCATTTGGGATGTCAAACGAAATTTCAACATGTTCAATTTCAATTTCAATAACGAAGGTCCCATAACTTTTACTTTTATTGTAACGAAATAAGTAACTGATAATTAAAGGCAACATAATCATCAAAACATCACTGTAGCAATAAAAGTCACAAATGTAATTGCAGTTTAACGCTCGAAACATATGGTGTGAAAGTTGTATTTAAATGAACCATTTGCATTTCTGTATGTTAATGTTATGAATGTATACAAAATTTGTCAGTGGAATTTATTGAAATTGTTATAACTTATAAAGATACCGTACGTATCCTCTATCACGGTACTATGTAAACGAGTTTATTCGAAAATGGATAGAATTGAATACAAAATCAGAAGGCCTTGCAGTGATTTTTTTCTACAAAAATAAATATTTGCAATATGAATTATTATATGGTAAATAACAAAAAAAAATATCAATAAAAATCGATTAACATTAGTGTCTAAAAGATTGGCCTGTCTGAAACTGCGCAACATCGTTCCCGGACATTCATTCGCGCCATGCTTTTCAAAGTTGATCAAATATGTAAGTTATGTGTTAATTTCGGTGTGCCAAGACGTGTACCAAAGCTGAATGAGCAAATAACCAGTAACTCTTTCCCGCCAATATTTCCACGTGCAAAGTGCAAAAAATGTGTACAGCCAAGGTGCCAAGCTACTGAACCGTCACGGTTGAATAATTTTGTCATATATGCACGTCTTATATGGCCAAATATTTGCATGCATAATTTCACATCAATACTTTCGGTTTTAAAAAGTGACATGTTTTCTAAGCCTCGAAAAGTATACTTATTTTCACTCGAAAATTCAGTATTCCGTCCATTTTTGATAGAGAGTACTTTCATCATAAACCAACTGATAATAGATGAATCGGTCCATCAAAATTAAAATCAAACAGGTTTTATGTATCCCTAAACTAATAAGCACCCAGTTTAAATAACTCTGTTATTCACTGGTACTTTAGCAAACGTGTCCTTTCATTCTGAAATTTCGTGCTGAACGATGTCGTGTTTTTAAAGTGTCTCTATCGCCTGAATGCTAACTCAATTATGTAAATGTAGGAGTTTCTTTACAAGTGTAAAGAATCTCTGTTAATATTGCAAATATTATAATGTATTTGACGTGTTGATTTGAATTGAACACAACTTTTTCGTAAAAGAACAGAAACAATTGGGATGCAGCATTTTTGCATTCATTGAGAAAAAAAAACAACATGTATTCTTCGCTCAAAAAATATGTTAATTTGAGAGACGATTTTATCGCACTAACCATAAAGATCCACTTTAATATGTAGAAACTCTGACACCTATACCGAGCCTATATTATTATTAATAAGTACAACTTTTGCAACCAGATAGAGATATCTGCTCGTACTTAGAATATATTCTTAGCCGTTTCTTACGTTTAGTTTCCGCAGCCGTAAATCAAACCAACTTTGTATATAAAAGCTTGACTTTATCAAGACCCCGTAGCGTTACAATCTACAAATGGGGAACGGATATTTGCAAGGATGTTCACAGGTTAAAACTTAGTTATTTTAGAGCTCGATTTATCGAAATGTTTTACGGCTTTTATAATCTTGTTTTATACTGACATCTGTCTCTTTTTTCATCGTTAAATACCAATCCACTGAAATACATATTATGATAGATTTCACATGTTTCTTCTACACCTGTTTTAATTTAAAAAACAATAATAAATGCGATTTTACGTCCCTCAAATCCATCTTTCTGAGTCTTTGTTCGTACGTCAATCAGCTGTCGCTGTTGTTGAGTCGTTCCTTAAAGGGATTATCCTTACATCAAGCGGTGTATTTCACCTTAACATATTTGATGTGTTCAATGAACGCAAACTAATATATAAATTAATTTTATAAAACAACATATATTAAAAAATGCCCAATTTTAGCATAAATTATCACCATAAAAGCCTTCAGAAAAACATCTAATCCATTTCTATTATACAACAGCAACTAAACGGTTTATGGTACCGCATTATATTTCTAAATGCTGATTTTACCGAAACTGACTTATAGCTAAGCGTTGTTGTAAAGTAATGACACTTGCAAATATTCTATTATTTATGATTTAAAGTTATTTAGTTTGACACTAGTTAAAGTGAGTGTCCCTTTAATGTCTTATCATCCGAGGTTTGCTCATTGAAACAATTTAGAAGATTTAATCTCTTCTGCTTTCTACACCAGTTTTAATTATAAAAAATCATAAATGCGATTTTATGTCCCTCAAATCCCATCATCTTTCTTTAAGCTAAACTGTCCGATGCAACTGTCACGGTTGAAACGTGCCTCAACCATCATCCCCCAAAACCTCCGTATGATGATATCTGTTCTGTTGTTACTGTACTGCATGTCAGCACGGGCTGTATGTGTAAAAATTAATTGAACACGAAGACATTTTTCTGTATCGACTAATGAGTCAAAGAAGACGAATTCATCGCCACGTGCTTCCCCTGTCCTCATGCAGTCTGTAATTATTTTCAAACGATGTTTTAATGTGTCTTTTATTGAAACTATTTCGAAGAATATATCTCTGCTGCTTTCTACACAAGTTATGATTAAAGATTAATCATAAATACGAATTTATGTTCTTCAAATCATATAATCTTTCTTCCAAGCTGCTCGCTCTGAGATTTTTTTGATAAAAATCAAAGTTATAAAAACTGTGTGAAATTAACATATATTAGAAAAATAGTCATTTAAAAAGGTTCTAGTATAAATTCCAATCACGTGTTTCTGAATTTTTGAAATGATACGCTACCAAATAATAAAAAAAAAAAACATTGCAAACGCTTTTGAAATTTTAATGATATAGTGTAGCTGTGCAGTAAAACAAGCATTTTCAGTCAAGTTTTGCGGAATTCCTTCCTAGATATTTTAGCTTAAATATTGCTAATAGCCTTTGGTTTTGTATTTATGTATTGGTATGTCATTTATACTAACTTATATTTTTCAACGGCAACCGAGAGCGAGCAACTTTAAGATATTAGATGAAACGTCTATTGTTGTCACTATTGTTGAAATGTGCCTCAACCCTCATGCCCGCAATCTCTCTGTGATAATATCTGTGCTGTACTGCTTCTCAGCACGAGCTGTACGTGAATAAGCTTCTCCAACTCGATTAATTGAACACGAAGACATTTTTCTATGTTGTCGTTTGAGTTTTAAGAAAACGAATTCATCGACACGTGCTTTCCCTGTCCTCATGCAGTCTGTTTTTTGTTTTTTTTTCAAGCGATTTCTTAAAGTCTCTTTATCCGAGGTTTTCTCGTCGAAACAATTATTATAATAAGAATGATATATCTCTTCTGCTTTCTACACAAGTTTTGAATACAACATAATCATAAAAAACGAATTTATTTCTCTCAAATCCCATAATATTTCTTTCAAGCTGCTCGCTCTCAGATTTTGGTAAAAAAATAAAGTTATTCAAACTGTGTGAAAATGACGTATATTAGAACTGTAGTCCAGTAAAAATGTTCGAGTATAAATTCCCATCACGTAGATTTAAAATAATAAGCTTCCAAATAATAAAGTGTAGCTGAGCCGTATTAGCAGCATTTTCAATCGATTATTGCAAATTCCTTCCTAGATTTTTAGCTATAATGTTTCTTATTAGCCTTTGGTTTTATATTTATGAATCAGTAGAATCCATGTCATTGATAAAACAATATTTCGTTCAAGGGCAACCGAGAGCGAGCAAGGGTTAAACAGAAGGAGCTTTATCTGTAAAAGCTTCTCCCACTCGATTAATTGAACACGAATACATGTACTTTCTGTGTCATCTGTTCGAGTTTTTAGAAGACAAACTGCCCCTGTCCTCATGCAAACGATGTTTTAATGTCTCTTCCTCCTAGATTTGCTCATTGAAACAAATTACATGTAGAAGAATATATCTCTTCAGCTTTCTGCACTACAAATTGTATGAGATTTATTTATACTTCGAACCATAGGAAATTTTACATCCTCCCTAGCCCTGTTCGTTGATACTTTCATTGTGGACCACTATTTATCGCCGATGATATGACTGTTTACAGACACGTAAGTCGTCGAAGGATTCTTTGAGATACTAGTAATCATTGTGTTGTGGTCTGCGTACTGCCGTCTGTATGGTCAGTGTGGATTTGAAATCGAGATTCTTGGTGATTTACCCCCCCCCCCCCCACCACCACACACGTACCTCGCCCCATTTTACTAGTTGGTTGCATTCTTCCTTGTGGATTATAGTTATTCTTTAGATAGATATATGGTCTTTATAACATATTCCGTAGATAAAAGTATTGCTTTCCATGCACTTCTAGTAAAACACTTTCCTCGCAGATGACCTCGTTCCTTCGACACATCACTGCCTGATGTCTACTAGGTTTTGGCACCACACTTTAAAACGTAGATAATTGCGATGTTTTTTAAACCCCCGAAACGAAGTTTGGGGGTATATAGGAGTCACCAGGCGTTGGTCGGTCGGTCGGTTGCTATTTTCTTTTCCGGACCATAACTTGAAAACTACTGGTTGAAATTCAAGAGAGGAAGTACAGTGCACACGAACCATAACTCCATCTTGCCTAAATACAGAGTAAATGCCCTTTGTTATTTTCCTTGTCCGGAGCAGTACTCGGAAATTACTGGGTTAGAATTCAATACAACGTCATACAATGGTCAAGCACAATATAAGGAGTTGTAACGTACACCATAACTCTCATCTTAAGTTTTTACAGAGTTTTTGCCTTTTGTTACATTTTCTTGTCCAGAGAATGAATTAAAAAATACCAGTTTGAATTCAATACAACTTGATACAATGGCCAGGCACAGTGAGAAGAAGGGCAGTGTACAAGAACCATAACTATTTCTGACAAATTACGGATATTTGCAAGGATGTTTACAGGTTAAAACTTAGTTATTTTAGAGCTCGATTTATCGAAATGTTTTACGGCTTTTATAATCTTGTTTTATACTGACATTTGTCTCTTTTTTCAACTTTAAATACCAATCCACTGAAATACATATTATGATAGATTTCACATGTTTTTCTACACCTGTTTTAATTTAAAAAAAAAAACAATGAAAAATGCGATTTTACGTCCCTCAAATCCATCTATCATTGTCTTCGTTCGTACGTCAATCAGCTGTGGCTGTTGTTGAGTCGTTCCTTAAAGGGAATATCCCTACATCAAGCAGAGTATTTCACCTTAACATACATGTATACGATGTGTTCAATGAACGCAAACTAATATATATCAATTTTATAGAACAACATATATTAAAAAATGCCCCATTTTAGCACAAATTATCACTATCAAAGCCTTCAGAAATACATCTAATCCATTTCTATTATACAACAGCAACTAAACATAGAGTATCGAACGGTTTGTGGTACCGCATTATATTTCTAAATGCTGATTTTACCGAAACTGACAGGAATGCATAGCTAAGCGTTCAGGTAAAGTAATGACACTTGCAAATATTCTATTATTTATGTTTTTAAAGTTATTTAGTTTGACATTAGTTAAAGTGAGTGTCCCTTTAATGTCTTTCCATCCGATGTTTGCTCATTGAAACAATTCAGAAGATTTAATCTCTTCTGCTTTCTACACCAGTTTTAATTTTAAAACAATCATAAATACGATTTTATGTCCCTCAAATCCCATCATCTTTCTTTAAGCTAAACTGTCCGATGCAACTGTCACGGTTGAAACGTGCCTCAACCATCATCCCCCAAAACCTCCGTATGATGATATCTGTTCTGTTGTTACTGTACTGCATGTCAGCACGGGCTGTATGTGTAAAAATTAATTGAAGACATTTTTCTGTATCGACTAATGAGTCAAAGAAGACGAATTCATCGCCACGTGCTTCCCCTGTCCTCATGCAGTCTGTAATTATTTTCAAACGATGTTTTAATGTGTCTTTTATTGGAACTATTTCGAAGAATATATCTCTTCTGCTTTCTACACTAATTATGATTAAAGATTAATCATAAATACGAATTTATGTTCTTCAAATCATATAATCTTTCTTTCAAGCTGCTCGCTCTGAGATTTTTTTGATAAAAATCAAAGTTATAAAAACTGTGTGAAATTAACATATATTAGAAAAATAGTCATTTAAAAAGGTTATAATATAAATTCCAATCACGTGTTTCTGAAATTTTAATATGATACGCTACCAAATAATAAAAAAACATTGCAAACGCTTTTGAAATTTTAATGATATAGTGTAGCTGTGCAGTAAAACAAGCTTTTTCAGTCAAGTTTTGCGCAATTTCTTCCTAGATATTGTAGCTTAAATGTCGCGTATAGCCTTTGGTTTTGTATTTATGTATTAGTATGTCATTTGTACTAACATATATTTTTCAACGGCAACCGAGAGCGAGCAGCTTTAAGCTATTAGGTGAAACGTCTATTGTTGTCACTGTTGTTGAAATGTGCCTCAACCCTCATGCCCGGAATCTCCCTTTGATGATATCTGTGCTGTACTGCTTCTCAGCACGAGCTGTATGTGAATAAGCATCTCCAACTCGATTAATTGAACACGAAGACATTTTTCTATGTTGTCGTTTGAGTTTTAAGAAGACGAATTCATCGACACGTGCCTTCCCTGTCCTCATGCAGTCTGTTTTTTTTTTTTTTTCAAGCGATGTCTTAAAGTCTCTTTATCCGAGGTTTGCTCATCTAAACACTTATTCTAATAACTTAAAGAATGATATATCTCTTCTGCTTTCTACACTAGTTCTGAATACAACATAATCATAAAACGAATTTATTTCTCTCAAATCCCAAAATCCTTCTTTCAAGCTGCTCGCTCTCAGATTTTGGTAAAAAAATAAAGTTATTCAAACTGTGTGAAAATGACGTATATTAGAACTATAGTCCAGTAAAAATGTTCAAGTTTAAATTCCCATCACGTTTGTCTGTAGATTTAAAATAATAAGCTTCCAAATAATAAAGTGTAGCTGAGCCGTCTTAACAGCATTTTCAATCGATTTTTGCAAATTCCTTCCTAGATTTTCAGCTATAATGTTGCTTATAGCCTTTGGTTTTATATTTATGAATCATTACAATATAAAACAATATTTTTTCAAGGGCAACCGAGAGCGAGCAAGGGTTAAACAGAAGGAGCTTTATCTGTAAAAGCTTTTCCCACTCGATTAATTGAACACGAAGACATGCACTTTATGTGTCATCTGTTCGAGTTTTTAGAAGACGAACTGCCCCTGTCCTCATGCAATCGATGTCTTAATGTTTCTTCCTCCTATATTTGCTCATTGAAACAAATTACATGTAGAAGAATATCTCTTCAGCTTTCTGCACTACAAATTGTATGAGATTTATTTATACTTCGAACCATAGGACATTTTACATCCTCCCTAGCCCTGTTCGTTGATACCTTCATTGTGGACCACTATTTATCGCCGATGATATGACTGTTTACAGACACGTAAGTCGTCGAAAGATTATTTGATACTAGTAATCATTGTGTTGTGGTCTGCGTACTGCCGTCTGTATGGTCAGTGTGGATTTGAAATCGAGATTCTTGGTGATTTACACCCCCCCCCTCCACAACCACACACGTACCTCCTCCCATTTTACTAGTTGGTTGCATTCTTCCTTGTGGATTATAGTTATTCTTTAGATAGATATATGGTCTTTATGACATATTCCGTAGATAAAAGTATTGCTTTCCATGCACTTCTAGTAAAACACTTTCCTCGCAGATGACCTCGTTCCTTCGACACATCACTGCCGGATGTCTACTAGGTTTTGGCACCACACTTTAAAAAGTAGATAGTTGCGATGTTTTTTAAACCCCCGAAACGAAGTTTGGGGGTATATAGGAGTCACCAGGGGTTGGTCGGTCGGTCGGTTGCTATTTTCTTTTCCGGACCATAACTTGAAAACTACTGGTTGAAATTCAAGAGAGGAAGTACAGTGCACACGAACCATAACTCCATCTTGCCTAAATACAGAGTAAATGCCCTTTGTTATTTTCCTTGTCTGGAGCAGTACTCGGAAATTACTGGATTAGAATTCAATACAACGTCATACAATGGTCAAGCACAATATAAGGAGTTGTAACGTACACCATAACTCTCATCTTAAGTTTTTACAGAGTTTTTGCCTTTTGTTACATTTTCTTGTCCAGAGAATGAATTAAAAAATACCAGTTTGAATTCAAGACAACTTGATACAATGGCCAGGCACAGTGAGAAGAAGGGCAGTGTACAAGAACCATAACTATTCCTGACAAATTACCAATTTATTGCATTTTGTTACTTTTCCTTGTCCGGAGCGTAATTTGAACACTACTAGTTTGAATTCAATTTAATTTCATACAATTGTCGAGCACAATGAGAGGAAGTGCAGTGAACAAAAACCATAACGATATCTTGACAAATTACGGCGTTATTGCCAAGAACACTATCTCTATCTTTTATTTCATCTTTCTTTTTTTTGCAAAGTAATCTGTCACTACACGTATTTACTTCCTCAGTTGATAAAGCGGTCTTTTGGGGGTATTGATCACATTTAGTGATAGGTTAAGTATCATTTTTAAAAAAGACCAAATATTTAATAGATAGCTAACACTAACAAAGATTTATTATAAGTAAGTAAGTAAGTCCGTTAAAGGGACATACCCTATAATTGATGTCGACAATGTAACATCCAAAACATAAGTCATAGAATCTTTGGAAGTGTTATAATTAACGTAAAAGTTTCAGCTATGCACTTCAAGTCAGTATCGATAAAATCAGCGGTTTGAAATATACTGCAGTACTGTAAACCATTCAATAACCTATCTAGAGCGGTTGTCGTACAATTATTGGGTGGATGCGATTTATTACCGAAAGCCTCTATATTGATTAATTGTGGTAAAATGAGGCATTTTCGCCATATGTTCTTCTTTGAATTTGTGCTTATTTATCATTTTACGTTCATTGAACACATAATCTTTGTTTCGTGAATAAAATCTGCGAGACATAGGGAGTGCATCTTTAAAGTAAATATATTTCACTACGGCATCAGCATGGCATGTCATAGAACTTAACAATAAATAACAAAAATAAGCAGCTTTTAAACGTGTGTTCATAGAGTTTAACATCAAACGTATTGTATGTCGGCTGAAGATAATGACGAGTTTCGTGCTCTACAAAATGTGGCGGCATCGCGACCCGTAAGTAATGCAATTTGAAAAGTTGATGAAAATATCTTTAGGAATGGCAAAGTTATAGAAAATGTTAAGTTTTCGAGACAAAATCTCAGTACAAACAGTGGCGTAACTCTATGACCTTGACATACAAAATTATGCGGGATCACAACTCTTTTGCCATAAGAAATACAATTTTAAAGTTTGATAGAGAAATCTAGAAAAATGGCAAAGTTATAGTCAACATTTAGATTTTGTGACGGACTGACGGACGAAAAAACTGATCCCGATGTATAGCATTTTCTCCGAAAGGGCGGCACGATAAAACGTTTGGCAGAAATCCCTCCCCAATGTTTATCACATTTTATAGGATAATATTATAGCACTATAACTGCTTATCAAGTTACATACGTTGCCTTTTATTCATCGGTGAATGACCGTCCATGATCAAATTATGTCTGGAGTGATATCTTCATGTACCACATTCGTAATGCAATTTCAATTAATCTCTGTGTATTACAAGGTCATGGACAATTATCTTTATGCGTGTTGTAAAATTTCCAGCATTGACATGTTTGTTTAGTTCATTTGAAAGAGTGGTAAATAAATATCATCAAATTGTTTTCAGATATTGTTTACTATACTGCTTTGTTATAGTTAGCAACCTGGTGACCAACTAGGGAGTTCAGTAGAACTCTTGTGTCGCCCTCTTATGCCTTGTTTGTACCACAGATGCTTGGGTTCTGGACCTCATCCCCTGTAACAGTATTTGATAGCTGAGTTTAACCTAAACATCGCCAAAGGCCTGACCCTCGCCCCTGCTTACTGCAGTACCTTAAATAATCCTTCAACTACGTGTAAGCTAACAAATTACAGTTGCAATTCCTTATTCTACTCACCTACTGATCACATGTTTATGGTGACAGTGTATATAAATACAAGATTTGAAACAACTCGACTTCCTCTATCACATCTCAGTCATTCTAAAAATAGTACCGATTCAAAAACTAAAGGCACCCGGCTATGCTCTTTATTATGGAACGCCAAATCTACATATACTCAAACATTTGAAGAGGTCTTTAAATATTTGGAGAGTTCTTCAAATAATTTAAGAGGTCTCAATTTCAATTAGAGATATCTCCAAATAATTATAGCACGCACTAATTGTAATAGAGAGATCTTTAAATATTTGGAGAGCTCTCTAATTCAATTTTTGATATCAAAAATTGATTTAAAACGTGCAATTAATTAATTGTAGACCTCTCCAATTCAATTGAAGATATCAAAAATTAAGGTGTAATTCAGCTTTATTTAAGAGCTCTGCAATAGGACTGAAGAGGTCTCTAATTGAATTGAAGACATCTCTCATTGTTTTATAGCTCGCTACAATTAATTTATAGAGGTCTTGAACTCGATTAGAGACCTCTCTAAATCAATTTGAGCGCGGTGAAATTCAATTTTAGATATCTTGAATTCGATGTTAATACATGCCAAATCTACATATACTAAAATATTTGAAGAGGTCTTTGTTTCAAAAAACCTGCTTAAAAATGCATTTTTTGAGCGAGTGTCTTTGTATGATTAACAAGATGTCCAAAATGGCGGCATATATAAACTGGGTCAAAATATATTTATTAGGAATCAGGTTAAAATGAGAATGAACATTATACTTAAGAGTTTTGTGCAGACAAATTCTTATAGATAATAAAAACAAAAAAAAAACAAAAAAGAAAGCCCCCAACACAAAAAAAACCCCTTCAAAAAAAAGATCTATTCAAAATAAAAAAGCTTTAAAAAGCTAAAAACGCTATTCACAGTGTCCTAGCGTACAGTAAGCCGAAACGGAAGTTGCTGATCTGTACGCTCATTATGGCACAAATTAAGGCCAACACGGTCTAGATTTTGTATTGAAAGTTTATTTAAATCGTATGTTTAGAAGGAAATATTTTTGGGGTAAGTGTACCACAGTCGTATAAAATGGAGTGTGCCCCAACCGAAATTTTGCCCATACCCGAAATTCTGACAATACTGATATTTTTGCTTATTACGATATGTTTGCGCATGAACGATGTTGGGAAAAAAACCCCAAAAAAAATTTTTTTTAACAAAAAAAAAGGAAGCCCCTAAAAAAAAAAACCATATTGTTTTTAAAAGTGTTTCCACCAATCGCGATAGAGGAAAAAAAAACATGAATGTCAATAACCCCCGAAAAACTAATTTATATTATATATTTATTAACTCGTTTGGCACCAAGATCCTAGAAGTCTGCTAGAGTGCCAAATACAGTCGCAGACCATTGCATTTGACTAGGAATGGTTCCTAGAGGTCTAAACTGGTCTTAACGTATTTGGCACTGAGATCCTGAAAGTCTGCGAGGGTGTCAAAGACAGTCTCAGACCATTGTATTTGACTGAGGAGGGACCCAAGAGCTCGAAAATGACCTTTACTTGATTGGCACCAAGATCCTGGAAGTCTGCGAGAGTGCCAGAGATAGTCGCAGACCGTTGTATCTGACTCGGGAAGGCGCTAAGAGTTTTGCATTGATCTTTGTAATGAGACGCTAAACATGAATGGGTTAAAATCATGTTAAGTAGCAAACATTGTCAACTTTTTGACTGGTTCTATGAAAATAAGACGATGTGTATATCGCCTCTGTCAAAATTAAAATAAGGAAACTGAGCTAGAGGAGTTAAATGGAAGGACGAGGAGTGGAAATGAGGCAGAGGAGTGAACATGAGGTAGTGGAATGAGGTAGATATTTGTATGATTTGACCAATATGGCCGATACACCTGCAACAAAGATTTGAGTTTGATGTCTTGAAACTTTCTTAAGCAAATGTTTAAATGTCTGACTTTTTAGCTCACCTGAGCTGGCTCAGGGTGAGCTATTAGGATCGATGAATGTCCGTCGTCCGTCATCCGTCGTCCGTCCACATTTAGTTCGTTAACGCTCTAGTGGTCACATTGTTTTCCTCAATTGTCACGAAACTTGGTCAGGATGTTTGTCCCAGTAATTACTCGGACGAGTTCGAATATGGGTCATCTGGGGTCAAAAACTAGGTCACAGAGCCCAAAAATAGAAAAATCTTGTTAAGGCTCTAGAGGCTACTGTTTCAGTCCAAATATCCTGGCAATTTGTCAGAAAGATTGTTTCTATGATTTCTAGCTCAAGTTGTAATATGGGTCACCTGGGGTCAAAACTAGGTCACACGCCCAAATATGGAAAAACCTTGTTAACACTCTAGAGGTAACATTTTCAGCCCAAATATCCTGGAAATTTGTCAGAAAGGTTGTTAAGTTGATTTCTAGCCCAAGTTCGAATATGGATCACCTGGGGTCAAAAACTAGGTCACAGCCCAAAATATGGAAAAACCTTGTTAACACTCTAGATGTTACATTTTCAGCCCAGATATCCTTGAAATTTGTCAGAAAGTGCAGATCATGATCAGACAGCAAAATAATGAAAGTGCAGATCATGATCAGACAGCTAAATTATGAAAGTGCAGATCATGATCAGACAGCTAAATAATGCATAGCAAACAGTGCAGATCATGATCAGACAGCAAAAAATAAAAGCTGACAGTGCAGATCATGACCAGCCAACATACAATGAATAGCTTACAGTGCAGATCATGATCAGACGCAAAAAAATGAATAGCCAACAGTGCGATCATGATCAGACAGCAAAATAATGAGGCCTAGAGCTTAGATATTCAGCATGTGGCAATTGACTCTCTACCAAGATTGTTCAAATCCTGACCTCAGGGTAAAAATTAACCCTGCCTGGGGGTCTTTTGATTTTACAAGGCTTATTAAGAGGATATCTGAGCCAAAGGTAAAAATTGATCCTTTCTGCTATTAATAACCTTTTTATTTTTGCCAATGGTAGACAGGTGAGCGATACAGGGCCATCATGGCCCTCTTGTTTATTCTAGCTCCGTCATTGCAAAGATGTCAGGAGCAGCTTGATATACACCTTTCGTCAGCGTCAAACCTACATGTGATGGCATGATATTTGTTTATGGTATTTATATACTATTGCAAAACTGGTTCTGGCCGGTTCGGAGACCATATTATCGCCATAGCTTTTGCGTCCGCCATTCAATTCGCAATTCATGTCCGATGTGTAAAAAAAAAAAAAAAATATCAAACAGGGAATGCCACGTACCAAAAACGCAGATGTAAATCTTACATGCATGTATAGGTTTTCTATAAGATGTGTAGCAGAGCAAAGGTCACAGGATATATCTCTACAGGAGTATAGTAGCAATTCGCTGAATTACACTTTCTGGCAGACAGAGTTTCTGTATGTTAGCTTGAATCGAAACTTATTAAATAAAGACTTATGTAATTATTTCATATATCATCTAGCCGGATATAGTTTGAGGCTGCAAAGGTTCCTTTCTGTAAATAACCCAAATTAGTGTGAACGTTAAATATGCTACAACATTGCAATTATTTAAAATGATCTGCGAGTGTTCCGGAAAGTATTGCAGACAGGTGCAAATGACCTGGGATAGAACCGGGATGTTATGAACGACTTTATTTCCATTGGCACCGCCTACTGAAAGTCTGCGAATTATCCTGAAAGTGTCGCAGACCAATGCAAACAGATTCTAACCTTTTAGGAATATCTAAGGGAGATAAAAGTTGTTTGGCACGGTCTCCTGAATGTTTGCGGCTATATGTGTCAAAATGTTATATTCGATTTCTATCTATAAGGCAATGGTTCCTGCAAATGAGACAAGCATGTTGATATTTTGGATTATTTCATTTCAAATTTGGGGTATGTCGTCGGAATTAACAGATAATAAACGAAGGTGTTGCTTTGTGACTTCTCTTTCTCGGTCATTTTTCCAATAGGTGGTGTTTACCATTTAACTAAGAGTATATAAAAACGTCTAGCAACAAATTAGGAAGCCTTAAAGTACGCCATTCTTAAACGGAGATTTCTGTTTGATAAAGTACTGGACAATTTCGTCAGTCCACAGTTGGAAGAGGAAGAAGATACGGAACAAATGGAAGATACTGAGTGAGAGTGATACATGTATAACAGGACTGTCGAACTTGTTCGGCTAATAGTAAAACGATATTGTCGAAGCTAAAGTGAGCTGCGTGTCTTTTGTATAAAAAAACTTTATGATTTGTGACATTTCTATCAACGAATTGACTGACTTCATTCATTTGTTCCATCTGGAAAGAGCAAAACTTGTGTCTGTTTTATTAAAACTCATGCTTTTATATTAAAGAAATGTAGCTGATTTAGAAGAAAAAAATAACTGTAGCTAATAAACGAAGGTGTTGCTTTGTGACTTCTCTTTCTCGGTCATTTTTCCAATAGGTGGTGTTTACCATTTAACTAAGAGTATATAAAAACGTCTAGCAACAAGCAAGAGTTTAAATCAAATAATAAGCTTTTATCTAAAACTATTCATTTAAAATATACGCAAGATTAAAATAATGTTTCCCTACAGCGCTCACTCTACTAAAATTAACGCTATTCAAAGTACAGGTTCCATTTATTGGTCATTGGGGTGCTCATTAAAGTCCAGTATTACTTGTAAGATTTCGACGGCATACCCCAAATTTGAAATGAAATAATCCAAAATATCAACATGCTTGTCTCATTTGCAGGAACCATTGCCTTACAGATAGAAATCGAATATAACATTTTGACACATACAGCCGCAAACATTCAGGAGACCGTGCCAAACGACTTTTGTCTCCCTTAGATATTCCTAAAAGGTTAGAATCCGTTTGCATTGGTCTGCGACACTTTCAGGATAATTCGCAGACTTTCAGTAGGCGGTGCCAATGGAAATAAAGTCGTTCATAACATCCCGGTTCTATCCCAGGTCATTTGCACCTGTCTGCGATACTTTCCGGAACACTCGCGGATCATTTTGAAATAATTGCAATGTTGTAGCATATTTAACGTTCACACTAATTTGGGTTATTTACAGAAAGGAACCTTTGCAGCCTCAAACTATATCCGGCTAGATGATATATGAAATAATTACATAAGTCTTTATTTAATAAGTTTCGATTCAAGCTAACATACAGAAACTCTGTCTGCCAGAAAGTGTAATTCAGCGAATTGCTACTATACCCCTGTAGAGATATATCCTGTGACCTTTGTTCTGCTAAACATCCTATAGAAAACCGATCCATGCATGTAAGATTTACACACCGGACGTGAATTGCGAAATTGAATGGCGGACGCAAAAGCTATGGCAATAATATGGTCTCCGAACCGACCAGAACCAGTTTTGCAATAGTATATAAATACCATAAACAAATATGCCATCATTTTCGTCAGCTACATGTAGGTTTGACGCTGACGAAGGGTGTATATCAAGCTGCTCCTGTCATCTTTGCAATGACGGAGCTAGAATAAAAAAGTCAGACATTTAAACATTTGCTTAAGAAAGTTTCAAAACATCAAACCCAAATCTTTGTTGCAGATGTATTGGTCAAATCATACAAATATCTACCTCATTCCACTACCTCGTGTTCACTCCTCTCCCTCTTTTCCACTCCTCGTCCTTCCATTTAACTCTTCTAGCTCAGTTTCCTTATTTTAATTTTGACAGAGGCGATATACACATCGTCTTATTTTCATAGAACCAGTCAAAAAGTTGACAATGTTTGCCACTTAACACGTTTTTAACCCATTCATGCCTAGCGTCTCATGCAAAACTCTATGCGCCTTCCCGAGTCAGATACAACGGTCTGCGACTATCTCTGGCACTCTCGCAGACTTCCAGGATCTTGGTGCCAATCAAGTAAAGGTCATTTTCGAGCTCTTGGGTCCCTCTTTAGTCAAATACAATGGTCTGAGACTGTCTTTGACACCCTCGCAGACTTTCAGGATTTCAGTGCCAAATACCTTAAGACCAGTTTAGACCTCTAGGAACCATTCCTAGTCAAAAACAATGGTCTGCGACTGTATTTGGCACTCTAACAGACTTCTAGGATCTTGGTGCCAAACGAGTTAATAAATATATATTATAAATTAGTTTTTCAGAGGTTATTGACATTCATGTTTCTTTTTCCTCTATCGCGATTGGTGGAAACACTTTTAAAAACAATATGCGTGTCTCCATTCAGGGGCATTACTCTTGCGGTGATAGAAACCAGTTTCTGTAGCAATTACTTCCCCTACATCGTTCATGCGCAAACATATCGTAATAAGCAAAAATATCAGTATGGGCAGAATTTCGGGTATGGGCAAAATTTCGGTGGGGGGCACACTCCATTTTATACTACTTACCAGTTATTTATACTTTTAGTGTGATCATCTATGTTTCAAGTAAGGTGTAGTATAGTAACAGTCGGCCTTCGTTCCCAGTTTGATCACTGTCAAATTGACGAAACGGCCAGAGTAAATTTGACTTTGTGTTCGCATATTTCATTGTATATATAGTTTCTGGTCTATAATTGTGCTGGCATGAAAGAAAAAAATATTTTTCTGATTTGTAGACTTCCTTGAATCGAGAGTGAATGACTTGATGCAGAAAACATCACTGTTTTGTTCTGTCACTGAAAGTGACCCGACTGTACGCCTAATTGCAACTCTACACAGGCGTTAGTTGTGCGATGAGTATGAAAAATCTGTACGCTTAGTTGTCGAAATAATATCAAATTTCTGATAAATTTAGTGTTTGATAATATCATTAATGAACGATAACAAGTAGGAATTAATGTTATTTCTGCATGATTTCCACGTATCAAAAAACCGCTACAAGTTGCATTTTTTCCACTCTAAGTATTGCATTTTTTCCGCTCTAAGTAGTTCATGTATTTCGGGCCTGTTCAAGACGATTTAATGTACACTCAGTTCAAAAAGAAAGTGTGCACTTCTTAACTTTAAAAATTTCAATATTTAACAGACGTATCAGCTTCAATTTTCGTACACGATATCTCATGTGTATTTGTCATCGGTTGCAAAATCTACCACGTGGTATGAAGAGATTTTCAGTGTATTCGGTTAGACGTGATTCATCTGATTTGCACGTGCAGCCCGAGGCAAATGTACATGTCAATGGAAACATCCATTGGGGGGTATCCTTTCGGCTTATAAAAGGGGAAAATCACATTTGAATTCACATTGGTACACAACGAACATGCCTAGATTGAACGAAAATCAGCGAATTCGAGTATTAAAACTCCCCAGTGGTGTTTTTGCCACTGACCGTTCCAAGCAGGCCCCACTGTGTTCCTTTATGTCTTTGCTCGGGCCGAATGCGAGTAGTGTGTGTTGGTACTGTATGCTTGCTTGTGGCGTGTGTGTGTGTGTGTGTGTGTGTGTGTGTGTGTGTGTGTGTGTGTGTGTGTGTGTGTGTGTGTTTTTGTTTTGGGACAACTGGGCCTGTGGGCTCGTTTTGGGAGGCTGCCCGTTTTGGGGTACGTGGCTTCCTCTGTTTGATATTTATTTTGTTTTTGAGATTCCCTAGGATTACTTTTATTTACATTGTCCTTGACTTTGGACTGGTGGGGGTAGGAGGAGGTGGGTGCCACCAACCGGTTTAGCTCCCCAGTGGTTTTTCCCGCGTTTTTGCCACGGCCCTGTTCCCCCCACTGCCTCCCTGTTCCTTTTATTGTCTTTCTGTCCTCGTGTGTTTGCTTTGTAGCTAGGTGTGTGGTAGCTTATGTTTTTTTGTGTGTGTACATGCTTGTGTGTGTTGTTAGGGCGTTAGGATGCCACAGAAACACACTAACGTTTCCAGCAAACAGGTCTGGTAAACCTAGGGTAACAAATCAACAAACGGACAGGTTTATTACGTTGACGCACCTTCGAATTCTTTTTCAAACAGCGTCTAGTACAGCAAGGCAGTACGGTATCAGCCGACAGACCGTATTGCGTCGCCTCAGGTAAGCTCAGGCGCCCATTCGGGCTAGAATGTCCTATTTGGGGCAGGTCTTGACAGCACGTCATCGGGCTGCTCGTTTACAGTGGGCCAGACGTCATTTCCGTTGGGGGCGACAGCAGTGGGCTTGAGTGCTATTCTCAGATGAGTTTAGATTCATTTTAGTCACCATGGTGGTCGCAGGCGGGTTTTTAGGAGAAGGGGAGAACGTTTTGCGGATTGTTGTCTCGTGGAGATGGATAGATTCAGGGTTGTGAGTGCAATGGTTTTGGGTGGGATTATGTGAAGAAGGAATGCAAATCTTATTGTTGTACGCGGCAACCTCAATGCTCATGGCTATGTTAATAAGATTCTGCAGCCTGATGCAGTTCCTTTCCTACAAAGACATGTGCCTGCTTTTTTATGCATGACAATGCTCCTCCACATGTTGAACGAATTAGTCGACCGTTTCTCAACAGAAACCACGTAAACGTGCTACCCTTGCCTGCGGTCTCGCCGGATATGAATCCTATAGAGCACATCTGGGATTACCTTGGTAGAAAGGTGCGATCATGAGGCAACATCAACAATCTTAGGGACCTTGCAAACGCACTAATTCAGGAATGGCATAACATTCCCGACGTCATTATTAGACTTTACGTAAAGTCTATGCGAGGTCGTGTTGCCGCTTGCATCAATAGCAGAGGTGGGCACACACGATACTGTCTAAATTAACATCAGGATATCAATGAAATAAAGTAAAATTCCACACTAAACACAGTCTGATTTTCAGTGTAGCCTTGCAATTTTGATTTTAACACCCCGTCCTTTCTCGCTTAAAAACAACCACTTAAAACAAGAGCAACTCAAAATCTAAAATGATCGCCATATTGTACGTAAACAGATCTCAATTTTGGTACAAAATATATAGGCTTTCAGAAAAGAAGACGGTTAAAAATCATAGAAAGCAGAGTGCACATTTTGCATCTTGAGTGTTTGTCCGGGTCAGAATTTGTATCATTACTACAGACGAAGCAGGAAATACTAGTTTTGAACTTGGTCCTTATATAAAGTTACAATAGGACCCAGTTTTGAACAATAAAAGCCGATTTGAAAATCAATGTTAGCGTTAGACACGCAGGTATTTTGTGTAAAGAAAAGAGCTCAAAAATTCTAGTGGCACTATACTTTGTCGAATCATTAGATACGCCTTTAATTTGAACTTAATGTGAATCAATAATTGACAGGCGCCATATTGGCAGTAACTGGCTGGACCCAGAACTGATCAGCCAATATTTTTCTGAGTTTTATTATTATTAACAGCAAGAATAGATAGATTTTATGTTATTGCTTACAATTTCATTTGAGTCTTTTTAAGTTTGCCTCCAGAAGATGTTATACATGTATTGGTAAAGAATGACCATCGGTCAAAATTAAAATACGCGGACGATGTGGACAACCTCATCAGTTTGTCGAAATTAACATATCCTCGGTTACAATTATGTTGAAACGGATGAATGGGTGACCTTTTCCTTCGTTGTATGATTGGCATACATTATGGAGCCAACCGTGTGTCCGAAGAACAAACTACTTAGCATTGATTGGCGTTTAAGTAATAATGATAGTAAAACAGGACATTGTACAAGTCCGTCCTGAAACGAACAAAGCTGCAATTATATATATCCGTCATCTTATAACCTGCATGCATACATGATGTTGGAAGAGCAATTTGTACCGGCAAATAATTTACTTGCGAGAAGGAGACTCGAAGTTGCTTATCTTTGATATTTTTATGGATATAGAATTCCAGAGACAAATTAATGATACAGTAGTCGGAACGTAACAGTTGTCAAAATTTGCGTATATCGTGCGTGTAACGTGCGCTCATTGTGTATTTTGTCAATCGTGTATCGTGTATCATATCGTATCATTCATCGTGTAACGTGCACCATATACATATGTACTATACACGATATACGATATACGATTCCCGGTGCAAGATGCACGATAGGGCTATACGGTATACGATTCGATGCTTTATTCAGTCGTGAATTGTTTTACAAAGCGTGTACATCACCGCAAAAGGAATAAAATGCTGTCTTCATTTTTTTTTTCATTCGCCAATGCAATACGGGAAATAATGACTTTCGGGACAGGTGGAAGACAATTTACACCTGAAACCCGAAATTTAATTATATTTATCGACGGGAAGGAAATAATTTTTCTTAGAAACTGTTGTTGTCACAGCATTCATTTAAGCACAGGAGACACGGTAAACGGAAATTCAGTTGGAATTATAAGAGGACAGGGAACATCAACTACTTTAGAAGGTAAGCTTTTGAAGATTTAGTTGGTAAATAAAAATAATATGAAGAATCGACGGATCAACGATAGTTTTACAAAATCAGTTAAAGTCCGAGCAAAAATTAATAAGAAATTGTACTGTACCTTATTTAAAGTTCATCTTGTTTAAGATTATCCATGTAATGGTTACAGAAATAATCGCCACCTGAATAACACAATAACTATGAATGATTTATTGAAAAAATAATTATGTTAACACTCAAAAAGACAAATGGACAGTGTTACTATTTCGTGCAGTGGTGCTTTAAAGAAAGGTGTTGACAGCAATAAGCTTCCGCCCAATTTCTCGCACCTCAGGATCAGTATCAAAATACAAATATGACACTTACTGTATTTTATTTCGCACCTAGTAAAACTATGGACATATGCAACTTTCCGAAGTATTTTTGCTATTGTGTAGGTGCGAAGCCTGTAATTAATCGGTGTAATTATTTTGGTCTCATTAAACGGTATAAGGACAAAACATTGTAACAGAGAATCAAAACAAACAGATTTAGTGAATACAAAAACAATCAAACTTTAGGTAAACTGCAAAAAGTCCAAAGTAATCGTATAACGTGTACTCCGTCTAACGTGTAGCGTGCAGCGTGCGCCTCGTATAAAATAACAATGATTAATAGCATCTTTTACGTCGTTTTATGTAAATACCTTCTCTGTAGAAACATTATCACTTTGTTAGCGGTGAATACGTAGATACTTTGTAAAACATTATTACTCAGTAAACTGTGAGTCATATGTCCTTACATAACATGATTGTTAAAATTATATTAAATAAAAAAAATCCATCAGTAAATAATTTTTTTATTTTTTTTTTTTTTTTTTTTTTTTTTTTTTTTTTTTTTTTTTTTTTTTTTTTTTTTTTTTTTTTTTTTTTTTCCCCCCCCCCCCCCCCCCCCCCCCCCCCCCCCCCCCCCCCCCCCCCCCCCCCCCCCCCCCCATGTTTTATTATTATCTATGATGTCATATGTCCTTACATAACATGACTGTTGAAATTGTATTTACCGTACGTGCAACGTGCGTGTATCGTGCGTACATCGTGCGTATATCGTGCGTTCCGTGTGACAACTGTTACTGACTACTGTAATGATGCATCAATATTGAGTGACAAGAAAAAATGTGACCAAAGTCCCATGCACATCCTAAACAGTATCCTGAAAAATATGGTAACTTATTCATGCAAGACAAACCAAATTCGATGTGCTATAAAAGCTTAAGGGTAGTTAGGGTAACTTATAATGTATTATTATAAAAATGTTGTTAGCAAATGTTTTCCCCGCTACAGTATTCAGGTCTCGAATATAGAGGTTGGATCTTGAAACTACCCAACACATTCTAGAAAGTTACAGTCATAATTATTGTTACCAAACAAGGAATACAATGAGAATATAAGAATTTATTGTTCTAAATTTCTATAACTGTTTAATTTTTTTTTTGTATTTTTTACAAAGTTGCATGCATCCTGTTTAATACATGTATGCTATAATCTTTGCAAGTGCAGACCACTGTGTGTTCAGCATTGAATCAGAAAATAACAGAAACACTCAACTTATACAAAGGGTTATCATTTGCCGTGACACTGAATATTTGCTTCATCATACTTTATTGAATTTGTTAATGGATTTAAATCGCTCTTTAAATGAGGAGACATTCATTAGTTTTTACATGTACAAACAGAAGAATTTTGAATCATTGAAGAATGAGTGGTGGTTAATAAAGAGCATAATGAAATAATATCAAGTTTTATATCGTCAGGTGGTTGTGTTCTTCCTATCCTATCCAGCAGTGCTTGTGAATACTGTACACTGCCTTAACAAATTAACATGGTCATAATCATAATTGCAACACATTGTTAGTATGTTTATGTACACAAAAGTCCAACGGTTTTGAAATGGAAAACCGCCGTCCCATATCCATAAATGACGTCTGGTTAATACCAACAGAATCTGGTCTTTTACATTAAAATTATATGGCAAAACGTAGAGAAAGAGTAGAAATTGGTGTCATGAAGACAGAAAAGCTACGTCCTGTATTACCGTCCAGTAAAAAGTCAGTATCGTTTGTAATGCTGTTTGCACTGAATTCTTTGACAGAAAGTTGAGTTCCTGTGTATCTTGTCCACTTAGATCTACTATAGAAATAACAGTGATCAACTTAGTCAATTGTATGTGTACACTAATCGACAATTACTGCCTCAATTTGATTATTTCACAATTCTGTAAAACAGTGTGCATCAACCTGCTATACACTGGTCATTTTGGCAGTGGTGCAGCAATAAATGTTTTATCATTCTCCCATTGCAATGGGGAAAAGTCACAATTTTCAGTCTGCATTGGCTTAAGTTTGGATTCTTTGTAGAGTATACCATATTTATATAGCGGTCGGTCGGGCGGTCTATTGCATTTTCCTTGTCCGGAGCATAACTTGGAAACTACTAGTTGGAATTCAATACAAGTTCATACAATGGTCAAGCACATTGAGAGGAAGTGCGGTGCCTAAGAACCATAACTCCGACTTGACTAATTACAGAGTTATTGCCCTTTGTTACTTTTCCTTGTCCGGAGCATGACTTGAAAACTTCTAGTTGGAATTCAATACAAGTTCATACAATGGTCAAGCACATTGAGAGGAAGTCCGGTGCCTAAGAACCATAACTCCATCTTGACTAATTACAAAGTTATTGCCCTTTGTTACTTTTCCTTGTCCGGAGCATAACTTGAAAACTACAAGTTGGAATTCAATACAATTTCATTCAATGATCAAGCACAATCAGAGGAAGTGCAGAGTACAAGAACCATAACTATATCTTGAGTATTTACAGAGTTATTGCCCTTTGTTACTTTTCCTTGTCCGAAGCATAACTTGAAATCTACTGGTTGGAATTCAATACAACCTCATACAATGGTCAAGTACATTGAGAGGAAGTGCAGTACAGAGAAACCATACCTCTATCTTGACTCATAACAGAGTTATTGCCCTTTGTTATGTTTCCTTGTCCAGAGCATAACTTGAAAACTACTGGTTGGAATTCAATACAACTTCATACAATGGTCAAGCACAATGAGATGAAGTGCACTGCAAAAGAACAATAACTCTATCTTGACTCATTTCAGAGTTATTGCCCTTTGTTACTTTTACTTGTCCGGAAAATAAATCGAAAGCTATTGGTTGGAATTCACTACGACTTCATACAATGGTCAAGCACCTTAAGAAGAAGTGCAGTATACAAGAACCATAACTCTATCTTGACAAATTACAGAGTTATTGCCAAGAACAGTATCTCTTTTTAGTCTGTTTGCAAGGTATTCTGTTACTACGAACTTCCTCAGTTTATAAAGTAGTCTTTTGGGGATATTAATCACATTTAGTGATAGCTCTAGTTAATTATGGCATTCGGGTGTCCTTAGTTGGCTGCCCATCCACAGAATGTATGGAACACACCTGCAAAATTTAAGAAAATACATTTATCATATATTTACCGGGAAAATAGCGCAAATGTAATTAAAATAAAAACATGCATTTTACTCTACATACAGCTCATTTTTCTCTTTTAATTCTTACTGACTGACGGTATGAGATTGCATTGTTATTTTCTAACACTCATCTACACATAAGGGAACTTCTAACGCTACCATTAGTCTTTATTCATTATTTAGAATTTACTTGAAACTTCACACGAATAAAAAATAGTATATTAGACAAATTTTGTATAATATTTAATGCAAACGGCATATTGGTTATTAAACTACACTCGATCACAGATAATAACCCCCAAAATCGAAAGTCGCAAAATTTTCCGTTTTCGCAATGTGTTTACTGGACGGAACGTATAAAGTCACTGCTACCGGGCCTTGTGTGCGGTCAGATTTCATTTTTTTGCGGTCATGTTTCATTCTAGATTGACTGAATACCCGATAAAGTGACACTATTGTAAACACTATATGTTTTCGAAAACGATGATGCTGGGAAGACAATGACCAATAATTAGAGTGCCAGGTTATTCTGGGTAATGGTACCTTTATGCTGTTATGACACTTCATAAATGGTCCGAAAATTAAACCATTCTGCACGTGGAACTTGTGGATGACCGCTACCACTTCAGAACACAGGTAATTATTATAAATTTAATCTCCATTTTATACATGTTGAAATTTGAGTAAGAAAATGGCTAGAATATCTATACATCAAAAAACTCAAATAGTTGGTTGGATAGAAGGCGGTACTACTTACGGACAGGTCAGGTTACAGTCGTATTTCTTACTTTTAACCTTTCTGATATAGAATGAATCATTGAATAATAATAATAATAATAATAATAATAATAATAATAATAATAATAATAATGATAATAATAATGATAATCATATCCTTATTTAAAATGCATAATTATGTCTAATTCCAGGTCGCTGCTATTTTTCAACATACACCGGAGCAGTGTCGTACGTCTCATGAACAAGTTTCGACAGACTGAGTCAGTCAACGATTTGCCAAGACAGCCTAGGGCTCGCGTCACTAGCAGGCACCGAAATCGTAATATCGTAAACCAGCATTTACGGAACACGACTCGAACTGCGGTCGAAACGGCAAGGGCCACTATCGGAACGCACGGCCGTGCTATACATGACAAAACAGTACGATCCCGGTTATGTGAGAACGGTCTACGCTGCAGACGTCTTACTGTTGAATCGTCCTTACTGACCGTCACAGACGTAATCTTTTATAATGGGCCCGTCGGCACGTTCGTTTGACAAGTGCGGACTGGGCATCGGTGTTTTTTACCGATGAGTCGCGCTTCAATTTGCATGAAAAAGACGGCCGCTTCCTTGTGTGACGCAGAAGCAACGAGCTGTTTGGGGACAATTGTCTTATTCAGAAACCGAGCTTTGGTGGAGGGTCAGTGATGATTTGGAGCGGTATCTCACTAAACACAAAGACCGCTACAATTGTTATTCACGGCAATCTCAACACCGTCAGATATCGAGATGAGATTCTTATGCCAGAGTGTATTCCCCATCTACAAAAAGATAAAAAAAAATAGGCAGAAAAGTCAGTTTTGTCTATTTTGAAGGAACGCTATGAGAAATGAAATACAGATAAGAGACAATTCACATCTTCACGTTATTCTCCTTACCCTCCAAGTATGTCTCCTGTTGCCTGCGGAAGCTCTCTCAGGCAACCATTTGGCGCACAAGCACTGGGTAATTTTCGACCCTTCTCACACAGTATGAAGTGGCGTCCGAGATTGATTCCGGTCTAAGATCCAGCGACCAATGTTTTGCCTGCGGAAAGTTCGGCCATTACCGATTAAACTGCCCTCACGATATCTTCAACCAGAAACTCGAGCCCAACTTTAAATCCATATCTGACGATTCCTTGTCCAGAAAGCAGAGATCAACATCAAACGTCAGACATTAAAGAGTTCAAAGTTGAGTATTCCGTTAATTTTCAAACTTTTTACGATCATAAAGAATATTTCGAAATCGAAGAAAATTTTTATTCACCCTCAACATCTGTAAAGGGCAGACTCAATCAGAATTTAAATTTATGGCAAGAAACCAAAGCAAGTAGTTATATTGTTGACGTAAATAAGAACGGATACAGAATTCCTTTTATTCATACCCCCGGTCAATTTAAAAAACAAATCCGCTAGAAAAACATGCCTTTTGTTTTGGATGCAATTTCGGAATTTTAGATACAGGGCGAATTTTAAAGGTTCCTTTTGAACCTTTACATGAAGTAGTCAATCCGCAAACAGTATCCATCAATTGTTCTGGAACGAAAAGGTTGATACTCGATTTAAGGCAGTAAATAAATGTCTTTGGAAGGAAAAAATGCGTTTGTTATGACGTGAAATTCGGTTGAAAAATATATAGAATCTACGAAAATGGGGGGATACATGTTTTAAATTTATATAGCGTCCGGATATCATCATAATATTATAGACATCGCATCAGAGCACCAAACTTTTCTTTGTTTTTTCTATTATGCAAAAAAAATCACTGTGAAATATTAAGTTTTTACTGTGTTGCCTTTCGGCGTATGCTCAGCAGGATAAATTTTCGTAAAAGTTTTGGGAGAGCTTTTCAAACACTGGAGATCTCATGGCATAACAGTTAAAGTTTATTAAGACTATGGTTGGTCAGTTAACTCTTCTTTCCATCAAACAAAAATCAAATATCAAACAACACAATCCGGTTTTCCATAGCGGTCCCAAAAAAAACGCAGCCCCCCCAAAACGATCTCCACAGCTAAAACCTCAAGAAGTGCACACCACCCACCACACACAATTGGGCACACATTTTTGAAGAGGTTGCAACACACACACACACACACTTTACACACACATTCGGACAGCTAAGACCCCGGATGTCGACTAAGCTGAGCGGACTTGTTAATAAAGGCCAGACAATATTCAAGACCTTGAGATAAGGTATGTGCTTTTTGTATTTCTCTATGTCTATGCATCCGCCCCGCCCGTCAGTCATTCGCGTCCTTCAAGATTGTTCCTGCATCTGGCAATTATTCCGTATATCTGTCTGCTTATCAAATTTGTCAATTAATTCACACATAAAGTGTAAGTAATTTACTCTATTTATTCTCTTTAATTCTTAACAATTACATCTGTGTTCCCTTAACAAATTATGTTTTATATCTTTGCATAAATAAAATAATTCCATATTCGAATGGTTATTGTCTTTTTCAGAAATGCCATAGGTAAAAACACACAACTTGAGCGCCGATTAATTCCTCAAAATGACAATCAGGATGCACCAAGACCCAGGCCTCTGGCAGCCAATGTCAGGAATGCTGCTGGTCTAGACGCTCGAGATGCTACAGCTGGCCAACTATCGAGCGATTCTGATGACGACGAAATAGATGCGCCACTGCCAGCACCACAGCCGTTAGCAGTACAACAACTGGCAAGGCAGATAGTGGCACCTCATCTAGCAGCACCACATCAAGCGGCAAGGCAGCCAGCGGTTCCGCAGCAAGCAGTACCGCAGCAAGTTGCAAGGCAGCCAGTGGCACCACAACCAGTAGCACCGCAGCCAGCAGCTCCACAATCAGCGCCACCGCAGCCACCAGTCCCGAACAGGCGACGAAGGAGAATTCCATTGGCCGAGTTATTTCGTGAAAATCAAATGGACTATCAAAATTTTATCGGAAATAAAATTCAAAAGCTTCTTAGGGAGTTAGGTGTACCAGATTCAGACTCAGATTGGTTTTGTTATGAATAAATAAGATAAAATTGAGGACGTTTATTTGTTCAATGAGTTTGCAGCATTCAGTAAATTATAAAGATACTCGTTCTATAAAAAAGAATATATTGAAACGACCCCTTCCAGCACCACAGCCATTAGCATTACAACAACCGGTAAGGCAGGTAGTGGCACCTCATCTAGCAGCACCGCAGCAAGCTGCAAGGCAGGCAGTGGTTCCGCAGTCAGCAGTACCGCAGCAAGCTGCACGGCAGCCGATGACACCATAACCAGTAGCACCGCAGCCAGCAGCACCACAATCAGCGCCACCATAGCCACCAGTGCCGAACAGGAGACGAAGGAGAATTCCACTGAATTCCAAAGCTTCTTAGGAGTTAGGTGTGCCAGACTCAGACTCGGATTAGAAATGATATGAATAATTCTAACACAAGCGGCTGTTTTTTCCTATATAAACATATAGGGAAAAGCCTGTATTTTATTTTACGATAAAATACAGCACGTTTTTCCAAGGACGACGTGCCTTAAATGACGTAACGACATGACGTATGTAAACAAGCGCGTCCAATCGTATCTCGCGTTTTAAGGTTACAATGATGTACTACTACGCGTTAAATAAAGTTCGGGATTGTTTTCAAAGAAAATAACGTGTTAGAATCGAAATAATAAATTGTTCCCTATATTTTATCATTGAATAAAATACAGTCACTCATTTGGATGCAAAAAATTAAATCACTCGTGCTACGCACTCGTGATTTAATTACTACGCATCCAAATTCCTGACTATATTTTATTCAACGATAAAATACAGGGAGGCATTTATTATTTCTTAAATAAAATAAAATTGTGGACGTTTATATTTCAATGAGTTTGCAGCATTCAGTAAAAATATAAAGATACTAAAAATATATTGAGACGACCCCTCCCAAATTTGTGATGTTCTCCGATCTGTATTCGTCTTTGTCTTAATGGTGGGGGTAAGAGTGAGGTTGGGTGCGCACCATAAACCGGTTTAAGCTCCCCAGTGGTGTTTTTGCCACTGACCGTTCCAAGGCGGTGCCCCACTGTGTTCCGTTAATTGTTCGTTTTGTCCTCGTGTGTTTGCTTTGTATGCTTGTGTGTGTTGGTAGTGTATGTTTGTGTGTGTACATGATTGTGTGTGTGTGTGTGCGTGTGTGTGTGTGTTGGTGGTGTGCACTTCTGGGTGCTGTGGGGCTCGTTTTGGGGAGGCTGCGTTTTTGGTACGTGGCATTCCCTGTTTGATATTATTTTTGTTTTTAATGTCAGCCCGGATAGCTAAATAGGTAGAGCACGAGACTTGTAATCTCGGGGTTGTGGGTTCGATTCCCAGGGCTGACCAACTAAAAATTACTAACAGTCTTTCGGATGAGACTTTAAAACCGAGGTCCCATGTATGGGTGAAAACCTGGCATGATAAAGAACCAGGGGTGTCTCTGGAATTGGGACGCTTTCTGTATATTGCACTATCCCAGAAAACCTAAAATAACTAAACTCTTCTGGGGGCGTTGGTCATATGGGAAACCGGTACCAACGATAAAACCCTAATATACCATACCATACCATCTTTGTCTTAATTTTGAAATGTCCAGTAGGCTTGGGTAGCTTCGTACTTCCCCCTCCCACGTCGGAGTAGGGTGGGTAACCCGCTCGCAGCACGCCTGACTTTGGCATCAATTCAAATTGCTTTTAAGCAAAACTTTGTAAATTCGAAATCTGCGTTAAGAAACATTTATTTTTTCTCCATTCAAATGTTTGGAGTATTTTGTCACGTACGATAATAAGCAATAACATTTGTTTTACCGGGACGATCCCTCTAACCTAACTGTACTTTGTGTTGTGTTTTTTCTGCACTAGAAAAGGTATTTGTTCAAGGATGGTAAATGATTTATTCTGGTTTGAGAGAATCGAATTAGAGCATAAAGACCGCTTATCAAGGTCTTTAATGAATTATATACCTGTCATATTTTGTAGTAAATTCAATATATCAAGCATCAGGATGCAAAAAATGCACGTTTTTTCTCTCTAAATCGTGCGAAGTGTGGTAGAATTACTCTCTACCCATTTTTATCAAAGATAACATTTTAGACATAAACAAAAAGATTAAAGTCCTATTAACATTTTGAATGTAAATTTACTTGTACTAGTCTGGTTCCCTGTCGTACTGGCATGCTTCAGTACGTCAGGCAAAGCTCAATAATGGCGGCGCCCAGTGGATGCTCAAAAGTATACTGTTTATATAGTGAAAATGATAAAAGTATTGATCATTCAAAACTAATATGTTAATTTGAAATAGTTATTGACATAGTTTTAAGAGACGAAAGGTTTTTTGAATGCTCAATCTGTGAACGTTGTAAACGTTGAAAAAGTTGGACCAGTAAGTGTACTATGTTTCGGACAAGTTACTTCAAGAAGACATTTCGGATATGACACTTTTTTATGGTATTTTTGTTTTCGCCATAATCGAGCTTAAAAAAGTTCATATTTAGATATTAAAAAGAATAAAAAACAAAAAAAGGAAGAAAAAAAAAATAAAGTGTCGCCGGTGAGATTCGAACTTCGGTCGTAAAATTGGAGCGTCAGTGACTTACCCACTGGGCCACGGGGAATGATCTAAAAGATATTGCTTAAATAAGACATGAATGTTCAATTCCTATATATAACAGCTGCGAAGATAATAGTGTACAGAATAAATATCAGAAATGCCATAGAATATCATACACGTCCGAAAACACTATTTTTCGTGTTGTTTATTTCTCATTATATGTTACTGGTCAATCAAATATTAATAGCAATTTACATTGGGTTTGTATTGACAAATCACATGCTGCAAGGTTTTTTGAATGCTCAACTCCTACATAAAACCCCCTATTAACTCAATGTACAAATTTGATAGTAAGGACGCCGCCATTTTTGAGCACCGTATGAGTAAGGGCAGGTAACACCTTTTTAATTTACAAGAAAAGCACTGGTAGTAAATTGTATGAAAAAATCATTTCTAACATTTCCTTTAATCAAATGCTCATGCTATACATGTAACGCAGTATTTTCTTCAATGATATTGCAAAATATGAAGATGTTAATGACATGAGTAAATGTTTTGGACCAAATAGATAATGACTATCATTATTCTATCCGTATATTCATTATTCTATATATGAGTAATCAAAATACATATGGGTTCACTTTTTTGAGCCCAAACGAAAGTTTCAGAACAAAATATTGGCAACAAAGTCCGGCAAAAGACCATGCATTGCAAAGCAGACCATGAGTGTCAAGAAGGTAATGTATGCAATATTCTTCACAAATCAGGGTCTTGCCATTCAGGTTGCTGAACCTAAAGGCAAATCCGTAAATGCGAAGTTTTACAAGACTTAAGTTCTTCGAAAACTGAAGAAATATTTAAAAAATCGAAGACCTGCAACTGGTTTGGCCAATGTTACATTGCTACATGACAAACGCCCCCCGCACCCCCGGAGGGAAATGATTTGAACAAACTGTGAAGTGGTCAATTAGACACTGTTACATACTAAATAATCTAAGCTCTAGATCGTGTGGTTTCGGAGAAAGAGATATTGAAACTTCTTGCTATAGACATTTGTACTGCACATAATGAACTATCTATCACATATAATTAAATATCTACTGCATATAATAAAATATCTATTGCATATAATGAGATATGTACCGCATATAAGCAAACAAGTCATGATAAGACGGTCATGGCGTTCCATAGTTTACAATACTGCAGTATATTATAAAACGCTGATTTTATCAATAGTGACTATGAATGCATAGCTGAACCCTTTAGGTTAAGTTGTAATACTTCCAACGATTCTATTACATGTATTGATATTTTGGAGGTTATTCAGTTTGACATCAGTTGTAGGGTGTGTCCCTTTAAAAATCCAATATCAAGACAGAGAGTAGCGGTGTCGAAAAACCATACTGACCAGCGTTTTCAACATATTTTCTCAATTGCTTCCTAGATTTTTTACTATTACCTGTGTTGTTGATTCTAGCTATTTCCTTTTCAATAGATGTTTCAGTATATCAGTAGGAGAAAACATATACACCGGAAACTGAACGAGGATCTTTTCCAATCGTCTATAGCAAGAAGTTTAAATATCGCTTTCTCCAAAACCACACAATCTAGAGCTTAGATTATTTAGTATGTAACAGTGTCTCGTTTACCACTTCAAAGTTTGTTCAAATCATTTTCCCCGGGGTCAAAAGTTACCAGGGGAACGTTTGGTATAGGAAGAACTATATAAATCTTCTTTTCTAAAACCACACGAGCTTAGATATTTGTTATGCAACATTGTCTAGTGGTGTTCCACCTACTTTTTATACCCCCAAAACGAAGTTTAGGGGGGTATATAGGAGTCACCCGGTGGTTGGTCGGTCGGTCGGTCGGTCGGTCTGTTGCATTTTCCTTGTCCGGAGCATAACTTGAAAACTACTAGTTGGAATTCAATACAACTTCATACAATGGTCAAGCACATTGAGAGGAAGTGCAGTGCACAAGAACTATAACTCCATCTTGACTAATTACAGAGTTATTGCCCTTTGTTACTTTTCCTTGTCCGGAGCATAACTTGAAAACTACAAGTTGGAATTCAATACAACTTCATACAATGGTCAAGCACATTGAGAGGAAGTGCAGTGCACAAGAACCATAACTCTATCTTGACTAATTTTAGAGTTATTGCCCTTTGTTACTTTTCCTTGTCCGGAGCATAACTTGAAAACTACAAGTTGGAATTCAATACAACTTCATTCAATGGTCAAGCACATTGAGAGGAAGTGCAGTGCACAAGAACCATAACTCCATCTTGACTAATTTCAGAGTTATTTCCCTTTGTTAGTTTTCCTTGTCCGGAGCATAACTTGAAAACTAAAGGTTGGAATTCAATACAATTTCATACAATGATCAAGCAAAGTCAGAGGAAGTGCAGTGCACAAGAACCATAACTCTATCTTGAGTATTTACTGAGTTATTGCCCTTTGTTAGTTTTCCTTGTCCAAAGCATAACTTGAAAACTACAAGTTGGAATTCAATACAACTTCATACAATGGTCAAGCACATTGAGAGAAAGTGCAGTGCACAAGAACCATAACTCCATCTTGACTAATTTTAGAGTTATTGCCCTTTGTTACTTTTCCTTGTCCGGAGCATAACTTGAAAACTACTGGTTGGAATTCAATACAATTTCATACAATGATCAAGCAAACTCAGAGGAAGTGCAGTGTACAAGAACTATAACTCTATTTTGAGTATTTACTGAGTTATTGCCCTTTGTTAGTTTTCCTTGTCAGGAGCATAACTTGAAAACTACAAGTTGGAATTCAATACAACTTCATACAATGGTCAAGCACATTGAGAGGAAGTGCAGTGTACAAGAACCATAACTCTATCTTGACAAATTACAGAGTTATTGCCAAGAACAATATCTCTTTTTAGTTTGTTTGCAAGGTATTATGTTACTACGAACTTCTTCAGTTTATAAAGCAGTCTTTTGGGGGTATTAATCACATTTAGTGATAGCTCTAGTTTCAATTCATGCCCCTTAAGTGATAATTAACCACACTCACTAGGCAAGTGCAATGTACAAGTACAATCTGCTGAATAATATAGGGCAATTACGGCCCTCTTTTTTTATATATCAACTTGCAATTCAACAGCTGTTCAATTTCATATTTCTTTACCGCTGTCTCTCTCCTAAAAGCGCCATTTGTTGTCACTGGTTAACGATTTTGTTAACGAAATAATAAGTGCGAGTTCAGTCAGCAAATTAGATCGCAGAACCACGAAACACCAATTGAAACGGATCGCTTATCGGTTCTTCGCGGTCATCGGTCCGGTTGTAGACCGGTATAAACGAACTGGAACGGAAACGTAACGGAACCGAACCGCTAAAATGGTGTAAATCGCTAAATAACGTTACTTTTGTCTTCAGTTTCTACGTAAATTGTATTCCTTTAATGAAGTCTGTCGTGTCTAGTAAGTTTAAGAAAGTAATCTATACAAGTATTTCGTATGTTTTCTGTCCTACTTGGTAGGCGGTATAAAATGGTGTAGTGCTTAAACAACTCTTTGAAGATGAAATTACAGCAAGACGCTTCGGGCTATTCTAAATGCGTTTTCATCTTTCAAAGAAATGGAAAACGACATCATATTAAACAAATGTTGAGCTTATACGATCGAATTCGTGTAAGGAGGGGGATTTTGAATTATAACGCAATGTCATTTTGTATTCTATAGCATAAATTTCGAACAGATATCTCAAAATTTTAAACCCTATCATGTTCAAATATTTCACAGATTAAACCACAAAATGTACAGCAAAAGTATAAAGACAATAAAAGCGTTCTTTTTTGCTTCTATATCAAAATTCATTGTCAATCCATAATTGCATCCTGACGGTTACGTAACCTATAAATGCCGAAAATATTGGCGATGTATTTAACTGTGTGAAGAGACTACATTATTAGAATTCAACATTCGTGAACGCCGAGCACACCAGCTCGTAAATACCGAAATGATATATGAGCGCACGAGCTCGACGCTCGGCATTCGTAAATGTCGATCACACATGTTCAACAATCAAGTCGATCAGACCAGCCTGATATTCAGCGCCCGCCAGTGTCGAGTAGACCAGCTCGACTTTAAACACTTGCAAGTGTCAAGTAGACCAGCTCGACTTTAAACACTCGCAAGTGTCGAGTAGACCAGCTCGACTTTAAACACTTTAAAGTGTCGAGTAGACCAGCTCGACTTTAAACACTCGCAAGTGTCGAGAGACCAGCTCGACTTTAGACACTCGCAAGTGTCGAGTAGACCAGCTTAACGTTCAGCATACCCTAATGTCCAGCAGACTAACTCGACATTCAGCATTCCAGCTATGTGGAGTTTACACAATATTTGAATTCAACATTCGACATTTAGCAAAGTCTGTCAAGATGGTTTCATCGACTTTCATAAGTGCTTAACAGCGAACTAGTTTACTTGATATTCGCGAATGTCGAACGTCAGGCTGGTCTGCTCGACATTCGGGAATGGTACTGTTGATCTTGTGTGCTAGACATTGTCGAATACTGATTGTGAAGCTGTTTTGTTCAGCATTAGCGAATGCTGTCTATCGAACTGGTTTTCCAGACATTTGCGAATACTTGACGTCGAACTTGTCTGCTCGGAATTGGTGAAAGCTTAACGTCAAGTTGATCTACTAAATATCCCTGAATGCTGAACGTCGAGCTGGTCTGCCCGATATTTGTATATGTCGAACGTCCAATATTTTGCAAACTCCACATAGCTGACGTTTTAGTGACGTATTTTTTCGCCTGAAATATTTTACAGCTACTGTAAACGTGGTGAGTAAAAGACGCATGGAGAATTAAACACTAGATCGAATATATGCGCCTCTCTTCATTGAACAATTGAGGTAATACTGAGATGAAAACTGTGGACACAAGTCAATTTTTTTGGAAAAGCAAGAGTTGTCGTTCGTTTCATAGAGGGCGCAATCTACGCCGATAAAGATAGAGAAAAGCGCTTTTCACGTTTCAGTCGCAATCTACGCTGTGATAAATGGAAATATGATTGCTTTTTCCACTGATACAGCCTTTGACATTATAGAAACGAAGTGCAGTTGACTGAATATTCTTCGATTGCTTTTTGGATCGATTGGATTTATTCAATCGTATCCAAAGTTAACAGAGTATTTCAGACCCTTACGGCCGAACTCTTAACACAAATTTTTGTCGAATACGACCGAAAAGTAGTTCTATATTGCTGTCCTCTGTTTTAAAAATTATACAGTAACAGGTCTAAATAATATCAAAACATTACAGAATAGCATAATATTATACTGTTGTTTTTCTTATAATTTGTAACTTAAATCAACAAGGTATCTGTTCTGTATAGAACTATTTTCCTACGCGGTTTTTATCGTCAGACCGGTGTGACATGAGAAATGTAAGACCCGTGAAATACGTATCGCTACACCGGATTCAGTGTTCCGCGAAAGCGCGTTTTCTGCGATTTTGACGCACTCATTTTGTCAATGACGCAACAGAAATAGCAAAGAGCGTCTTCTATGACGCAATTAAAATGTGTATTGTTTATAAGGGTTTGCAGAGTATCTTATTTTATTTTTTCAGGTATATTCTTACAGTAATGTTCTCTCTTTGTGAGGGAAAAGAACAAGTACATCTTTATAGTGATGTTTTTGTTTAAGGTGATTGATTGCAGAGAATCAGTTGCAGAAAAGTTCTAGTACTACAAAAACAACATTTTAAAACCTCTCAAAACGCTTCGAAATGCAAGATAAATTGTTGATAAAATACGCTTCCGGTATGGGATATGTCTAATTTTGACCCTATTGCGTCGTCGTTGTCGTCTGATTTCGGATCGACCCGCATTTTGTACCATGATTGCGTTTTTGTGTGTGTTGATTCCTATGACACCGTCATCTTAGATCGTAGACGCACAACAAGAGATGGTCGACGAACCTTAATACGGGAAACAAAAACGTCTTTCCGAGTGATTTTAATGATCATTTTGTAGTCATTTCGATCAGACTGTCACTATTGAAAGGGGTTTAAGTGTGCCAAATAATAATGTCCAATTTTAATGTCTATGGTTGAATGCACTTATGAAAAAATTCGCTTTGTGGACAAATTTGACTTTTGAGATGCAGTGACAAAATGGAAAGCATCCAAAGAGAAACACCTGTTGTCTTGCCAACCCTTTGATTACCCACCATTTTGTGATGTATCACATGCAGTTTTACAGAAGTAAACTGAATAAGACTTCTTTAACACATAGTCATGCCTTTTATTTTTTCTTACAATAAAGGGTATGACCCTCGGAGTTTCTAAATGACCCTCAAATTATGATACAGGGAATTGGCACCCAGGGTCTTCCTCCTCCATGAAAGTTGCAATATGACCTTAGCTGTTGGGTGCGACGTTAAATCCGAATTAATTCGCACAATACAATCAACCTTATGGGCATATCCCATAACTTTTGAATGACATTTAAAGTTGTTCAAACCATAAATTTTCAGTTTAGAATTGTCAAAATCCATTTCTCATTTACGATTCACAGCTTAATACTTCATAGGGTAGTTGAACATAGTCACTGAATGACATAATGTAAGCACATGGGTTCCTATCTCAAAAGTAAAGTTTACACAAATGGTGAAAGGTCAATGTTGTCCTGATATTTACACATGTATGTGTGCAGACCGTGTTGTTCAGAAACAATCGATCCTCTAGCACTTTCAGTCCTTTGATTTAAATATATATGATATTATCTTAGCAAATGTTTTCCCTTGCCTATGAAACTTGTCACCGTAGTGTATTGGTAGAGACGTTAGGTTACATGTTGTATAAGTGTACTTTTCCGAATCCACGAGTTCGAATCCCATGGAGAACACCAATATTTTTAAAACATGTTTTCTGCTGTTTTAATCATCATTTTTAGCTTTTAAACCATTTAAGAATATTTTACGGCAAATAATCATAAACATCTTCATTCATGTCAAATTAATACGGATAATGGTAATGAAAAATTGAGACGTACCAGGAACGGTATATAGGGCATTCTTGGACATACTGTATAAATATTATTTGATAATAGTAAATTTTCGATACTTGAGGTCAGAGAGTAGATGTGATGTCGTGTCAATTTGCTTGTTCAACCAGAATTGGTTTTCTCGAGTTCTATTGGGACCATGCCTCAACATTTACCATCACCACCAATTTCCAAAATATTTACATGGCATTATTGTTTGTTGGCCCGCTGTAATACTTTGTATCGCAGTTTTAAAGTGAATTAGGGATGGCTTTGTACAGTCTCATCAACAACTGCATACAGTATAAAAGAAATTATCCAATGTCTCATGTAATTCCTTTGACATGGAAAATGCATGGCTTCGGTTCTATATAAAACTGAATTATACGTCTGTAAATAACTTAGAAGTTATTGAATGTGACTTAGCGAACGAAACTGAGCGATTTATTCTGTAAAATGACAAATGCGATAAGACACGGATAGGAACAGTGACTCAGTATGTTTGTGCAACTGGGATTAAATGCTTGTGTCTAAAACCTCACTTGTTGGTAACATGAAGTCTACGACGTAGCAGGTAAGACAGGAAGACGAAAAGCTTGCTTAGTGGAGAGATGCATATTTGATTTTAATAGTACTCAACGTTCAGGTCTACTTTTTAAATTATTTCTTGAAAAATAAAAGACAGTAAGTGGATTGCAGAAAAATAGTCATACTAAAGTACGTAAAGCCGGTTTACAGATGTAAAAAAATGCGTTTACGTGTAAGCCTATTTAAACATATTTTTTCTCGGTATTTACCATTATAGAGCCTGTGTGCCTTGACCAGATATAACCTACATGTATGGTCGTGTAAGATTATTTTATTCCTCTATCCCAGTTACCAGATTATTTCACATTGTGATGCATAATAGAGAGACATCTGTAATCAATACTTCTGTAACTTCAACCAAACCACACATCGGATATGTATCTATACAATGTATAGTATCTTCATAATTTCTCCAGTTTGTAAACGAGATCTTTCTGTAGCAGTCCTTGATACAAAGTGTAAGTCTGTGACGGCTCGTACGTCGGTATTTATAGTATGTGGCATGTATCGGTATAATTGTTTCCAAGGACAGACATCTATAATAATAAATTGTATTTGCTTTTAGCAAGTGGCTCGTTAGGGCCACTTGATTTTGTAATACGAATTCTGAAATGCACTTTTCCGATCCCTGACAATCTGAACTTTCGAGTAAAGTAGTTCTACTGAAGCTTAAACTTCGGCAAACTGAACGGAAGTTAACCTTCACAATATGAACATGAAAATGGATTTAAAAACACATCCGTTACCTGATGTAAAAATATAAAGAAAATCTTTGAACTGACTGCAAAGCTCTTAGAAACTTTGTACAACTACGCAAGTTCACGATGATGTAATGCACAAGTCGTGATAACTATAAATAGACTCCGGTAGTTTTACTGTAACGGTATCACGTGGTCGATCAAAATGCCGCTGTCCCAAATAGTCAGCGTCCGTATTACACAAGGACCGTGTGATATTTTGAGAAAGGGGCGTTTCGAACTGAGTTAAGTGGAAATATAAAAATAATCCATTCACTACAATTAATATTTGAACATTAATCAAAATTCTAAGATTTGTGTTAAGTTTTCAGAGAAATGCACCGCTTCAACGTTAAAAAGTAGACTCACAGAAAACATTGATCGGCTGTTCTTTCAGACTTGTAAGAAATATAACTAGTGTACAGGAGTTTGATCGGACTCCTATAATCAGAGATTATCTGTGAGCCACTTGCTGTCAGCACTTTAAGCGCTTTGATTATGCTATAGCTAGGGTGGTGTAACATTAAGTGTAAGTATATAGTCAAATACAGATATTGGTCTACCGAGGACGACGTAACTTGTATAGAGTTATAGAAAGTAATATCTCAAAATCTGCACTAGTCCAAACAGTTCACTACATTGTAAGCGTACTTACTGCGCAGTATATCAGAGAATATTGTTCAATGGAAAACTATTCATAGAAAAATTAAATGCTATATACATAGAAATTCCAAAACAAAAGTAAAATATGTTTTTATAAAAAGGGATAAACACTGATCCGCAACTTAAAATCATTTGAATGGTTGTCTTCCGAGTGCTAGACTTCCACAGAAATACATTGCACACATGCATAAGGTGGGCAAAGAGCATTTCAGAATTAATGCATTTATTTCTTGCTATTGAAGCCTCTACGTGTTTTCCTATAAAATGATACTCAAAACAACATGTAACACTTAGAAAAAACAACCGAAGTTATTAAAGAGTGATATAAAAAAGTTTCATATGTTCTTTTGATATTACAGGTAGGATGCAATAGTCTACATGTAGTGTGTAGTGCACATGATCTTGGGACGTTTAATGAGTATCTATAGATTAAAAAACAGTTGTTACGACTATACTAATGTGAATTTGCGCGTAAGAAAAGTATGGGAGCTTGGTATATATACATGTAGTTGATTCCGGCATAGCATGACGCATTCATTAAATGTTGTTCATTTGCAAAGAACATTCATGTATCAACACTATTTCTTTTTTCTAGATAAAAACGAAATTAAAAACATGACACAATTACATGTATGAAATTTTCAACTTACGTCGTCAATAAAAAGGTAGGTTTTGAATATATTTTTGAGTTAGATATTTTCTCACAAATTATTATCATTGTCATATCGGGCCATTTTCATTTCCGCTCAACTACCTAATGATAGCATTCTACCCTTTATTTATCCATTTGGAAACACTGCTATGAGAGTTGCATCAATGGTTTGAAAAAGTGTTTTTAATTTGCGCAATATTTCACCAGTTTGCATGGATGTTTTATTTGAGAATGAATGTTTCTTAACAAATTTAACCCAACGGAGAAGATGAATATTATTTTGCGGTTATGCGGAAGGATACACATTTTCAGTGTTTCAGTACTCAAACCGCGCCATTGATTGTTATAGTTGACGAACATAAAGAAAAGAACACGCTTTCTAAAAGTCTATTTCTTTAAAACAATGTTATATTGATTTGTTTACAGATTGCGTAAAACATAACAACATAAATCAACGACGTTACACGATACATTAAAGTATATGTAACACAAAAACTGTAAATTGTGAAGTTTTCACGATGTAAGGAGATTTATTCTGAGAAGTCTCCAATTACAAATCTAAGTGAAATGCATATTTCGCGAGTATTCCGAAGTAATACAAATTAAATCATCGCTAAAATTTCACAATTTACAGTCACAAACTGAGGTGAGATACATACTAATTATCGTTGAGAACATGCGAAAGCACTACCTTAACAATCAGAGCAATTATGATATCTATTACAAACGTCGTTGGAGGGAGGTCAAAACACAAGGCCAAAAACGTGATTCCGCAAATAAACACAACTATTTCTGCTATGTGGTCGTCCCAATCGGTACAAGTCGCAACTGATCGGAACAAACACCAACACCTGTGATAAAAAGTTGCATTTTGTTTCATTCTGTGTAAAATACGCTCATTGTTCAAGTTTTGTAATGTTGTAGCATCAGGATCTAGTTCTAGGCCATTCTGTGTATACGTCATCAAATTTTGCGATCTAGAAAACGGGGAAGGACTTCTGCGTGCTACACTGGATGTTGTGTCACCTTTTGCATAAGATCTATGAACAGATATAGAAGACACTGTACTTGGATCACTATATAATTGTTTTTCTTCTGTTTCATCTTCTCTGTGCATATCACGCGCACCGTTTGACACAGCCCAGCCGTTTTGTTCACATTTAGTAGCATCAGTTTTGCCATTATTGTTTAAAATATCACAGACAACGTCATTCGATTCTGAAAGAGTCATTAAGTTTTCCTTACTGAAGAAAGCATCTGAACTAAGATCAGTTGAGGTCTCCGCTTTATTTGCACAGGCACTAGCTTGTTTTTCATCTGTATGGGCTACTTCCCCCTTTTCTATGACTTTCTCGTCTACATTTACAATGACGGATTCACAGTGTTCAGTAGTTTTGTCGAATACGTCTTCGGGATCACTTATCTGTGCATAAGCAGTGCTATGAAATGTAAGGCCTTCTGCTACATGTTCATCTGTCTCCGAGTCGAAAACATCCTCGCATTCAATATCCAAGCCTTCCATTTCACCTTCAAAAGAAAAATGTATAATATTTACTAATGGACAGATAAAATAATAATTTAAAAGAGATCCCGTTCTACATTGATATATTCTCTGTTACAAATGTAAGGTACAAACTTATTTCAGGGTAAAGTAAACATCTATATAAATAAACATTATTGACTAAGCACAAACATTTTAGGTAATATATATTTTATTAGCGATTCATTCAGGTGACAGATTGATTAAATTTTGATATTGCACTTTTTTTTCTTCAAATTGATATATGGTTTGTTTCATATTTTAGTATTTCATAGTTTTAAATATAACTTCTTCCTAGTGTTCCTAGTTGCTCTTTTATAACAAAAAGTATGTCAGTATGTTTCCTTCGCAGCAATTTGTTATGGAGTTCAAGAAAGGCTGTTATAGTGTCAAATGCAAACAGAACATTTCAGGCCGTACACGTACACATTAATTATTGGTGCAAACAAATATAAGTGTTATCAAAACAACATTCAAACTAGCCTGCATTGATTAAAAAGTTTACGTCAACATTACAAAGAAACATGTTTGCAAACAAAGAACGAAATTAATTCAGTTATTTACGGTAACGTACATCTTCATCAAAACTGTAAGTATATTCAAAGTTTGTTTTATTTTTGCAATATCTGAGACCGCCCGTTAAGCTTGCGTATGTTGACCTTTTTATCCTAAGCGTGAATTTTTTTTTCTATGCCTTGTCTCAGTATGTGCACTGTATGCTATAAACATTGTAATAATGTTTTATGCAATAAAGATATTGGTATTTGGTATTGGTATTGGAATAATCAACAAGCAAACCAAATCGCTGCACAAATTCAGTTATTAATAAGCTAATTCAAACAAATATACAGGATGCAATTCAACATCTAGCCAGTACATACCACTACGTGTCTGCTATTTGGGTTTGTGCAACTAATATAAAGAGCAAGCAGTATTTAGGAGCAATATTCAAAATCATTTGTTTCGCATAACCAAAAACACATGAAAACACAAAACTATTTCTCATTAACCATTACTAAAAACATATATACATAAACACGAAAGAGCCGGCATTGCCCTATGTCGCTCACTTGAGAACATTGTAACACCGACTTGCCCGTCATTATTAGCACAGAGTAAATGATCTTGGTATAGAATTCTTCATGACAAATATTCTGATCACGCTTCATGCTTCTGGTGACTGAGAACAAAATTTGGCCTCTAGATTGTTCACAAGATTTTTGTATGGATATACATGTCAACCTTATTTTGACCGACTTTGGCCAAAATTCCAACTCATCCAAGACAAATATTTTACCAACTTGTATGGTTGTTAGAGACAAATTAAGCCTTCAGAATGATTAAAGGTGATTTGACCTAGTGACTAAGATTTCGACCCCTTATAAATAAACTAGTTTCGAACTCATGACAGCGTTTTAGGATGACAAATATTCTGACAACTGTTTAATGCTACGTTGAATCTGGTAAAAAGTGTAATTTCTTTGATTCGATCTAGTGACTGCCTTGCTGTTGCCAATGTGGCCTAGTCACAAAATTGTGCTAAGGTAAGTCAAAATAAACATTCTTACAAACTTTCATAATAATTGGGTAATTTGGCCTCCAAACTGCTCAAAAGGGTTTTGTACGGTTTGAATTGATGACATAGTTTCTCAACCTACGTGCCTATGTATCAAACTCCTATCATTTTTCCAGGCAAACATTCTGACCAACTTTCCTGCTAATTAGAAACATTGAGTACACTGTTTTTTATGGTCTAAAATGCTGACCTAGTTTTTGACTGACTATACTCCACTCTCGACCTCCAGTTCATTTAGACAGACATTCTGTTTGGTACAAAGTGTGGGTCCTAGGGGGTTCACAAGGTCTATAATTTGGCATTGTGACCTAGTTTTTTTGATCCCACGTAATTCATTTTAAAGGTCTGGGTACAGTTTACGAAGAAAAATATTCATTGTAAGCTCGTACAAAGACTGGCCTTCACAGGGTGTCCATGGTTTCACTATTATTAGTCTCAAAGTCGGCTGAGAATGGATTGGACCAACTTCCAATGTAATTTGGTACAAAATATAGCTTGTAGAGAGTACCCAAAGTTTTTCTAGTATTTGACAGGCTTAGAATTCATACAAAAAAACAGTCTGACCGACATTCAAGATAATTTCTTATGTAATAAGGCCTGTAAAGTGTCCATAAGTAAATATGGACGGACTGATGTTGAACCTCGGTGATCAAAATAGCTCACCCTGAGCACGATGCGCTCAGGTGAGCCAAAAAGATATATGTACATGCAACTCAGACGAAAAAATGCAAGCTTTCTAAGATTCAAACTAGTCTTTATACTAGAGCTAATACTAGATGTGATGAATACCCCAAAACTTCGCATTGACATAGGTATTCTACTTGTTTTGACACATTAGATGATTAAGAGTATCGCATGTGGGTGTTGGAGGCTAGGTTGCCTTTGCTTGTCGGAGAACACATGATTCAATTATTTACTGACCACAGATAATTTTCCAGTGGCGTATTGTGAACATAATTACAAGGTGAAATATTGTTAGTCAAAAGTCAGTGTTCAATATTCCATTTTGTTGTACCTTAAACTCAAGGTCAATTTGAAATATTCGAGAGATTAGTATGATCTTAATTTTTTCCTGCCAATCTTTTAATTTTCAGAAACAGATGGACCGGTATTAGCTGTCTACTTAGTTAAGCAGTCACGTGTTTTTAGAAGCCAATACTCATATAACCTAATTGGCCATTCTGATATTAAAACAATTGTATAAAGCAATCCTCGGTAAGCGGTCTGTTGTCATACATGTACATACCTCGTTGAAGCACTTCATCTTCATTGTATGCCCAGTCACCCAGAAACGCCGGCCACATAACAGGGGCCTTTCTCGAAATAGTGCAGTAAATAGGGGTCAAAGGGGACTCCGGCTGAAGCTCGATTGCAAGCCTCTCTTTTTGTTCCTCGGCCACGTGTTCAATAATGGCGGGAAAATGTGGAGCACATGACACATTGCCGGTTCTCTTTTTCTTTTTATTTCTGCGTTTTGATCTTGCTGAAAGAGGAATAATTAAAGTCGTAAAATAAACAGAAATGTTCACATCTATTTAAGTATGCGGGTAATGTAAAATGAATTGAGTCTTTGTGTTTAAGACAAGGAAAGGGTATTTAACTTTTTATTTTGTTTTTTACTTGGTATGGATATTTTACCCGCCAAAGGGCTCTGGTGATATTGATATTGGCGGGTAACATATCCACATTTACCATAAGAAAGACATATTATACATTCAACACGTTAATACATGTATCATAAAAATTAAACTCGTCAAGAAATTATTTAACACTTTGACTGACTTTATTGCTTTTATATTATCAATAATAATTACATATACATTTGAACTGTCCCAGTAGTCAAACAGTTTACATGTGTATCTGTTAGTCGTCAACATTAAACTGGCGATGTACGACGTTTATACATTTCCGAAAACTATATATAGAATTTTATTTTATGCTTTTCAGTGAAATACTGAAAAGGTTATATCGGTGAAATAAAATTGGTATTAAACTGTTTTAAAGCAGTGAAAGTATCATTTTTATTTATTGTTTTTGCCGAACTACTTTTAACCACGTTCTAAACAAAAGTACCTTAATTTCACACACAGAATCTCCAGCTCGCCCTCCATGCAAAAGTATCATACACATGATTGACAGTGAGTGATTTATTACGCTAAAATGAATAGCTTTATCCAAGATACATATTTCCCCTCATTTACCGTTGTGATTAGGCCTACATAAAATGGGAAAATGACTGTAATTTTTTGTTTTTGAAATAAATATAGTGTTGTGGGTATTCATTTTCTTAGCTAAATCATTTTCTATACATGTATGGCAATTTTGAATCAAAATTTGAGAAAAAGTTCATTATCTTTTTTTTCACCATGTAAAAAATTTCGCAGTACTTTCTTAATACTTGTATGATCATGGTCTGAAACCTATAAGTCACCTTTAAAAAGTGGAAAATCACCTCTACAATTGCTCATTATTCACAAATGCATTAAATTGTGACAAATTTTGCACTTAGGTCAGCCCTGGACCGAACACTTTTTAATGAATGAACAGCTGATTGAGTATTAATCCACGATTCATGGTGTGACGAAGTGCAGACTAATTTAATAAAAAGAAGCTTTGAAGGATCACATTCGTAACAGATCGCTGTAACATATTTCGTACGTATGCGATCGCATTCGTAACAGGTAAAATGTGTTACGAATGTGTTTGTTCAACATTGGGGTTGGCATGAGAAGCACATATGTATCATGTTGAGTTTAATACTGCAAATGTTCAAGCAGTTGGTTTTCATCGCAACATCATTAAATGACTGCAATAAGCACCATCACAATGTAGCGTCGTCGTCGTCGACGTCAATGACGTCATAAAATTATTTGAGCCGTATCATGAGAAAATGGGCTTTCGGAGAAAATGGGCTTTCGGGAATATCCCTCTAATTAACAAGAGAGCCGTCATGGAACACTATCGCTCACATGAGTAGCATTACACTATTAATATTATTAAATCTGCGATTTTGCCATTTTAGGAGCCATGCCTCTAAGAGAAATAGCGTGATATGGCTACCTTTCGAGGAAAAACAAGATCTTGATTATATATAACTTCAATGCAAGTTTGGTCAATATCAAATAATAAATGTGATCTCTGTCATGTTCACAATGCTAAATCAGCAAATTTTGTCATTTTAATTGCCATAACTCCAGGACAAATGGTGCTATATAGCTCGTTTTCGCAAGGAACCGAGATGTTCTAGATATATGACTTCTATACCAGTTTGTTCAAAATGGAATAATAAATATGGTCTTTATTGCATGTGTTCCAAGACCAAAATAAGCAAACCTTGCCATTTCAGCTATAACTCCGAGACAAATGTCGCGATATGACTGTTTTAAGAGAAAGTGAGAGCCTGTATAATTTTGACAAAAATCGAAGAGTAAATGTAGTCTCGATTGTGTTGACAAGGATAAATCAGCACTTTTTTTGCCAATTCAGGGGCCGTAACTCCAAGTCAAATGGTGCAATACGGTTGTTTTTAAAGGGAACCGAGATCTTATAGATATGTAAGTTGTGTGCAAGTTTAGTCAAAATAAACAAAATATGTGGTCTCTATCGTGTTCACAAGGCTAAAATCAGTAATTATTGCCATCTCAGGGCCACAAATCCAAGACGAATAAGGTGATATGGCTGGTTTTCGAAATTAACCGAGATATCATAGAAATTATATATAAGTTCTGTGCAAGTTTGGTTAAAATCAAAAATTAATGTTGTCTATCGTATTCACAAGAAAAATGTGAACGGACGGACGGTCGGACGACGTACAAAGGGTGATCACAATAGCTTACTTTGTCACTTCGTATAAGTGAGCTAAAACATGTTACAAATGTGATTCGATGTAAAATGCACTTTTTTGTTCATTTTACCGATTGAAAATGAGCTGTGACAAATGTGATCAGATGTCACATCAAAATCGGCATCGATCACATTCGTCTCAAAAATTGTTACATATGTGCTTGATTTCTGTTACATATGCGATCTCATTTGTAACACCTGTTACAAATGCGATCTGTTACGAATGTGGTCCTACAAGGCTTATATCTAATGAATAGATGTTTCATTTTCGATGTATGATAAAGATAGATATGACTTCTTAATTACTTTGAATCAAACTTTTCTGTTGCGATTTCAGTAATGATGGTTGTAATCATTCTGGGGTTCTCCATTGGGAAAATGAAATACTATAATTTCAAGATTTACTAAATATTTTGCCGAAAAACATAAAATAAAAAGAAAATTTGTTTGTTTCAGTGAAATATCAATTTAATCTCACCTGTGAACACCAAACAAATGGTGTTTACTTGTGAAATAAAGTCGATATTCCACTGAAACAAACAAATATCCTCTATTTATTTTTTCATACACCCTATAATATCGTTCGTGCATTTACGTCTTATGCACCATTTTATAAATATTGTTGAAAATGTGCAACAAATGCCTTCATTGTTTCAGTGTATTATCAAATACACGGCGGGCGTGAATAAAACACTCAAAACTAAATTTTCGACTTCTTATTAGAAAACAAACCTAGTAAATAGCAGCCTTTTTTCTTACGTAGATATAAAACAGAAGTTATTGCTCCGCCCGCTATTTAACAATAGCTTTAGTTGTTTTACATAGTATGATAATACATTGTTATTGGACCTATGTTAACCAATTGTAACAATGATTTCTTAATATTTCTTCATTAAGTGAGAATAACTTATTAATATAAACTTTTGCAATTATTCTAAATTTTATTTAATCCAATGATGATAACTGTTACAATGATTTTTCTTTTATAAAATTTTATATCTTATTAATTGTAAAATCTAAATGTAGAATATACAATGAATTTTAATGATTAATAAAATGATAATAAAACGGTAACTATTAAGAATAAATTATACAATGATTTCACATGTTCTTACATTATATTATGATAAATTGGTACTAAAATCAAACGTTTATGACCATGATGCTTAATTCTTTTTTAAAGTTTTTTTTACATCCCATGAATACTTTAGAAGTTATAGTTACTCCAACCACTTGCATTTTATACTTATATGCCCTATGTATAGTGATTTTAGAAGTATATATATTTCAAGGTACTTTACAATTAACCCTAGTGTTTATAAATTCATACAATTGTTAAATTCGATAGAAAATCGGTATTGCGAAAGTTGGCAATATTTTTGTATCAGAGCGTTTGAAAGGCGTGATAATAATATGGAGTAAAACGTCTCTACCAGTATTTAATTTTATAAAAGTCAAGGTAATAAGGGTATCATATTGTGTTTTGTATTGTGACCTTATGCTTTTATGAACTTTATAATTATGTTGTTATCTCATTCACGCAAATCAGATCTCATAGTTTGTAGGATTTTGTTTGATTATCCACTGTCAGTCCAATGATCAATAACATTAGTTTTATTCTGCAACCTCTAACACTGGATTTTAAAGGCAAGAAACGCATCGGACTTTATAATATATAGTAGGCAAGAAACACTGTAAATATAATTCTGTTCTATGATAAGTAGGTAACTACTGTGTTGCTGACACTCTCAAACTTTTTACAAAATACGACTTGTTTATTCAGAAACTATTTAAACGTTGCTTGAGAGTATCATTCTTTTGAATTTACATTTTCTGATATGTTTATTACTCTTAACCTGCATTGCTCTTTACATGTATGTAACATGTATGTTATGAAGATGAGTAGTGCTCAAGTCAAAAACTATATGTTCTGTTCTGTTCTGTTCTGCATTACAACGAAAGAAACTAGCATATTCTTGTACAAAATAATCTTAACTTTGCTTTTTAAATCGTAAGTACATGTTCTAAACATAGCATAGTTTTTTTTTCAATTATCTTGCCAAAAAAATAAATAGAAACATTATCTTGCCACACTTTTTCGCAACAAAAGCAAAACAAGACAAAAGACAGGAATAGGTTCAGTCACTTGCTTTTAGAGAAAAGAGAAGACAACTCTGCCAGTCTATCAGTAAATTCAGTATTCTGTTTGTTTGTGAAGGTTTAAAGTGATCATGTGTCTTTAAAGAAACTGCCAGCCTCTGCACTAACTTATTTAAAGGTTCAAATCAAATTATTATGGCTCGAACGTATGTAAACATATATATTCTAGTGAATATACAGAAGGCTGATGACATGCATTTAAAAGTACAAAGCATATCATAGAAAGCATGCAAGTACATGTATTAGTAGTATACATTATGCCAACTGTAAACAGATCTTTTACTTGGAATTTCCATGCGTGCAACAGGAATCTTACATTGTCTAGGCTTTCTATAACAACGGAATTATTCCTACAACTAAGAAAGACCGCTAAGAACTGAAATAAATCTTGCATCCGTTAGTATACAAACATACAATTTCTTTCCGGTGGTTTTATTCACATAACAATACATGAGACGATAAAAAGGGTAAGGTCATAAAATACAGTACGTTTGTCTGGTGATTGAAACTGAAGTTGGCATTAAAGTCGATTTTCCATACAGACATTCAGTACGCAAATCTAATAAGTTTCCTTAATAGTTGTTCTCAATGATTCCTTGGAGAGTTTTATTATAGACTGTCTCAAATTAACTCTTTGTCTCTGAAATATTCCGCGGTAGAATAGAACATGTAACAGGTGACGTCATGTTTGTGCAATACTCCGCGGTAGAATAGTGCATTTATGTCAAGGTTCTGGGTGGTTAATTGGAACATAACGGTAGATTATAATCCTTATAAACTCACTGTTCACTCAGTGAAATTTCTCGGATTAACGTAAAAATGTAAACCGACCGTAATGAATGCCAGACACCATGCGACGATTAAAATGACGTCATCGGTGTAAGGCTTTCTGATGACGATTTCCGCTATTTTCCTTATATGAAAACAGACTCAACAAAGGTTGAGTTTTAAACATAGAATACACAGAAAAATTAAGATCGTCCATGAACACCACAAGTAGTTATTTTCACTCGTGGCTGTGTCACTGTTTGTGCCCATGTACACGGTATTTTGTATAGATTTTTGAAAATTAATTTATCTTATATTCATAAAATATCTTTTGTTTGTTTTTTTCACTTTTCATATCAAGCGAAGTAACAAGAAATCAATCTGATTCCAGCCGGAATTCAATAAATATACTTGTCAATAAATTCTACGAAACCGTGGCTGCTATCTGTCTGCGAATTAGTATTCATGAACGGCTTACAAATATAATATTGGTCTGTACTAAAACGCTGGATGTCTGGTTTAAAATACAAGAGAAACTGTTATTTCTGTATGCCAATGGTTCGCATAAATAAATAAATTACAGAATCAGCAACGTTTCGTGCCATATTAATAATCTGTGTGTAAAAGAACATGTTTAGTTTTGAGCGACATAAACTCGCGTCGCGTTTGGAATTCTTTGGTGTGTGACCGTTTCATGTGTATAAATACATACATAATGTACTTACATATATAGACAGACAGTAATAAGGTTCTATATCTGTAATCCATAATCAAAGTATCAGTTATAGCAGGTGTTTTGTATGTTCTATAGACGTGATGCGTAACCTTTACATACTTAACCGATATGACATTCAACAGACAAGCACTGCACGATCACTAGACCTACCTCAAATGTAAATCTGGGCCATTAATAATTCACGTGCCATTGAGAACATACCATATAAACTTTATTCACCACCCCTGGCATATCAACAGATTTTTAACTAAATGTTAAAACAGTGACATTAATGTAAAATGTCATGCACTTGTTTTAGCAACAGTGTGAATTATTGCAAATCTTTGTTTTCATATAAATTTAAATGTATTACCTCAAAATTTCTGTTGCCATAGCAACGAATTTTTTTCTGCAAGGATATACTGCGCACAATTTCAATGACACACTTTTATTACATTGTATTATTTTGAGCAGTTTCAGCATCCTAACTGTATTGCATCTATACATCATAGTGAAATTGGTAAAGAACTTATGCAAGAAAAATAAAACGGTAATGATTAAAAAAAGATACTATTGATGGTAGTGATAAAAATAAAACAAAAGAAATAATGATGATGATAATGATAATGATGATGATTATGAGGATAAAGAAGAAGAAGATTATGATTATTGATTATGATGATAATGATGATTGATTATGATGATGATGTAGAAGATTCTGCTGCTGCTGCTGCTTTTGATGATGTTATTGATGATGTTGTTGATGATGATGATAATGATGATGATGATGATGATGATGATGATGATGATGATGATGATGATGAACGATATAGTATTTAATCATATCCTCAAGTATTTTCTTCTTATATTTTGTAATACATAATCAAAGGAACAAGGTATTAGATTTTATCGATAGGCAGACAAAAGCTTTGAATGTCATTTCATTCATAGAGTGAGATTGTGTACTTCATTTGCAGTGTTGATGAAACATCTCTTGTATTCAATACAAAATTAATCCTCAAACCTGGGCCAATATTCATGCGCTGCTCAGTAAATTTTGTTTCTGGCTAAAAAGAGTTTTCTTATTCTTTGTTCAAACGTAATATGTTTCAATCAAACATGAAAATTATGTTTTAGACTTTGGTGCATAAGTGTTATACATTGAACATAAAACAGCAAGTTGCACACTAATCACATATGCTGTAAATATTACTGTAACAATAAAACATGAAATAGCAAAAATATTAAACAAAACGTCCAGTGTTTCACGCCCTTTTAACAGGTATTTTAATTGTTTACAATCGGATTTGTTACCATAGCCAACCAGTTGATTCCCCGTTAGCTCATGTGTCTGGTGCGTAGCTGGAGCTGAACATACATTCTATGTATTGGTTTTTGAGTATCTTTGAGGTGTTTCAAACAATATCGTGGGGTATATATGTAAGTACTTCCAATTATATGAACATTTACTCAGACATATTTACGGAAAGAACATTATGAACCCTGACAAATGAATGAGAACAATTTAAACGTAAAACATTACCTTCGAAATTATTATAATTACATGTAGCAGCAGTCGGTAATTTAAAAGCATGGGGAATTTAATTCAATATAATTTTAGATATCTACATTGCTTAAATTGTTTTTTTCTTGATATGTATATGTAAAATTTCTTGAATCATTAAACATTTCTTTCATAACATAAAAGATGAATCGTTTACAATTTAATATCAAATTCACTCTTTGTATTTGACATCAAGCCAACGTATATAGTACATAGTTTACTGCGCATTACTTCAATCAGAATGGGCGAGATGCAATATCTTTGAAAATCATTTAGTTCTTTATATATTAAATCATAAAACTGCATTCCTACAGACAAAGATATAACAACGTTGCTTATGTTACTATATTTTCCTAATCATACTGAAAATGTCTTCTTTACTACGGAATGTAAAGATCTTTATCCGCCAATTCATTTCCTTTACATAGTACTACACATTTAAATTTACGTTTCTCCCCGAATTCAAAACTACGCCCAGATCAATGATGAGCCTTTGATCATCATATTATTTTTCAAATAATAACATAGCTTATCTTGTCTGATACAGGCTAAACAAACTTATTAAATCTGCAGAAACATCTTGTGAGAATAGCAAACATTAGTCTGAAAATGACGAACACTTTTTTTGGTCCGTAAACTGACATAATGAGTCTTTTAGTACAAAATGTCTGGGAATCCATCGATTTAGACAGATAAATGCATGTCGCTATATGAACTGTTCTGGACGAATTTCGAATGATCTTCGACTTTATCCCATTATATAATTATCTCAATACATACACCGTGAATCTGGGTCAAGTGTTTCGGAGTCAATAATTGGACTTTATTGCGATAATTCGAAGAACCAGTTTGTAAATTATGTATCTCCGGCGCCACAAGCTCACCAGAACAATTGTTATTGCAATAGAAAATTGTTTAGAACTATACAATACAACAAAATTTAAAACAGAATAGTCAATGTTGATTTGTGTCTTTTAACGAGGGTCAACTCCGGATTTGTGCCGTTTTAAAACTTACGGCAATGTAATATATTATCACTGTTAATCATAGTTAGTTTTTTTGAAATTGCAAAATCCATTTAACCGCCCCCGTTTCCCCCCTTCCTAATAGTGTATTTTGAAAAACACTTTAAAAAGGATAAGTCATACGTGAATGGAAAGAAACTTCCTCAAAAAGAAAACGATGCAGCCAAAATTTAACCAAGCGAAATAAGATTTGTTGCAGTCCCGTTAAACCTACATTTTATAGTTCTTCATTTCTGGCATAGGTATTCGTTGGGGGGGCGGGGGGGGGACTTACCTCCGTGATCTCCCACTATCGGCCGTGATCGGTCAGACATATATACCGACGTGTTAAAGCTTGCGCACAACTTTCAAACAAATACTCATTCTGCATTAGATTAAAGAAAAGGTCAGCCATTCCCCATGGTTTAAAGCAACGAAAAAGAGTTGATTGTTTCAATAAAAGCATGACGGGAACCTCGATAGCCAGATACATTTTTCAATATACATGTATATTCTTTCTGAAAACACACTTAGCCTAATTCTGACAGTTTCTTTCTGGTATGTCTTTACTGTTACATTAACTAGTCTCTTAATAGACATGAAGTTAACGTAACAAAGTACTACCACATACACTATGCAAAACTTAAATGTTTTGTCCACAAATCAGGTCTAAATGTGCAAGCAATTCAAATGTATTTGATACATGTGCCACATCTACAAAAGCAAAAGAGAAAGTTTTAATTCTATGTCAAAATAGAATTTGGCTTCACGTTTTTTATTACCCGTGAGATTGATTTTCAGCTAAAACGATGCCCCAAATTTAACTTTTGCAAATAATCCTCTCCTTTCTCAAACTAAATACCGATAGAGGCATGCATTAAATAGCACAGCATTACATTTGTTATCCAAAAACAAGCGACAAACATACTATAAGCCACACAAACAACGTGACAATTTATTCTATAAATAATCTACCTTTTACTGATATATACAGCATACTTTTGGACGAACCTTCCAAATTTGAAGCGTGGATTTTATAAATTCCCGCGTCACACTTGGAGACGTCTTTAATTTTAATGGAATGTATCCCAGAATCCTCTGAGTCTGTTTTTGCACGTGCATCTGGACTAAGAACTTCTTCCTCCTTGTACCACGTGATTGTAGGGACTGGGAAGCCAACTACTTTGCAGGCGAAAGTTACAGTGCTGCCCTCTTCAACTTCCTCTGTGGACGGAAGTCGTTTGATGAATTCCGGGGCTGAAAAGAAATAACGAAAATGCTATAAAAGACATCAGCATTGCTTCAATGATTTATTTTTGGTATAGGTACTATATTTTGTGTTGTCCAAACTATATCTTGTATCTTCTGTTGGTGTCCATAAACAGTTACCGGGTATGTAACTAAAACAAAACAGATGTTTGGAAAGTATAGTAACAACTAAATTTATATGACTTCGGGTAAATGTACTTAAAACCAAACAAGAGGCCATGACGGCCCTATATCTCTCACCTGGGTATCATTACAATGTAAAAAGACGAAAATTGGTCAAAAGGTCATTATCAAGGTCAAGCATAGGAAATTTGGGAATTTACTTTTGCAAAGTGTAAAACTAAACGATCAAAATTTCAGCTCTCTAGCTTGAAAAACGATATCTAGTCCAAATGTTATGGTCAAGGTCAGCCAATATCATGCATTCAAAATTGTTTAAACGGTACATTTCATTGCTTTAGCTACAAGAACAAGAAACTAGGACATAAGGTCATGGTCAAGGTCAGTCAATCTCGAAGCTGAAATTTATATGCGATTGTATACATGGTCCATATTTTATTGATGTAGCTTCAAAAACAGAAAAGGCGGTCAGAAGGTCAAGATCAGTAAAGTTCAAAGTTGCAGTGTGCATGCAAGACTATCCATAGAGTTCGAATGTCATTGCTGAAGTTTCAAAGAGTAGGTCAGTATGTCAATAACAGCCAATGTGGTTGAGACTACTTTCAAAACTGTATACATGGTCCAATTTGTTTTGATAAAGCTTCAATATTATAAAGTAGGTCAGGGTCAATGTCAACCTTGAAATTGGCATGCAAAACTATCCATATTATTAAAATGTAATTGCCGTAGCTGAAAAACAAAAAAGCAGGTCAAGTAACCCAGAACGGGACCAACTTGAACCAAAGGGGTATGATTTAGACAATCTTGAAACAGCACTACGTGGCAATGCTACTGGCAAAATATCTAAACCCTGTGCATTGTTGTCTTAGACATTCAAATATTATCTTATATACTAGTAATTATATCAATGTAATAGCAAGTCAGTCCCGTGTGGGGCCGATTTCGACCGGTAATCATAGCCTGGTTTAAATTCATCACCAATTATTGATATCAACTATGCACGTACTCGGAGAAAAACAATCTGTTCAATAATTTAAAGAGAATCAAGAACGATTGAGGGATGTACGAAATCAAGGACTGCGCTACTGAATATTTACACTTACATCGAAGGCAGAAAGTTAGGTCGAATGTTCCAGACATCAGCCAAGTGTTTCAAGCAGCGTCTAATTTTCGTTTAATAAGAAACTCGCAATTCTGTTTCTGTGATTTGTTTATCCACATTTTTGTGTTTATCATTTTACATGTAACACTGTTGAAGCTGTGCTTGCTTTATTAATTTTCCAATGACGTCATAAGGTGAAGTAAGCTGATGGTTTGAACAGAATAATAATGGTTTACAGGTGGTGGAATAATCTAGCAGAGAGCGAATTACAACATTAATGATTTTACGTAATGCTTATAATTCTTTGAGCACCGTATGTCTCTATTATATTTATTCAGTGATAGTTTATAAGTAAAAGAGAATAAAAACGTCAAGTAATAAAGCAAATAGATTTTGATTATCTAAACTTTAAATGTACAGTATTTATTTAGCATACCTGGTCAGTGAACGTATTGTATACCAGTCTCTCATACATCTTATTACTACGAAAAACGGGACTAAGGCTAGTGCATGAAACCCAAGATAAGCATGAATGCATGTATACAATTTAGTTTAGGAGTACACATAAAAGGTTATATCATCAATAAACCACTCACAGTAAGACTAAGAAAAAATATACGCATGGGGATTGCAGGATCCAAGGTTCTTTCCCCGACCGTGTAATGGGGGTCATGACCTTGGACAAGACCCATTCCAAATTATTGCTGTCTACTTGATTCTGATTCGACCTAGAATGAATCTAAGGGGTAACCAACTTAAACGTTTTTTTCCGCAATCATGAATAAGTTAATTTAGAAAAGAATTAGAGCAAGAGAGGTCCGTCAAAAGTGACTAAAGTGGTGTTTCACAGTGTGGGTGTGGGCTCGGTACTAGCACACGGCACTTAATCTCCAGGATTCTAAAAGATCTGATCTCTAAATGTAAGTGTGATTTTGACCTTCAAGGTCAGGATGTAGGACACATCTTCATGTGCTGAGCATTTGTGCCTTATGATTTAAAAATCTCTTCACACATGACAAAGGTATAGTCCGGACGCGAATGTTAGTTATACAGGGCATCATTACCTTTAAACTGTAAGTGAGCCCTAGATAGACGTGGGTCTTGTATGCGACATGTTGTCTTCATGTGCTTAATATGCATGTCATGGTATATGAAAAGTTTTACTGCATGACGAAGTTAAAGCACGGACAAAAATATGGAAGGTCAGACGGAAGGTGCGATTTTAATGTGCCTTTTTAAAGTGAGGGGACGGGGGATGGGAAACCACAGTTCTTGTACTGAATAGAAACGTTTATGTTAATGTTTATTACAAACGTATTTAAGTTGTCTGGTGCTGCGTGACAGCTAAATCGAAGACGCGTTCAATAAACTGTATGGCCTTTATTACCAAGAAATGATGCATATTTTTGGCTTTTTATTACCTGTTTATTTTACACTGTTGCTCCTTTTTACAGATAATTGCACACACTTTTGCATTATTATAGAAACGCCATTTTTCTCGTTTTCAATCTTTTTATTGTTAAACCTGTGACCTTTGTCAACAAAAGAATTGATTAACGCAGCATAACAATGCCCGCAAAAAAAGTATTCGTCACCTCGACCTAAATGAAACCATGCAATGTATTCGTCTGGGAAATAATTCAGCATTGATTGAAAGTGATATTGCACAATGAAATGGATGATTTTGTCACTAAAATGAGACGCAACAAGATAAGTTTATTTTAGGACGATGTCTTGAAACATGAAACTGTCTGAGATTTTATCTCGTCTTGAAACTAAAATTCATTTATATAAGGCTCACGTTATCTAGGCCTGCTGTGCAGAGACCAACGTCAGAGTAAAACAAAGATAAAGAACAGCTTTAATTACATTGTCGATTTAGAGTAACAGTGTGGATTCAGAACTGTGTGGATTCAGAGCAAACATCGTGGATTCAGAGCAAACAGTGTGGATTCAGAGCAAACAGGTCAAATACGAAATAAATATTCTATTACAAAATATTACTCTAATGTAGTCGAGGCAACTTGTAAAGTCATATTTCTTTAAAACACATAACAGAAACATACATACATTACATTTTATGTAGCTTCTGTATTACCAAAGTATTAACGTTATTCAAATGAAAAATGGATTGTCGGACACTTGAGCGAAAAGTATAAGAAAAACTCGATGAATGTGTCATGCTATGTAGGACCCCCAAATGTTAAAATGGTCACAAATGTGTAAATGGTCACAAATGTGAAATTACTTTACCTTAGACGTAAACACTTTTGACAGATGTGAAACCCAGCTGTTACAAATGTTAAGAAAATCACTCAAGACATTTGTAGCAACTGTTTTTCACATTTGTCAAAAGTTTTCACATTTGCGTGTCCTACAATGTATATTCACTATACGTGAAACAAATGTGTGTATGCACCGTGTAGTACATCTCAGTAATCCTTGATATGTAGATATCTTATGGAAGTAAATTATGTTTGTGTTGCAAAGGAAACTGGAATTTCAAACCTTCAAAACGTATGCTATGAAAACATGTACATGTTTTGTACGTCCTAGCATCTTGCTAATGTTGACATATTTAAAATGTTTGGAAATTTGACACAAAGACGATATATCCTAGTATCTTAAAACGACATTAATCTAGCAATCCATTTCAAATACTAAATGCAATAAAGGTATTCGGTTTAAATATAATGTACAGTTAACTCCGTATATAATAATAATAATAATAACAATAATAATAATAATAATAATAATAATAATAATATCTTTATTTACTGAAGGTTAACACATTAAGACATGCGAAACATTAACTTATTTTCAATGTGGCCTTCAAAAAAGAAAAGAAAAAAGAAACAATCCTGAAATAAAAATGGCATTATGAAACAAAACATAAATGACATAAATGAACCCGACAAACACTCATCTTTTAATTAATGATGGATGCATTTATACAGTGGAAAAATTCCTAATCAGTCACACATGTTTCAGTTAAACAGTTAAACAGTTAAACACTTTTTAAACATCAGCATTCATTATATATCCGGCCGCAAAATTACAGTAATATCAGTTTAATTTGGATTTTGAAGTTGTAATAGGAATTTCTTATAGTTCCGTTTAAAAGATATGACTGTTGTACAGTTTCTTATTTCAGTGGGTATCTTTTTCCACACTTCATTGCTGCTGTAGCTAAATGTATCTTTTAAATAATTTGTACGTGGTTTCAACTGAATGAGTTCATTTCGTTCTGAAGAACGGAGTCTGTAAGTACTATTACTTGAAAATGTTATTAATTCTGACATATAAATCGGTAAGAGCTGCTTTTTACATTTAAAAATAAGCAAACCCATATGATATGCACATCTGTGTTCAAACGTAAGCCAGTTTAATTCACGAAACATATCCAAGGAACACGTTAAAACCGGCTTATTTAAGATAATCCTCGCAGCCCTTTTTTGAATCTTTAGAATTTTGTTAACATCTGATTTTGAAATTATCCCCTTGCCCCAAACTGTACAACAGTAGTCAAAACATGGCAATATGTATGCATTATAATACATCTTCTTCATATCATCAGACAAGTAAAAAAGTATTCGTTTTAACAGTGCTATTTTAGAATTTAGTTTACTGCATACCTTGGATATTTGATTTTTCCATGACAAAGTATTGTCAATTAAAACACCAAGAACTTTGTGCACTTTAACATTTTCAAGAGAAATATTTTCTATCGACAAATGCAATTCTTGGGCATTCATTATTTTGTATTTTGTTGAGATAAGCATACACTTTGATTTACCTGGGTGTAAAGACATATTGTTTAGTTTGCACCACCTAGTAATTTCATTTAAATTTTCTTGGAGATTATCTTCGATATTGTGTATGCTGCAGTCTGATTTATACAAAGTCGAATCGTCTGCATATAGGTCAATGTTAATTGTCTGTGAGGATAAAGCTATGTCATTTATATAAATAAGGAATAATAAAGGACCAAGGATCGAACCCTGTGGAACACCGGAGTGGATGGGTAACGTTTCTGAATAAGAATTGTTTACCTTAACTTTTTGTTTCCTGTTACTTAGATATGACTCGAAAAGTTTAATTGTTCTTTCAGAGAAATGGTGCAGATTTAATTTATGCAATAATATTTGGTGATCAACAAGATCAAAAGCCTTTCTCAAGTCAAGAAACACTGTCCCCACATACTTTCCACAGTCAATGTCTGTCAGCCAAGTGTCTACTAGTCGTGTAAGGGCAGTATGACAAGAGTGCTGTTGTCTGAAACCAGATTGTGTTGTATGTAAAATATTTGTCTTACTGAAGAACGTATGTAATTGTTTAGAAATATGGCGTTCAAATATTTTTGATAGTGTTGATAAAATTGATATAGGTCGATAATTGCATGGATCTGCTTCATTTCCTTCTTTGAATAGAGGAATGACATATGCTTCTTTCAGTGAATCTGGAAATATTCCTTGTAAAATACTATTGTTTATTATATTGGCTACAGCTTGGGTAATGTAGTCCCCACAGTTTTTCAGTAGCTTTGGTCCTATTCCATCGAGCCCCGTAGATTTAGTAACATCCAAATTTTCAATAATTGTTTTAACTTCAAATGGTGAAATAAAATCTATATCAAAATAATAATGTTTTAATTTTTCATCTAAGTATTGTTTTAAATGGGAAAAGTGGTCTTTATCAAGCTTGGTTTTCTGTATAATGTTAGACACATTGATAAAATGTTCATTTAAAGCATTTAAAATATTTATGTCGCCCTGTATAGTTTCATTACCATACCGTAGCGTTTTGGGCAAATGAATACCGTCACAAACAGAGTTGTCATTATTAGCAATGTTTTTTAATGTTTTCCATATAAACGCTGTAGTTTTATTTTCATTCACTACTTTATTATAAAATAATTTCCTGCTTTTCTTTATCAACGATGTTACCTTGTTCCTCATTTCTTTATATTTGGGGAAATTCTTCTGCTTCTGAAGTTTATTCCTTTCAAAAATTGCAATTTTTATTTCTTCGTTGAACCATCCTGGTTGTGTATTGCGTTTTACTCTTTTTAATTTGATAGGTGCTTATTTGGATAATATTTCATTAATAATGTTATAAAATAAATCAAGTTGATCATTCGGGTTATTTATGGTTTCAATGATTGAAAATGTCGCATTGGCCAATGTATTTCTGAAATGGGTTTCATCAAAGTTTTTATAAGAACGATAACTTATGTATTCATGTTTGTTATTTTGATGGTTAGTGCGTTTACTAACACGTGTAAAACTCACTGGGTAGTGATCACTTACACTATATGACGAGACATAGACATCTTTAATTAAGTTCGGACTTGTGCTATATATATGATCAATTATGGTGGAGCTCGATTTTGTAACCCTAGTAGGAAAGTTTACAAATTGTATCAATCCAAATTTTTGAGTAAACGATTCCCATTTTTTGTTATTATATTTACTTGCTGAATTTGCTTGTAAATAATTAATATTCATGTCGCCTAATATGTATGTTTCGTAGTTCAACCGATCTGCCGTATCTATTTGCGTTTCGTATATTTCGATCCATGTTTGTTTTGAGGCAGGCGGTCTGTACACAAAATTCACTAAAAACGGTTTGATGTTAGGGAAATTAATTTGTATCCATAGTGATTCTATTTCGTTTTGTTCAATATCAGGCCTACGTATGTATGGGATATCTTTCGATATATAGACTAATAAACCACCGCCTTTTTTGCTAGATTTCCTGTCCCTTCTTTCAAATACAAAGTTGTTAACACGTAAGTAACTATCATTTACAGATTCTGATAAAAGGGTCTCACATAAGCCAACAACCAAATTTGATTTATAACGACTCCGGATATAGCGAAATTCCGGATATAAGGAACACATTGTCTGGATCCGATTTTTTCTTCTTCTTTGTTTAATATGAAAATAAAGTTTGGATATAACATACTCCGGGTATACGGAACAAATGTAAATGGCCTCAAATAGTTCGCTATATACGGTATTTACTGTTTAACGAACTGTTTGACGTGACGTCAATGACGTAAGTAAAGTTTACCAGCCAAAGCATACATGTATATCTACTGAAATATTGTCGACACGTTCTACAATTTTCAGGAAATAATGATGAAGGGTTGTTCTTACTCTTTATTCTTATTTTAGTATATTCGGTATATGTGATGTAAAGGCAGGCTTTCACATACAATGGCTCACGTTAATTGTTTGATTGTTTGCCCTTCGAACCGTTGAAAAACAGTATTTTAAATCATTGAGAGTATATGTATAGTTAGGTTTAACTTACATACGGTGTATATAGATAATTCAAGGACTTGAGTTTCTGTTTAGGCGAGAAAGTAAATAGAAAACTAACATCGACCTATATGCACTTTCAATGCACCGTGCGAGGATTTTTCTTCAGTGTGTCAATTCCATCATATTTTTTCACGTAATGACGACAGGCTTAAGAAACAAATCAAAACCGACATTAAAATTCCCTTCTGTATTCACGAAACATTGACATTTATCGGGAATAAAACACGCGAGACAAATCACACAAAAAATCTCTCTCACATCGTGTAAGGTTTAATTGTCCAACGTCTTCAGATGATTAACTCATTTGTATTCCGGCAGTTCGCAAAAAAAGAATCTTTTGACTGAAAACAGCTTTCCTTATCAGATTTTAAGGAAAGATTTAGAAACTGCGAAAGCTCTTCTCCCTCTCTCGAAGGATTTTTCTCTCCTCTCTCTCTCTCTCTCTCTCGAGAGAGAGAGAGAGAGAGAGAGAGAAAGTGATGATATCTACCAACAATACATTTAAAAAGTGTCGAGATAGAAACTGAGGTTGACCGGAAGTGAAAGTAGGGTAGGATAGCGTGGTACTAGTTTGCAACAATTTATGATTCTGAACTACGATTACACTATTTAAAGGGGCACTCCATACATATGGCAGATCATATTTTCGAAACATAAATTACATGTTCAGTGAACGTAAAATGATAAATAAAAATAAATTTAAGAAGAACCTATGGCGAAAAATGCCTCATTTTATCACAATTAATCAATATAGAGGTTTTCTGTAATAAATCGCATCCACCGATTAATTGTACAACAACAACTCTACAAAGAGTAGTGAATGGTTGTCGGTACTGCAGTATACATGTATTCTAAACCGCTGATTTTATCGATAATGACTGGGAATGCATAGCTGAAACTTTTCGGTTATAATACTTCCAGAGGTTTTATTGTTTTCGTTCGGAGGTTATTTAGTTTGATATCAGGTTATAGGGTATGTACCTTTTAAGAGCATGATTAATATAAGTTTAAAATCGCCTTGCATTGTAATAACAATATGTCGCGGGGCTACCAAAGGCTGCGGGATTGTTGATGGGTTGCGGGGTTACAAAGGGCTGCTGCGTCACGAAGTTTCCAGGGGCTTCGCATGCAAACACAGGGCTGAAAGGTTACCAGGGGATACGGGGCTAATGTCACGGGCTTTGGGTTTACTAGGGGCTGTGGGGCAAACTTCACGGGCTACGGGGACAAGCCGGACTGCCGGACCAACTTCCTATACGTCTTTGAAACTTTTATGAATCGGATTGTAAGGAAATCGCCATACGGACATATCAGAAAATATTCACTAAATTTATTCTTTACTTTAGGAAAACACTTAATGTAGTTGAAACACGTGGACAAGTAAGAAATTGTGCATTTTTACCTTTGAACAAGTGAATTTCGGAGAGTGAATAGGTTTTGTTTGAGGCTTAGTCATTGGTCTGTTCTACGTCTCAAGATCTCTTCATTTATAGCATACAAAAAAATGCACTCCTCTTAGACGCAAAGCTTTCAGTTGGTACCAGACTTATGTCTAAGTATAATAGTGCAAAAAGAGCTAAAATTAGAATCAAAGACGCCAGGGGTTCATAGGTTCAAAAAATTATATTAGAAACGTACATAAATACATTGCTTATCACACTACACGTATACAGTAAACTATGACGAAAATGTATTCTACAACTCACTGTTTTAAAACATGTTTGTTTAACTATTGGATCTTAAATAACATTTCACACTATCTTTTCCTCGTGGACTATTTGCAATGGAATTTTGCCCCGTTTTTTTTTACTGATAGATTAGAGCGTCAGAGCCGGTTGACAAATTGATAATTTGTTTACTCAATTCTTCTTGAGTTTTAAGTCCACCGATATATTCAAACAATAAAAGAGATGCCTAAAATACCGTTTTCCGATCATACTAAACTATCTTTTCTAAGATTTGATCAAAACAATCTTGAAATCTCATGCTATATTGGAGATATTTGTTCATCCAGAAGATATATTTACAATTTTAGGAGGTTTCCTCGGTAGTCATATATACAACCTATTGATGCCAAACTTTCTGCCTATTCAAATGTTTATTCGTTCTTCTTTCAGTTCGCTTAATTTAACCTCCACATTTTGACATGTTTACAATACCACCAAGGCTAAATGTATTCCGGTGCTTGTACGTGGACTGTTGTACATTACCTACTTCATTACTCGTCCTTTATTGATAATTTTATACGCGAACATTTTCTAATTTCCTTGCAGTCACCGTAACACACACTCATATCCTCTCCTCAAGGTTGATTCAATTTGCAGCGAGTCTCAAGACTTATAAGAATTAGTTCGCAATCGAGAATAAATAAATTTGAATAAACTATGGGCACTGTAAGCGTGGAAATCCGGGTACCAGACCATAGCCCTTTTACGAATCATTGGTTATTTTACGTGCACGGTGGTAAGAACAGGTAACGCGATACTACCTCTGGTTTTCTAACAAGGCAATCTCTTAGATGGGTGGGAAACACTGGAAAGCGTTTCTGAAAAATCCTGTGCCCCGGCCGGGATTCGAACCGGGGTCCTCCAGATTGGTAGTCTAGAGCGTTGACCACCCGATCACCGCTTCACCCATGGCACAGGAAGAATGACAGGTTTGCACGTGTTCAAAATAGCCTAGTTGCAGGCCGTAGATAAAACACACGCACGCACGCACGCACGCACTGATCTATATCTGTTACGCTGACGTTTGGCTCCAAAGAGCTTATGGTTCTAGATTCATAAATTATATACATACCATTTAAAATTATTGCTATAAGATGCACAGTGACGTGTACATGTATAGGTTTTATAATGCTCTGGCGCCTGATCATACTGCACAGATATGCAGGCTGATTCATGTCCTGCTTCCTATACGAGACTTTAAAGTGTGCTTCGGAAAACAAAGATATGCTCCATTTTTGTAAGATTGGGACTGACAGGGATATTCTATCTTGTGTCTATATATATAATATAACAGGATAGAGTACAGCATATTCCTATTGATACAATCGTATATTTTTCTTGGCAAGTATAATACATAATGCAATCACAATCAATTAGCTGATAGTACATTGCACTGATATTCGCCAGCTGATTTTAGATAAGCAAAGTAATGCTGCAAAATGCATGCTGAAGAAAATCAAGTACGACATGAAACGTACCAGGTGACTATATGATGTGCATGTATATGTTTGTTTCATACTGCATGAAATGAGTCATCGAGCATACTTTGCTTTCGTATATCTGTCTAAGAATGAAAACTTGGATACTTTATATATAATGTACTTCTGTCGCCGTGGCCGAATAATGTATAATTTATGACACTTTTGTACATTTAAATTGAGTGCAGTAGTAATAGCTAGATAACAGACTAAATGTTACAATGTAACATGTGACTCTAACATATTCATCCGCGTCTATTTTTTGTAAAATATTGTATTGAAATAATAAACAGCATATCGATTACTTAAATCAATATGATAGAATAACTTCTCCTGACATACAGCCTTGTTCATTTCTCCCGCTAACAGACAGTTTAATGTCTGATTTTCTGTTTATCCAAATTCCTTATCTCTCTGGTACCGATCAGTCGCTTTGTACAGAACAATAACCCATGGTTTATAATGGTATAATAAAACAGCATGATGTTAACTCTGCTAAGAGATGCGTCAAAGACCGATTCCGGCAGACAACGTATATTTATTTAAGCCATTCTTTAAGGGTTTTGTAAACCTTGCTTTACTCTTGCCGACGGACACATGTCTTCTCAATATTTGATGGCCACTGAATATTGCGGCATTACAGCAATAAAAAGTAATCGCAGATGAGACGCTTCCAGGCTATTAGCTTAGTATCACAAATAAAACGATAATGCCGATAGGAACGTATAAATCACGCGTCATTCAATGTTGTTGCACTATAAGAACGTGTAAATCACGCGTCATTAAATGTTGTTGAACTATAAGAACGTATACATCACGCGTCATTCAATGTTCTTGGACTATACGAACGTATAAATTATGCGTCATTCAATGTTGTTGAACTATAAGAACGTGCAAATCACGCGTCATTCAATGTTGTTGAACTGTACCACGATGTAATATACTATGCAAACTATTTTGTATACACATGTACATGTACGTGTTCTCAGGAAGGTATAAACTGAACTGTTCGACCATTTTTTTTTAAAAACTATGTGTTGTGTTGATTCAACTGAGGTGACTAATGGATTATTACATGCGATTTTAACTGAGAATGTATGGCACAGGCATCATCATCCCTAATTAAGTTCATCAATTGTTTCAGCAGCTGAGACATAAACAGGTAGCTAGAAATAATATGTTCTGCAGCTGTTAAAGTAATAATTTTAAAACCTGTTAAATGTAAATTAACATAAATTTTTAATGCCAACTTTTCGGTGAAAATGCACAGTAAATTGTTATTATTTCAACGTAGGCGGTGGGTCTCAATTGAGGTAAAACAACGGTAAAATGATATAATTTCGATTTTCACAAGACCAAGTAACACAGTCAGAAAAGACTTACTACGAATACTCTTTTCCACGGACATTTACGGTACGTCATGACGCACAATATGGCGTCATTTTGACGTCATAATGATATGCAGACGAATTAATTTCTTTGACGCATTGTAGCAATTACTATATCTTATTGTGATACATACATTTGAACATGTACAAGACAGTACCGATCCTTCAAGATTAATTTGGCATATCGGCGAAACCAGCGTATGTTTTATCCTTCGATCTCGTGTGCGCATTGCTTTGATAAATGTTATACGCACGCTATGTACATGTTGTGTATGTGTATTGTATATACTTGAACCTGAGGGCAGAAATTAATGACTATGTGAAACAGTTACACATTGTTTAACATATAAATATATCTTATAATGGTATGTATGAGATTTTAGGAGAGTTTTAATAAAAAAAAATCAGTAATGTTACGATTTTTAAAGTTGCTGATCATAACATTTGTTAATTACTTCCGGAATGCGTCGTCATTATGCACACACGATAATACACACACGTCCAAAGAAACTAATGTGGCGGTGTCAATGAAAGACGCTAAACTAAATCAACGAAAGTTACGCCAAATACAAGTACAACAAATATTTCAAATAAAATTGGTCAACATACAGGTAGAAGCAGATGACCACTTATGAAAGTGGTTGTCTGTCTGTGTTTCTGTTTGTTTGTATGTCTGTCTGAGTCTGCTTTCATGTCCTGATGTCTAATTGTCGCACATACATTTGTACCTTCATACGAAAGAAATAATCCATGTAAATGATGACAGTGTTAGATTCGTTCATCTTTAGAACTTCCGTCATGTTTCCATAACATTGTATGTACTGTAGCTGAGACGAAAGGACGTAAGGCATAAAATGGACAACTTTGCCACACTTAAGACTTCTTAGTGAAATTTGTCTTGTAAATAACGTTGAACGTGGTTAGTTAAGTTTGCAAAGATTTGCTTTTGTAGAACTTTTACACCTGCTCAGTTAAATGCTAGGATTTTGAAGACAACATTAAACTTTATAAAAACATGTAAGACTTGAGTTAAAACGTGGTGTTCTTTCCTATACGGATGTGTATCATTAAAATTTGGATTAAAAAAGAGTTGCTGAGGTTTTGCTGAAACTTTAGTCAGAAAACAAACAGGTCTTACCTTGATATAGGCATCGTTTCCTGGAGAATGTTAACGGCCGTTGCCTCCGACAATGCGCAAGTATACTGTCAACATCTACGTCGTCATAGCGACTGTCCAACTCTGTTTCTACGTCCGCCATAGTTGTGTCACGAATACACTATTTCAGGGAATGAAAATTAATTACTTTGAATTACAAGAAGGCTTGTGCTCTGAATGGCACGCATGAGTTGTCAAATTTAGCCTAAAAATAAAGGACCACAGAGGTTTAAGCTATGAACGTCATTAATGGAGAAACCTGAAATATTGCCACATATCCGAGAGAGAAGCTTTTTTTTCTAAATTGCGTTACCAATAACTCACATTGTCATCACTTACTTTTTTTTTAATGAAAAATAGAATAGTTTCCGTATACTCCAGCAATCACACGTAGGAAATGTACTCCAGAAAGACAAAATGACCATTTTTGATGGACAGTCCTTGCGCCGCGCCGCCAGACATTGGACTATTTCTCCTCTGCCTTTTTTACCTAAGGTATATGTAGGTATAAAAGTATTCCTTCTATTATCGCTTCACAGCCCATAAACAAATACCGGAAAATATGCTCCAATATTTAATATGCTATAATAATCACATTTTCACCTTTGCAAACTCGTTTGTGGTTTCACAATAACACAGCTGTAGTTAATTTGTTCACGGAACTTACAAACATCCTGATAGTAGTGGTTTATTCGGAATATCTCCGTTAGCTTCCACAGCGCGTGCAGCGCTATCGGATCGTCCGAGACAAGGCGACTCTTGTTAATTGGAAAACTCTTGTGAGCGCGTGCTGCCAATAATTTTGCTTCATGCCAGGAAATTTTCCTTCAGTTCTTAAAAATCTTGGCACTTATCCAGTTGTTTTTACCTGTGCAATCAGTGGTTGTTATTAATATGTTCGTCAAATCCAACGAAAAAAGCAGAGTGTGGAATGTTATTGCAACCTATAAACAGTTCCGTTTTAAATGTTTATGAAACCTGGGTCCTACCTGTTTTCGCATTCGGTATCCACATCGGACATGAAAATATTAAACATACAATTGCATTACTTTGTCGCTTACCAATTGTGTATGCAAATATCTTAGTTAAACCGTGTACTGAATTTCGTTTTGTAATGTAAAATGGCCCGGGATAAAAGATTACATTTAATTTAAAATTTAAATAAACTAGATCCGAAACCCGTTTTTCAAGTTTTATTATGATAATGAGAACCAGATTCATCTGAAAAAAAGATATTATGACTTTACCTTACGCCGTCTATATCAACATATTGCTGTAAGCATTAACATTTTATCATGCTAATTACTGAAATACTGTGTTCTATCAGTATGTTCCATATTTCATTAGTCAAAGTATGATGATACAGATCTGCCGAATCTTTTTTTTTTCATTGGTTAAACGGCGCATCTTGTTTTGTCTTTTCACGTAATTATATTAAATTTGTATGACTTTTCGTTGCGATATATTTCATATTCACTCAAAACAAACAAATATCTTCTATTTATAATTGCATCGGTGAGGAGAACCAAGGCAGCGATCTTCCTTACTGGAAAACGTGCCTTTTTAGGGCAGATTGACTGGGTATTTCACACAATGGTATTGGTAAAGTGCATTGTCAAAGAACCATTATTCTACCTTGAGAAATTTTCCAATTATCTATCTTTGACAAAATGAGACCTTGAAGTGAAAGCATTAGTTATTAGGAGAGTATTCATCGTTTCCGACAATATCCTTGTTTTACAATTGAAACTATGGTGTTCACAGGACTTTGCATCTCTGGAGAACGGCGGTAGTTTAAATCAATTTCCAGACTCCTCGTGATCACACACATTGTGGCCCAAAACTCGTGACTTCATGTAGTTATTGATTTAATTAGCAAAGTTAGGAATGTTTGGTACAAATAAGTCATTTTTGTCGGTAAGACAGTTTTCTTGGTAACATAAGACATGTGCACCAGGGACTTCTTATTATACCATCAAACTACAGTATAGCAAAGCTTGGGAATATTGGCGGAGCAATAATCATTTTCAAAACTGTTCAACAAATGGTTTCCGTGTCTTATGCAGATGAGTTTTAATGTAATAGAACACGCTCATTCCCAGGAAAAAACTACAATCCCAAACGTTCCGCCATTAAAACAAATAAGACTAGATTCTAGAGACAAAAGTTATTTGTAATTGAGTTTTTCGTTTTGTTTTTTCCATTCTTTTATTGATTGAGAAGAGACTCGTGTGCCGATACGTTACAAGTACAGGCAATGAAATTAAATCAGCAAACCCAAATCTAATTACGATCCACAATTTTCCAAACACTGAAGCAACATTTGAATGAACAGATGTTTACATCTATTTGAAAGACCAATTATTCAAATTCACTTATTTGCATAATTTACATTTCTTTTGAAATTTCACTGTTGTACAATAAATGTGTTTAAGACACTGAATTCAGCTCAGTGCAATGCTTCAGGAACTTTACTAAACCATGTTTAGTTTTTGCTGCATTTGTTTGTGCGTGAAATCGGGGTTTTAACCCGAACGCTCTCTGTATCTTATTTTCGGACTGATTACATTTTTTTCTGGTTGAACAAGTATTCGTATAATAGCTCACTAATGTGTGTGATTCAGTCTACTAAAGGTTCATAATCTATTCCACTTGATATTTGAGAAGCTATATTTTTACATGATGTTCCAACAATATATTTCTAAGGCGAATTATCATCTTTAAATACAGTAAACGTTTTCAAACCCGTATTTATTAATTGTGATCAAGGGGAATGGCCCAAGCGGTAAGTATACCCAAATGGATACTGCAAAAAGCTAAAAGATGACAGCAAACTAACATACAAGATTGAAATTCTCCTTGTCAATAATGCCGACACATTTCTGTATGATATTCCTTGGGCTAAAGTCATTTATATTCATATATACAGATATTTAACACTTTATGTTATACAAAATAGGCTACTTGTATGTTTTCAATCATTCTGTAACGTCAACGCCGACAGAGAAGGCAAAATCGATGTTTTTTTGCATAAATGCAAGCATTTGAATACATATTCTACTTATAGAAACAGTGTTCTGGAACAGCCTTTGACCTGTTGACGTCACAGTCATGCAGGCAAACGTGTTGGTAAATCCAAACAAAAATAAATGAAGACGTACAATGTAAATTAAGTGATTCATTTAGTGAGAGCTAATTTGCATCACTGTCGAATCTTTCGCACTTTGATACTATACTTATGCTGGTATTTTTTCGTTTCTTGCCCACTCCATGTACAAACTTCATTTCGGTTTGTGAAAATTACCTTTAAATAGGTATATTGGGCATGTAAGAAATATCTGAGGTGTACGTTTCTATATAAGAGTTTTAAGAATTGTGTAGGACGGAACAAAACCATCAGAAATGGTTTGCACGTGTTTTCTACTAGCCATATTTAGTATGTTAAATGTAGAAAAGAAAGCAAAAGTTACCTTGTCACATTATTCCAAATAAGCGTGCAAAATGAACTCAAAATAAAGTTTAATCAGTCCAAAACAATACATTTGATTACTTTTAACATACTCAATTATAATTAGTATCATAAATTCATAATGATTGTAAGAATTAAAATGCTAGATTAACACAGTTCACTCCAGGGGGTACATGTATAATGGCTGGAATTGTTTATTGCTCCGGTTGATGCGCCCTGCCGTTCTCCGGCCTCACATATTTGAAGATCGCGGACCTCCCGGAACTGACAGTTTTAGTAATTTGTGCCGTGACACCGTCTAAGGGTCAAACTTAGACAAACAGATATGTTGGACAAAATACATTTAAAAACAGTCAATATGCACTTTTAAATCCTGATATTTTTCTTTGAATACTACGAAACAAAAGACTAGGCCGAAATCTCAATTTACTGCAAAGCAACTCGACAGCTAGCTGCATGAACTACTTACCCAAAAAATTATTGTCAAAATTAGTCAAAGAAAAAATATCAAATTATCAAATTAATGAAATTATCAAAAGAAATTATGAAAATTTAAAAGATAAGAGTAAGTATGATTATAGTATCGTAAAAAGGCAGGGACAAGATTTTTAGAGACAAATTAAATGTTTGCCGATCTTGAATATTTAAAGTACGTATTTACAAATCACACATTTGCTCAACATGCTGTTTCCGTATATTTTGCAAATGAGTATAGGTTCAAAAGCTATAGTCCTTTAACTGAACAAGCGCATGATCGTTTCTATGGCTTGTTGCAACTAATGATTGTTTTGCTATGTTTTCCATTCATTTATGGATTGAGAAGATGACTTATGAAACAAAATGTCACAAGTGATGGAAACGAAATTAAATCAACAAAACTAGGATCTAGTCTGGAAGTACGGGTAATAAACATTGATCAGACGATGAATAAGTCCAAATTATTTTATATTCATAGCAGATATAACTTCTTATAATCTTTTGATTTAATATAAACTCCATCTCAAAGCTACTTCTGAGCCTATGACTCCTTATCTAAAGATCAAACCGAGACTGCACGGTGTAAAGTTCGAACCTTACCATGGCCTATCCATACGTCAGGGGGTCTTTTTATCAACATGTCGAGTTAAAGACAAATCTTTGTCGCAGCACTCGAAAGGTGTCGCAGGATCCATTTCGCTGCAATGTCGTAGACCGTAATTCACGCGAGACACAGACTAACCACCTGTTTCCAGTGACGTCATATCCCCAGCAAAAGACAATAATATTTTTATTTTTTTTATTTTGAAAATGATGCAACCGATTACAGTCTGTAACGATGGATGGTCGGGGCTTAACACACCAGAGTAATCAAACACTCTAACACTTTACAAAATTTACAACTTTTATTACAGTGATGAATATATACAAGGATGGATACAAAATATAAACAGTAAATAGAATGATAAGAATGGAAACGTCTTAGTGAAAGTCCCGATTCAACCACCCTAACTTTACACTTTTCTAAACGATGAAAAACACGTTTTATTATAACACTGTCCTTGCCATCCGTAAAGGCTCCCGTAAACCGAGTTGGGTATATAAGTAGACATTAACAGGCTTAGGAATTTTGCCATTGAGCTATATAGACCCTTTTGGGGTATAATAGCTCGTCCGAGGTAAGTGTGATATTGCTTTTGAAATTGACCGCTATCTGAAAAGCGCGTATCAGGAGTACCTTTATTCTTTGCAATATTCTCGGAACCTTCCGATACATGCCACTTTCAAGTTTATTCAGCATCCAGGATGTTGCGCCGAGATATGATTAGTAGGGAGAATTGCAAAACAAATAACAGGAGGGCATTACCTGACTCAAATAAGGTTAAATTTTCTTTCTTGATTTTTTTTTTCATTCCGGAAGTATTGGTAAAATACAGCGACGAATGAAGAATTATTAATTTATTGTTATCGAAAGCTGCATCAGCAACATTCTTAAAATAGCATTAGAATTGCACAGGGTGTTTGCAAAAAAAAAAACAAATGCAAATTCATCTCATTTCATAACAATTCTGTTATTTCCTGTCCAAGTGAAGGTTCCTGTCCAAGTGAAGGTCATGCATGTAGCACGAGATATTCGAGCGAAGACAACACTGCTGATAAAGACATCTACATGTATAAAATAGAGAAATAACTGCCACAAAATGGTTTGACCAACCTGAATTGTTTTTTGAGCACACTTTCATTAGGGTTTTTGCTTTAATAATTTCTTATTACTAAATCAAATTTTCTAGGAAAAAGGACCTTTCAATCCCGGGCATAATGTTAAGGGTCAGCCATGTAGTGCAAAGCAGCACCATACTGGCCCTATACAAATAAAGTACATTGAAGAACAAAGTGCACGGGCCAACTCCCTTGTAAAAGAGTGAAAAGAGAAGAAAAGGTATGGATGTTTTACCATCTGATTGAAGCGGCCCGGTCGGATTTTCTATTGCAGCAACAATTTCCTTGTAGAAATGTATCATTTCTTTGGACGAGCTACAATATAGTAAATAATGCAACTTTAAATTGATATGACCGTTTCAAGTGACCATCATACTTTTAAATTAAATATTAATCTTTATACTTCCACAATAATAAGCATTGGCATAATTAAAACCAAAAACTAATGATCTTAGTAACAGTTTCCTTCACACAAAATGGAAAAAGCCTCACCGTTCTGGTTAGGTATATGTATCTTAATTTGTATCTGTCAATTTTCAGAAATATCTTGAAATAACTTATTTCCTAAATTTTTAAAGCACCCTGTGTAATCGTTATTTTCCGGATGAAAGAGCTGGCCACTCTTCCTAATACCCAGCTTATGCGGTCTGACCTATAAAACCGAGTCTGGGAGGAAAAAAACTTTAAAAACGGACAACTGGAAAGACAATGGTTCTTATTTACATGTGTGTATGAAACGCATTGACATAAACGTGTTACATAATGCAATTTTTAATACTCAAACCACTCGGATGCTTCATATGTTTTAAATTTTATAATTTCAGCTACAAGTGAAGCTTCTGTTGTTCTGCTAGAGACCGTAGAAGAAGAGCTAAATGCCTCATACCCGGACACACCACAGCGTGTGGCTACAAGTGACAGTGCAAGGAAGAGGTTACGGCTAGAGGAAGAAAGTGTACATTTTTACTATTATCATTTACTAGTAGTCCGTTCTTCGGCTAGTTTGCAAGTTTTATAGTATTGTCACAAACACTCTATATAATCGTATCTCTTGCAGTGAATATCTTTCTTATAAATTAAACTTGTAAAGATTTGATAATCAAAATTTGATTTTAAATAAGCTTGTGATTAAATATCATAAATATTATTTGTTAACGTAGGCAGCTGAAGACAAGTGCAAAATTTGCAAAAAGCAAAGCATGCGAAAAGGAAGTTATAATAAGGACATTTGGGTCAAATGTGAATACACGCCTCACGGAATGCACTGTCAGTACTGGGTCCATTCGGTATGGGCAGGGATTGTTGTAACTAAAGAAACAGATCTGGAAAAAGTCCAATTATTGCTTTGTACATATTAAAGCGTTCAAACAACTTTGTAAGTGGATATGAACATATTTTGTTGCCCTCTAGTTTGCAAAATGATCCTGAACTGAATCCCTGCCATTGGTTGTATAATTTGAAACCTGAAGACAACGACATCGTTATTTCACACATTCAAGAACATCAGGAATCATTCAACAGATTTCCAAATCACTGCCTGATTGGCAAACTTCAAGATGTTAAAAAAAATACAAATTTGATGATGGTGTCTTGAATGCCATTTCTGACCGTTCCATATAGTATAGGCGGCTGCTTACTAACTAGCAGTGTTCCTTTAAGCTTGTATCTAGCAGATTATTGTCCTCGAAACATAGTTTATTGCCTATGTTGAAAAATGCCTCCTTTACCTAAGGCAGTTGCTGTAATAAATGGCATCCACCCATAACTGTTACATAGTATTGAATGGTTTACGGTACATGAGTTGTATTTTAAATCGTTATATCGATGACTCGGTGCATAGCTGAAACTTTTGTTTGAGTTGATAATACGTGCAATAAACTTTATTTATGTTCGGAGTATTTAGTCTGGTATGGTTTTTACAATACATAAATTACATGTTTGAAAAGTGGGCGAGGCTGCTTAAACTTTTGTGTATGGCGTGGCAGTGTTACTCTGTTTGATATATATTTTTAGTTTTACATATTTGTTTGAAAGTTTTACAAATTTTTTGATAGGTTAATGTCAAGGTAACTGATATATACCAGATATTTGCACGGAGCATTTTAATTTGCACCGGTTATATAATCAATAACGATACAAGGCATGCCACTTACCAATAAAGCCTCCCCATATCTAGCCCCCCCGCCCCCCGGGGCCCCCCCCCCACCCCCCCCCCCCCCCCCAGATTATATTCACGAAACATAGATTATAGAACCTATGGTGAAAAAATGCCTCCTTTTACCACAATAAATCAATAAGGCAGTTGCTGTAACGGTAAATCGCAAATCCACCCAGCTTAACCGGTTTAAGGTACCCAACTCAACCCCACCTGTCCACAGTAAGATTATTGAATAAAGTAACCCCTGCGGTGAATCTTACACCAAGGATACAACAGGATGTTATTTTAAATCGCTAATTATATCGATAATGACTCAATGGAATGCATAGCTTGTAAACTTTTATTTTGATGGTTATACATACTTCCGGCAATAAACTATTATATTATCAACCGGAGATTATTTAGCTTGGTAAAAAAAATGATTTTTACATATACATAAATTACATCAGTATTTAATATTGGTGCCGAAACCCGAACAAAAAGCTTTTTGAAATACTAATCTGTGTACTTTTGTTTACTAGAAACTTATAATTGAATTCATTGAGCTTGTTCCTTATAGGTTACGTGTGCCCTTCACTGTGATTCCTAGTACTAATTGTTCGTTTTGTCCTCGTGTGGTGTGCTTTGCATCCTAGTGATGAGCTGGTACCTTAAAGGGCTAATACTGGTTATATTCTAAAACATCATTGTGTGTTCATGACGTAAAATAATAAATAAATACATTTCAAAGAATAATCTATGTGAATGCCTCATTTTAATGTTAGTGTTGAGGCCTTTTGTAATATCCTATAGTAAGAGCATGGTTTCTGGTAGTTTATTTTCAGGTAGTTTTCATTTAATTTGGTTCGTATTAACCATGTTATGATGTTCGTATTTTTGTTTGTTTTAAGACAATCTTTCTGAAACCACTATGACGAACCTCAGTTTATGTACATGTAACTTATTTTGGCCAATTAAACGTGCGCATTCCATGTCTGCACGGAGGTTATTATTTCCCCGTGAGTTAATAGACAGGCGGGAATTTATCATCATGGCGAGTTGTAATAACGCAATCACTGATACAAAGATAACTTCTACATATTTGTTGTTTTTAAATCTCTATGCTGTGACATACCCTATAACTGAAGTCAGACTAAATAACCTGCAAAAAATAAGTAATAAAATCTATGCATTCCCAGTAGGATTTTCGGTCCAATAATAAAATATGCAGAAGTACCGTAAACCATTAATGATCTATGTAAAGTTGTTGTACAAATAATTGGTGGATGTGATGTATTATAGAAAACCTTTATATTGATAAATTGGGTAAAATAAGGCAATTTCGACATAAGTTCTTCTTTGAAATAGTACTTATTTATCATTTTACGAGCCATTGAACAAATAATCTGTTTTTAGAATATATTCTGCTAGATGTAGGGAGTGCTTACTCCTTTAAGCTAAAAGTTTCACATGCATTCCTAGTCATTAAATAAATCAGTAATTAAAATCTTAATATCGATAAAATCAGCGGCGTAAAGACTCTACATCTAGCAGACATTTCATCGAAATACAGATTTTGTGTTCAATGAACGTAAAATATAGCGAATTACCAACAAACAGCCTAGTTATCCAAATTAATCAGTATAGAGGCATTCATGGTGCTTATGCCCAATTTTGTATACGAGTACATTTTTTTTGTAACTACTTAATGGCCAATCCTTGTAGTACAGAACAACCTCATCGCATTCCTTTTACAAACTTGAAGACATGCTGCTCCACAATACCTTCGACCACCCCATTGTTCATCTGTTTCTTGTTATTGAGAACACTCTCTAGGTGCGCTGTTTTTGGTATTGGTGTATAACTGGCCTGAATGGCTGTGTGAAGACCTGGTATTGTCAAAGGTATCTACTCAAACATGAAAACATCCAATCAATGGCCTCTGGGTGTGCCCCACCATCACGAAGATCAGTTTGATCTGAAAGAAAATAATTTGTATAAACTACGACTCTGAAATGCTAATTCAAATCTGTAGACAGTTGCAGATGTCAGTTTTAAGAAAAGAAAACAGATTCTTAAGCAACCATTATTAAACACTTACAGACTAATACTAGTAATGCATAACAAACAATCGGGGTAAGTATGAGGTTGTTGTCCCCTAAAACCCCGAATGACACTGACATTTCTATAAATTTCTTTTCCATGCCCAGAAGGGAGTCATATAATAGAATAAAATAAAATATAAAATTCAAGGTTTTATCAGAACATAAAGTACGACAGTATGGTGGCAAAAACGAATCAACAATGCCGCGAATGAAGGAATAAACATAACATATTTAACAAGCATCGTATACGTACTTTAATAAACCGTTCACCTAAAAACTTATAATTATACAAGCATTTTACTATTTACCATTTTCATTTGGTTGTTAATTTGTTCTAAAATGTAAGTAGGGGACAATCAGAAAAAAAAAACATGAATTAATATGATTATAGAAGTAAGCATATATTAATGAAACAAAAAAGAAGGAATAAATTAAAACTATCTTGCTGAAAAAAGAAAGTAACAATTTGAATGCACATGTCGTTATATGAATTTCAGTTTGACACAACCAAAATAATGTTACCCACTGCACTATAGTGACAGCGACTGTATATAATCTACAATATAATATATATTGACATTCATTACGCCTAGTGCTCTCCCTTGTAATAAGATAACGTGTTTACCCGATAAAAGTAGATTCTGTTGCGTCATTGTAAAATTATCCTAACCGGACAGTACTTCTCTAATATACATGTTAATTCAAGAGGAATGTTAATGCCTTTTATTTCTTGCTGAAACTTGCAATAGTCATATAACATTACAGAAAAAGAAACAATACTTTTGTTATAAAAGCTTAACACAAGAGCACCAATTTTTGTAAATCACATGCGTTCCCCTTAATAACAATTTTCATACAAAAGGCTGTCAATAAAGCTGACATACACCGCAAGTATCACTTGATTTTAAAGATTTGGTATGTATAAATCTCGCCAAACAAGATAGGTTTGTGAAGAACTTTCAAAATTCGGGCAATGTAGTAACTAGTAGAAATGTTGAGACAACCGTTTGCACGAATTGTCGACACAAAATTCCATTAATTGTTGTCTCTAGAACGTTTAAATTGGCGAAAATATCGATTTTCAGTAACCAAAGTTAAACTATCCTTATTTTTTTGTCCAAAATCCTGTTTTTCGAATATATTTTACATGCAACGTACGAGTACATGTACAAAATAGCCATTTATTGTCACTAGACATTCGGGTGAGTAAAAGATTTGAAATTACAGCAAATTTCTCAAATGAGGTGGTTGGGTGGAGTACGAGGCGGTGGGGATTTGAAGGTGGGGGGTGGTGCTATATATGGAGCCGAACGTTTCATCTGGTTTCGTGATAGTTTTTCTGTTATCATGAAATCCTCTTACCTGTAAAATAATTGGTTGCGCATATATGCTTCCGTAATGGATATCCGATAAACATTTGATTCAAGTCGTTAAATTTTAATAATGATATCCGACCAGAAACTACGGAAGAAAACAAAAGCAGCATTCATTTTTAAAATAAATTGTCAGCGTCGAGAGTGAGATAAATGATGTTGAAATTGTTTATTGTGTAACCGTCGTTACATAAAGTATATTGAATTGAATTGAATTGAATTGAGCACTGTCAATTCGCGGTGAAGATATACGTGAGAGAATAAAATAATTAAACTGACACTTTTAATAGGAATTTAGATGTCAATAGACTTTCAGTATGTATAGCACCTTAATGTAATGTTTCAGTTATTGAGCGGAAACTATTTTCAATTTGACCTTGACCTTTGTTCCAGAGACCATAAAATTGGGTACAAACATGTATATTTCTGTTTAATTGCTTCCCTTTGCTTTGTCTTCAAGTGTCCAGAAATGTTTGCAGTTGTAGAAATTGTTACAGTGAAAACAGTGTAATGATTGTCATATCGATAAAAAATTGTTAACATTTTTCACAGGTGTGTAGCATATTTTGCTGTATCATATTCCAATAATATACAAAATATATTTATTTTTTGTGAAAGCCAGCTTGTGAAAAATCTAAAATCAAAATCATCAAAAAACTTTACATAGAAAATTGTGCACAGAATGTGAAAAAAGGTACATTATGTGAGTTTGCCTGCAATTTGAATTAAAAAGAAATCTGACATTGATCCACGTTTTTGGTACGTGGCATTCCCTGTTTGATATTATTTTTGTTTTTTTTTGATCCTGTAAACTTTCTACTAAAACTGTAACGAACAATTGTGCACAAGTCTGGTAATAATTACACATGGTGTGCTCACTTTGAAAAGTCTTTATAATTGCATTTTTGAAAAGATCAAGAAAACTGTACCATTTATTAAGGATAAAAAAGTGGAAATTTGAGAAACTGTGAATTTAAACTATATACTACTGCTTTCTGTCTATTCAAGTACTATAACACGCCCGTTAAACTCGCATTTTGAGTGCAAGTTGCAAATAGTATGATCAACTTCCGGCAGTCCAAAGGCGCACCCGTTTCTGACATTTTCGAGGTAAGTGGTTGAACATTTTGCATATTTTTATATTAACCACGCATGATTTCGAGAAATCTCGAATGCTATTCTGTGGCGAAGTGATTTGAGACTTTACCTATGTAAGTGTTTCGTCTGTGAATTGAAAATTTGCTAGAGAAACTGTTACGTTAGTCGCTCGAGAACGGTTTGAAAAATAGTTTCACTTCTTATACGACCAATTATTCGTCGTCAATGATAGTTCTGATGGGAAACTTATACCTTGACATTATGAATGGATGCAAATCTTGCGTTGCCGTAGAAATAATTCCTTTTTGCCCTACAGAAACGAAAATATTGCAATTTTTATAGCGGCGCTCCGAATGAGTAGCATGCACTCCGTATACGTGATTGAAATATAGAAGGAATCTGGTGACAAAAGGTCTGCGCACTGTCATCATTTGTGTTGTGCACAGATTCAATGTAATCAGTTATATGGTTATGGTTATCAAGTAATAAATATAGATGATCCTTCATTTCTTAGCATGTCCAATTTTGCACGAACTTCTTTGTGATTTGATCCATATTATTCAAATATATTTACTGTTGTCATTACATTTTCTTATGCAAAATGTACAACAGGACTCCACTCTTTCATCAACTTATATAACTGTCAAATGCTTCTTCAATACCTTTGGATAACTTACATCTCTGATTTAAAGTACACTGTTATCAATGGATTTCAGACTTTAACTTTTACTAGTGTCCGTCATCTGACAGTTCATCTTTAGTATCTCTGGTTTTCTTTTTGTATTTCTTTAAGGAAAGTCTTGTTGTGTTCAAGCTTCTGTTTTCACCAGAACTTTCATCACTGCCTGCTTCATCATCTTTATAATATCTGCTTCCTTTTCTATCCTTTTTCATGTAATGGTTTTATGTGAATGTTCTATCCGTTTTCACAGAGCTTTCATTATTGCTTCTTACATGTTGACATGTCTGCTTCTTTTTCTATTTTTTTTAAAAACCCCCAAAAAACAGTTTTGGGGGGATATAAAACCCCCCCCTGGTTTTTTGCCCCCCGCTTCGGTTGGTCGGTCGGTCGGTCGGTTGGTCTGTTGCATTTTCCTTGTCGAGCAAACTTGAAAACTACTAGTTGAATTTCAATAATTCTACATGGTAAGCTTTCAGAGGAAGTCATTGCCTTGACTATAACTCAATCATCTATTAAGATGCCCTTTGTTACTTTTCCTTTCCGGAGCATAACTTGAAAACTATCTTGGAATTCAATACAACTTCATTTAATGGTCAAGCACATTGATGTGAAGTGCATCACAAACCCCCCCTCTTCTCGTTTCCTTGATTCCTTTTTCTTGTCCAGAGCTAACTTGAACTACTGGTTGGATTAAAACTTCAATGGCAAGTTCATCATCTTGAGGAAGTGCAGTGCACAGCTATACTCCATCTTGTCTAATTGTTATTGCCCTTTGTTACTTTTCCTTGTCCGGAGCAACGAGAACTCTGGTTGAATTCAATACACTTCATACAAGTCAGCCCTCAGAGGAAGGCAGTGTACAATAGCATAACTCTATCCGTGAGTATTTATTTTGTTTTTTTTCTTTTTTTTTTTTTCCCTTGTCCGAGCATAACTTTAAAATACTAGTGGAATTCGTACAACCTCATACAATGGTCAAGACATTGAGTGCTCTGCACAGCCACCCTCTGTGCCTCATTACAGAGTTATTACCTTTTCTTACATTTCCTTGTCCGGAGCAAAAATTAAAAACTTTTGGTTAAAAAAAAAAAAAACCAAAAAAAAATAAAAAAAAAAAAAAAAAAAAAAAAAAAAAAAAAAAACCACCCCCCCCCTTTATAAAATAAAGTTTTTTTTTCTTTTTTTTTTTTTCCCCCCCCGGAATTTTTTTAAAAAAAAAAAAAAAAAAATTAAAAAAAAACCCCAAAAAAAAAAAAAAAAAAAAAAAAAAAAAAAAAAAATTTTTTTTTTTTTTTTTTTTTTTTTTTTTTTTTTTTTTTTTTATTTTTTTTCTTCCAAAAAAAATTTTTAAAAAAAAAAAAATTTTTTAATTAAAAATTTTTTTTTTATTAAATTTTAAAAAATAATTTTTTTTTTTCCCCCCCTTTCCTCCTTTTTTTTTTTTTTTTTTTTTTTTTTTTTTTTTTTTTTTTCTCCCCCCAAAAAAAAAAAAAAAAAAATTCCCCCCCCCCCCCCCCCCCCCCCCCCCCCCCCCCCCCCCCCTTTGTGTCCGGACTGTAACTCTGTCATGCATTGAAGGATTTTAAAATAACTTGGCACACATGTCTAGCACATCAAGACGACGTGTCGCGTGCAAGACCCACATCCCTACCTCAAAGGTCAAGGTCACACTTGGAGTATGAAGGTTATGGAATCCTCTATATATGCACACATTCGTGTCCGGACTGTAACTTTGCCATGCATTGAAGGATTTCAAAATAACTTGGCACAAATGTCTAGCACATCAAGACGATGTGTCGCGTACAAGACCCACGTCCCTAGCTCAAAGGTCAAGGTCATACTTAGAGTTTGAAGGTAATGGATTCCTCTATATATGCATATATGCACACATTCGTGTCCGGACTGTAACTTTGTCATGCATTGAAGGATTTTAAAATCATTTGGCACAAATGTCTAGCACATCAACACGACGTGTCGCGTACAAGACCCATGTCCCTAGCTCAAAGGTCAAGGTCACACTTAGAGTTTGAAGGTAACGGATTCCTCTATATATGCATATATGCACACATTCGTGTCCGGACTGTAACTTTGTCATGCATTGAAGGATTTTAAAATAATTTGGCACAAATGTCTAGCACATCAAGATGACGTGTCGCGTGCAAGACCCACATCCCTACCACAAAGGTCAAGGTCACACTTAGAGTTTATAGGTAATGGAATCCTGTATATATGCATACATTTGTGTCCGGACTATAACTTTATCATGCTTTGAAGGATTTTAAAATAACTTGGCACAAATAACTAGCACATGTGTTGCGTGCAAGACCCAAGTCCCTACCTCAAAGGTCAAGGTCACACTTAGTGTTTAAAGTAATGGAAAACTGTATGCATGGTTACTCTGTCATGCATGGAAGGATTTTAAAATTACATAGCACATTTATTGAGCACATGGAGAGGACACAGACTGTGAGGCACCTCTTTCGGGGGCATTCGTCACTTGTGAGGGACAGCTCTTGTTCTATCCTTTTTCGTGTAACGTTTTGATGTGTTTGAGCTTTCATTTTCACCAGAGCTTTCACCATTGCTTGATTCATCATCTTTAAGATGTCTGCTTCTTTTTCTATCCTTTTTCATGTAATGTTTTGATGTGTATGAGCTTCCGTTATCATCAGAGCTTTCATCACTGCTTGCTTCATCATTTTAATGCTGTCTGCTTCTTTTTCTATCCTTTTTTCGTGTAAAGTTTTGATGTGTTTGAGCTTTCATTTTCACCAGAGCTTTCACCATTGCTTGGTTCATCATCTTAGGGAGTCTGTTTCTTTTTCTATCCTTTTTCATGTAATGTTTTGACGAGTATAAGCTTCCGTTTACACCAAAGCATTCATCTTTTGAGGTTTCTCCATCAAGATGTTTGGTTTTCTTCCTGAGAGGCATCTTTGTAGGAGTATGATGTACAGGAACTGTCTCTGTGGGAGGTATGTTTTTTTGTTTGTTTTGGTTTGGAGTTCATGTATTATGACCCTCTGCACTTTTGCTGTCACTGACAATCTCAGTAGGACGCTAAGATGCAGTGTTTACCACTGCTGCAGACCGAGAAGCATTGTTTATCTCTGCTGCAGGCCGAGTAGCAGAGGTAATCTCTGCAGCAGACTGAGGTGCAGTGGTTATCACTGCTGCAGACTGAGTTATAGTGGTAATCTTTGCAGCAGACTGAGGTGCAGTGGTAATCTCTGCTGCAGACTGAGGTGCAGTGTTTACCACTGCTGCAGACCGAGAAGCATTGTTTATCTCTGCTGCAGGCCGAGTAGCAGAGGTAATCTCTGCAGCAGACTGAGTTGCAGTAGTTATCTTTACTGCAGGCTGAGTTGTAGTGGTATTCTCTGCTGCAGACTGAGATGTAGTGGTAATCTCTGGTGCAGACTGAGGTGCAGTGGTAATCTCTATTGCAGACTGAGGTGCAGTGGTAATCTCTGCTGCAGACTGAGGTGCTGTTGTTATCTCTGCTGCAGACTGAGGTGCAGTGGTAATCTCTGCTGCAGACTGAGGTGCAGTGGTAATCTCTACTGCAGACTGAGGTGTAGTGGTATTCTCTGCTGCAGACTGAGATGTAGTGGTAATCTCTGCTGCAGACTGAGGTGCAGTGGTAATCTCTATTGCAGACTGAGGTGCAGTGGTAATCTCTGCTGCAGACTGAGGTGCTGTCGTTATCTCTGCTGCAGGCTGAGGTGCAGTGGTAATCTCTGCTGCAGACTGAGGTGCAGTGGTAATCTCTGCTGCAGACTGAGGTGCAGTGGTTATCTCTGCTGCAAACTGAGGTGCAGTGGTAATCTCTGCTGCAGACTGTGGTGCAGTGGTAATCTCTGCAGCAGACTGAGGTGCAGTGGTAATTTCTGCTGCAGGCTGAGGTGCAGTGGTAATCTCTGCTGCAGACTGAGGTGCAGTGGTAATCTCTGCTGCGGAGGTATCTCTGCTGCAGGCTGAGGTGCAGTGGTAATCTCTGCTGCAGACTGAGGTGCAGTGGTAATCTCTGCTGCAGACTGAGGTGCAGTGGTAATCTCTGCTGCAGACTGAGGTGCAGTGGTAATCTCTACTGCAGTATGATATGTGGTAATATCTGCTGCAGACTGAAGTGCAGTGGTTATCTCTGCTGCAGACTGAGTTGCAGTGGTTATCTCTGCTGAAGACTGAGGAGCAGTGGTTATCTCTGCTGAAGACTGAGGTGCAGTGGTTATCTCTACTGCAGGCTGATGTGCAGTGGTTATCTCTGCTGCAGACTGAGATGCAGTGGTTATCTCTGCTGAAGACTGAGGTGCAGTGGTAATCTCTGCTGCAGGCTGAGATGCAGTGGTAATCTCTGCTGCAGACTGAAGTGCAGTGGTTATATCTACTGAAAACTGAGTTGCAGTGGTAATCTCTGCTGCAATCTGAGGTGCAGTGGTAATCTCTGCTGCAGACTGAGGTGCAATGGTTATCTCTTCTGCAAACTGAGATGCAGTGGTTATCTCTGCTGCAGAATGAGAAGTGGCAATCTTTGCAGCAGGCTTAGGTGCAGGGATTATCTCTGCTGCAGAATGAAGTACAGTGGTAGTCGCTGCTGTAGAATGAGGATGCAGTGGTAATCTCGGGGGCATATAAATCCCGTGCTTGTAAACTCAAACGAAACGTCGTCGTAGAAATGTGATAAATTGTGATAAAATGAGACATTTATCGCCATATGTTCTTCTTTGAAATTGTATTTATTAATCCTTTTGCGTTAATTGAACACATAATTTATGTTTCGATGATATAATCTGCTAGATGTAGGGAGTGCCCCTTTATAAGCAGCATCGTTTGCCACTTGCAGGACAGGGGAGCGTTGTTGTAGAGGTTAAGGTGACAGTCGCTCATCCCGGAGGTTGCGGGTTCGAGCCCTACTGGGGTCACAACCGTACTTCATCATATGACTCCAGTACTGGTTTTTCCAGGAAGCGGACTCGAAATTGACTCGATAAGCTATAAGCTTTCTTCACAATCAAGCTAAAATAAATTGGTATAAACAGGGACAGGGGTAAGGGAAAATATAGGTGACAATGCATGTAATCCCAAATAAGACGATATTTCAATATCTGATGCAAACAATTGAAACAAAGTGTACTTCCTTTTCATAACAAATCTTATCTCTCTTTGGATTGATCAATACACTGCAATCTAAAAGTGACTTAGGCTGTGGGGCTCGTTTTGGGGAGGCTGCGTTTTTGGTACTTGGCATTCCCTGTTTGATATTATTTTTGTGTTTAGATATTTATATGAACAAGTTAAGACCTGTTCGGCCTAGCAATACAGACCATTTAAGAGAAATGATATGGATTTTGCTGACAAAAATATTAAAGCATAGTAATGAATGATGCCATGAATCATGTTTCCAACTTGCCGTCAGACAAAATACGATGGCATTAAATTTGGCATAACATGAACATGTTCCAGGGAAGAATTCGTGCATGGTTACAATACATCAGTCTGTTAATTTAGAGTGAATGTGAAATATCTTTTTGAAACACAGAACACGGTCTTGCATTTATTTTAAATACCTTCAAACGTTTTCACAAATAAATAACTACAGCAATGAAAGAATGTTTATTTGATAATAAAACAAAGAAGACTTTTGAATGCGGATCTGATTACATTACATCAAACAAAAGATTTTCAAATGCTTCCAAATGAAGCTGGCATATCTTGACGTATCGGATCTTTTGTAGTGTATTGTTACAACGTCGTAGTTTAAGTAAAATACATAACCGAGTTATCGGTATGTATTTAGTTTTCATGACTTTATTTACATAGAAAAAATGAAACATCAAATGCATTGCATGTATGTTATATGATTATTGCAATTCTTGCTTTTGCCATTTACATGTAGCTTGTATTTAGCTTCATTTGTTCCATTTACTCGATTTGGATAGCCGTATTTAGCTCGCTTTACATCTGAAATAGGTAACCTTTCAACCGCAAATAAAATGGCAACTAAAATGTATATAACATTGTGTCCCTTGTTTGGTACATCTAGACAGATCTACACAGAAGACGAATATTTCATTTTAAGTAATCTAGTGTAAATGTCTAGAGCAAATCTTTACGGTGTATCATTAATGGCTAAATAATTTGATTTGCATACGAGATTCTTGTCTGGACCATTTTGAATGCCATCCTTAATTTCAGTTGTTCGATAAATGTAGATTAAATATTTATTTGACAAAGCTGTTGTGTGAGCTTAACCGCATTTCCATCTTCTTTACATGAGAACAGTTTTTCTTACCATCGTTTCTTGGAGACAAGCACTAGATCCGTTTCTATATAAGAGACATAGGCGGTAGCAAGGCTTGAATATATGACCCTTAATCTATGAGACGTTACAGTAATGTGAAGTCAGTGACTAACCACTCGACCACAAAAGCGGACATTGGAATTGAAAACACACAATTCTATAACCGATAATATTACAACTCTACTCTACATACTCATACAAAAAATATGATAGACTACATGCATCACACAATTGCCTGGTACATCTCTATGTGTAGTGATAGTTAGACACCTAATCTGGTTACAAGCAACAACATCTCCAAACTAAAATGAATCTCTTACTTCACCTTACAATGTAACAGATTAAACTGAAACTATACCTATCACTAAATGTGATTAATACTCCCGAAAGACTGCTTTATAAACTGAGGAAGTTCGTAGTAATAGAATACCTTGCAAAAAAATTGAAATAGAGGTATTGTTATTGGCATTAACTCTTTAATTTGTCAAAATAGAGTTATGCTTTTTGTGCAGTGTACTTCCTCTCATTGTGCTGGAAAATTGTATGAAGATGTATTGAATTCCAACCAGTTGTTTTCAAGTTATGCTCTGGAGAAGAAAAAGTAAAAATGTGTATTACTAAAGAAATAGTTATGGTTCTTGTTCACTGCACTTCCTCTCATTATGCTTAAAAATTATTGAATTCCAACCAGTAGTTTTCAAGTTATCTTCTGCACAACGGAAAATAACATAGGGCAATAAATCTGTAATTAGTCAAGATGGAGTTATGTTCTTGTACACTGCACTTTCTCTCATTGTGCTTGACCATTGTATGAAGTTGTATTGAATTCAAATCAGTTGTTTTCGAATTATGCTCTGCAAAAAGAAAAGTAACAAAGTGCAATAACTCTGCAATCAGTAAAGATTAGAGTTATGCTTTCTGTGCACTGCTCTTCCTCTCTATGTACTTGACCATTGTATGAAGTTGTATTGAATTCCAACCAGTAATTTTCAAGTTATGCTACGGACAAGGAAAAGTAACAAAGGGCAATAACTCTGCAAAGAGTCAAGATAGAGTATAAATATAGTTAGCTTTAAAGATTACACAGGGGAGTGCTGGTTTTAAGTCTTTTGATATTTCAGAAAATACTTGTTTCCAGTTCTGCGCACAAAAAGGCTATAAAAATAAAACCTAATCCACAAGACTTAACTCTTGTTGAACAACAACGTATATGCCGTATTGCGTCCGTTATACAGAGCCATATGCCATGCTAAATCATGGAGGTAGTGCTGCAAACACTGCCATGAAACCGTCTTTTTGCAACATTCCTTTCTATATCTATTTCTTACTACTGCCTCACAACTCTTGCGAATATCAGAAATCATTATAAGCAGGGTTCACGCAGGGTGTTAATGGTACTGTATGAATAAAGTAACTGCAAGATATATCCTCTAGTTAACAAAGGCATCTTTGTAAAAAAAGAGTGATAATAATATATAAAAAAAAAAACTGCTGTATGATTAGTTACTGAGATTGTCTCCTGCCTGCTTGAATGATTCAACATTAGACAGGGCTACATTTCGTTGTATAGGGGAAAGGAAAGTCCGAGTTGACATGGAATCTACTTAGGATGTAAAGCTGTTTGGCACTTCTAGATAACTTGATAGGGAGATTGCTACAAGATTGAAATACATTTTGTAGAACAAAACCAGTTTGCAAACGAGATGTATTCTGTCAACGACCTGTGTTCCTCTGATCTTTTGTTTTACAAAGGCTTTCCCCGTTATAAGGAAGCACATATTTTCATATTACCTGAATTAGATTCTAGTATTAGGCAAGTAGCCTCGTGTTGTTGACCTCTACTAAGATTGTTCAAAGTATGATCCCCGGTCCAAATTGACCCTGTCCCATGTATATGGCACTGGCAGTACTGAACTGCCCTGTAATTTTAACTAAATACCAAATCATTACCTAAATAACACCCCCATATTCTCTGTTCTATATATTATTCACATGGTGTTTAACGTTTTCAACAGGGGGTCCGGTCACCGCTCTTTTTGTAATATTCAAGCAAACAGTTGAAGATCAACAGCGGTCGCGTTTAACAGACAATATATTTATCTACCAAACTGATAAGTTACACTTCTTAAAAATTTACCGTTTCTATAAAATGCTTCAAGAATATTGCGCTATTTCGCTCTCTCCGTTTTCCTGGTGTTTTTCTGTCACTGCCGATTCAATTTTGTAACAATTTGTTTTCATTGGTTGAAAATATTCCGCGATATGACAAGCAGGTACAGGAAAGACATACACTGTAAAAACAATTTGTAAACGTTACGTAAGCAGCGCAAAGTATCACTTCTGTGCCAAACCGTATGACGTGTTTGAAAGGTCATTTGAGGTGAACTGGATGTCAGCAGTGACGGAAAATATCAGAAAAACGGAGCGAGCGAAATAGCTCAATATTCTTGAAGAATTTTATAAGAACGGTAGCTTTTTAGGGAGATTATTAGAAAGAAAATTGTAAAACTTGGTTTGAACCTTAATGACTACGACACGCACAGCTTGAGAGGCAACTGTTTCTGTAATGAACCACATTTCTGACAGACTGTTTAAAAAACACGGACGCTGGAAATCGGAAAACGCCAAGGATGGCTATGTTTCTGAAGATTTTGCAGAGAAAATGACAGTAATTCTTAATTTTGGGCTGTGAATATTGCCAGATTTTATTCTACTTCAGTGACTGTGTATGCTATTACGTACTCAAACAAAGTATATGTTTACTGGCGTGTTTTGTTAAAATGCGCCTATGTTTGTTCTGTGTGGATATTTTTCCAGTGGTATCGAGAAGCCAGTTAGGCGAGTGTAGTGTACACTATTTTTGTTTATAAGTACAATAGTATATGAACGGGTCATTACATAATAAAAAATTGTTGTATTTTCATTATTTTATTTTCTCTTTCTTTATGTGTCGAAACCTTGCTGACGGGCGTCTATCCTCGAACAATGTGTTTGTCTTTATTACTTGCAAAGAAATATTCCATACAAATAGACTATACGGGATTAGTATAGTATAGTCTTAAAAGTATGAGGGAGATCTGATCAATGTGTAGTACCTGAAAGTACTAAGTTTCTTAGTAAGTGGCGTATGTATAGTTTATTAATGATTTATGCTCGTTTGAGGGAGCTGAATCAGAGCATATCTCATATTTGTTAAATAAACCGTTCAAGAAGTGAACTACTTAACATTTATAACTTGGCAGTCTTTTTACAATAAGCTTTATTCTCCTCTTTTTGACTGCGCGATTTTCTAAAAAAACGAGCTGTCAGTAGGACAGCGCGATCGAGATTTTTGGCAGGCTATTATTCCAACTTTCAAAGCAATATCTCAGTTAAGTCAATAGTGGATTTTACCCCTTTTCAATGTATTTTTTAAGACAAAAAGGGGTATGATTCTGACATAATTCTTTTCAGAGTTATGTACTCGTGTCTGTGCGTGGACATAATGATGGTAAATAGGTATCGTAAGCTTCAAAGCAATATCTGTAATGAATTTGAAATAAAGTGGGGTGGTACGAAAAACTTATTATGATGGTTAACAAGTTTGGTAAGTTTTTCAAGCGATACCTCTCAAGGTTTTGAATTAAAGTGGGATGGAGCGAAAAACTTACCAAGGCTAGTAGCTTAAAAAGCTCTCTTCTACTGTGATATAACACAGAAAAGACGCAACAAGGCAGTATATTCAATCACCAATGTACGCTGGAAACGAGTGTTTTGCCTGCAAGCTAGCACACACATCGTTTGGCTATATATATATATACAAGTCAAATGTATGAACGCCGCCAAATAGAGTGGGGGTTGCGATAATTAGTAACAAGAAAACTGTGATACAAAGTATCACAGCGGGCCAACAATAATCCCATGTAAATATTTTGGAAATTGGTGATGGTTGATATTGAGGCATGGCCCCAAAAGAACTCGAGGAAACCAATTCTGGTTGAACAAGCAAAACCTGACACGACACCACATCTACTGACTGACCTGTAGTATCGAAACTTTACTGTTATCAAATAATATTTATACAGTATGTCCAGGAATGCTCTATAGACCGTTCCTGGTATGTCTCAATTTTTCATTACCATTATCCTTATTAATTTGACATGAATGAAAATTTTTATGATTATTTGCCATAAAATACTCTTAAACGGTTAAAAAGCTAGAAATGATTATTAAAACAGCAGAAAAAAGTACAAAAAAATGGGTGATGACGGGATTCGAACTCGTGAAAGTACACGTACACAAAAGTGTTTGAGCTATCGGCTTTATCCATTACACCACGGAGACAGACCTGTAAGACATGGGGAAAAAATTAGCTAAAATAATATCATATATATTTAAAAAGGCCATCAAAAAATATTCAGTCGATTGCACTTCGTTTCTATAATGTCAAAGGCTGTGTAAGTGGAAAAAGCAATCATATATCCATTTTTCTTGGCGTAGATTGCGACTGAAACGTGAAAAGCGCTTTTTTCTATTTTATCAGCGTAGATTAGATTGCGCCCTCTATGAAACGAACGACAACTCAATTACAAACGACAACTCTTGCTTTTCCAAAAAAAATTGACTGTGTCTACAGT
>JAFMSR010000017.1:6902301-6936797 GCA_022818135.1 Saxidomus purpurata
CAATAGGCATTTTACATGCCAAATATCTAAGTTCTACTGGATTCCTACCAGTTCTCGGGCGGAAAATGAACATTTTTGTATTTATTGTAGCAACAAATACTAGTAAACCCATAAAATTTTCCAAGGATAAACTTAGGTATTGTGATGACATTATAAACTTGTCAGTTTAGCGACTGCGTCGACAGCTTGTTTATAAATGAGGCCAGAAAAGGGGTACAATTTCTCTCTTTAAAGCCACATCGGGCAACCAATTATCGGGCACTCAACTTTGTGCAAAGCACTATTCCCAACAAAGATGTTTAGTGCTTGTTTTACTATTTTAAATACATGTACGAAAAAAAAAAAACAATAAATATAAGTATATTCCATTGAAGATACACACCATTTAACTTGCATTATTTACATTTGTAGTGTTCATGTTCAGAAGGATGGAATATGAACAGTAATGATTTTTCTTTCTCATACTGATCCTTAAGAAAAGAAAAAAGGGGAAGCCAAAATAAAAAAATGAGCGTCTTGTGAGCCTTGAACCCTGTGCGCGTGGGTGAAAAACTATGATCGTAACCACTCGACCAATTCTGACAACTGCTTTCAACCACCGTATTTAAAACTACATATCTCATACCGATTTTATATTACGCCTCATCTGTTACACGGTCTATTTATGTTAAAATTGTATTTCTTGAATATACTTACTTTTACACATTTTTATTCAAATAATTATATATGACATATTTTCGTTCACATTTTCTGCAATATCGATATTCAGTGTACCTTTACAAACTAAACCCCTGCTTTTATCTCAGCGCATGCGCAATAAAATCGGAAAAACCCCAACTGCTGGCAGCTTAGGTTATAAATAGTAACACAATAGAGAAGTGATTTAAGCGGGATATTTAACAAATATGAGAAGTTTGAGTTTCCTATTTAGTCACTTACACCGAAAGAACAATCGTCCCAGTGACACGGTTGCGTAATCTAGGACCTTGAGTACGGTATAAAGCCTATGCGGTACGAAACATAAAAACGCCCGAAGATCTGGAAGCGCCCGACAACTGGTAGGAATCCAGTAGGCCTTTTGGTTTCAGAGAAGATTTTTAAAGTTTTTCCTATATAAGCCTATATAAAACTAAGTGACTCCCCCTACAGGAATCAATCATAATTTGAACAATCTTGGTAGAGGTCCACTAGATATAGGTGAACGCCCAATATTCAGGTTTAAAACTTAATAAAAATACAACAGAAGGTCAATATTATATATAAATCTGTTAAACAATCTTTATTGTTTGGTATTAAATAAAGTCCATATGTGAACGCGTTAGGGGTATATTTTGAAACAAATAAGCTGCTCGCTTTCAGATTTTGGTAAACAAACAAAAATTATCTCGAGACGGTATGACCTAGTGACCCGAAACATGGACCATGTTTAACTAGGTTTGGTACTTTTCAATTCTGTGAAATATCATTCAATTGTGACTAGGTGTATGTGAGATGAAGAGCGCACACAAATTTACAATCTCCAGCGCCTTTGACTTTGACAAAGTGACCCGAACCATGGCCCATGCACATATTGGTATGGCAATTATCAGTTTTGTGAATCATTTATTTCTGACCAGGGATTTGGAGATTTAGCATCCACACAATTTTACTATGTTGGGCCCCTGTTAGCTTGACCTTGGACCTAGTGACCCGAAACATAGCATGCACACTCGGACATTGTACTTATCACTAAATGAAGTGGAGATTTAATGTTTTCCGTCTACATAGCTTGGATCATAATTTGAACACTCTTGGAAGATGTCCACTAGACAATGCTACATGCCAAATACTTAAGCTCTACAGTAGGCCTTGTGATTTCAGAAAAAAATATTTCTTTTTTGTCATAGCAACAAGAGTTCTGCATGGAATGAAATTCTTTGAACACTTTTTGGTAGAGCTACATGCAAGGAACATCCTTGCATAGTTTTATCAACATTTGCCCAGTGGCTTCAGAGGAGATGATGTTTGTAGTGAATCAAATTATTGATGGACGACGGACAATCATCCATCCTACATGTAAAAGCTCACCCTTGAAAAGCCAGGTGAGCAATAAAACAGAAGCATTAAACATGCATATCAAAATATCTTGTTTTGACTGCTTCCCATGTTTATGTTAATTTGAACAAAAATATTAATAATATACAATGTTAATGAAACAAGTGTATTCTAGGAACTCTTGAATCCTGACATCTAACACGTCTCTTCAGTTTAGAAATATTTACCACCTAACTAATTTGTGTAAAGATTCCAGAGCTACAATCCCTAGCCTAACTAGTGTGACTCGATTTGACCTTCTAAATTTAGTGCATGTGTAATTTAAGTCATGAAATACATGTAATAGATATGGCTAATACTACACATAACTTATGCATGAACAAAACTAGAATTGTGTCCAGTACATGTACACACAGATGCCTCCAATTAATTGTCACTGATAACTTTATGCACTGCCACTCAGGTACATCAATGGTATTTTAAAGCTGCTCTCTCTCAGTAAAAGTTGAACAAAATAGACAGTCTTATTTATAAATACAAAACTAAAGGCTAGAATGAAAAAATAAGCAAAAATCTAGGTAGGAATTTGCAGAAATCGATTGAAAAGGTTGGTTACACGGCACCGCTACACTATATGTTCATATCGAAATTTCAATTTGGTAGCGTATTTTTTTTTAATTTAGAGATATACGTGACATGAATTTATACTGAAGCCTTTTTATATGACCATATATTCTAAAACACGTTATTTACATACAGTTTGAGGAATATCATTTTTTTACCAAAATCTGAGAGCGAGCAGCTTTAATGGGGTTAGTTCACACTTCTGACATGACATGACAGAAGCTTGAAGATCGAACTTTGTTTAAGCCAGCAGCCTTATCTTTGCCTGTACTTGTTGTCATATGGATAAAAGACCCCAGGTGCACGACATCAAATTTCTGTAGTTTCGTTACTCAAGAATGTGGCAATAGTTTATTCTTTTGTGTAAGACACATGAGGCAAGCTGAAAATGCTTATTGTAAACCAGTCAATCTACAATATAGATCTACTAGTACATCAACAAAAAAACAAAAATAATATCAAACAGGGAATGCCACATACCAAAAACGCAGCCTCCCCAAAACGAGCCCCATAGCACCCATAAGTGCACCCCCCCCCCCCCCCCACACACACACAACCATACACTACCAAAAAAAACAAAAATAATATCAAACAGGGAATGCCACACATCACCCAGAAGTGCACACCACCAACACACACACACACACGACACACACACACAATCATGTACACACACACATATACACTACCAACACACACTAGCATACAAAGCAAACACACGAGGACAAAACGAACAATTAAAGGAACACAGTGGGGCACCGCCTTGGAACGGTCAGTGGCAAAAACACCACTGGGGAGCTTAAACCGGTTTATGGTGCGCACCCAACCTCACTCTTACCCCCACCATGTTTGTGTTCTTCAAACTATGATAATAACGTATTGTAGAACACAGTCATATAAAAAGGTTCTAGTATAAATTCCCGTAAAGTATATCTGTAGATTTGAAATAATACTCTTCCAGATAATTAAGCGTTTGCAACGCTTTTGAATATTCAATGTAAACATATAGTGTAGCGGTGCCATAAAACCAGCATATTCATTCGTCTTTCAATTGGCACTCCCCACATCTTGCAGATTATATTGCCTTCTGTAATAAATGGCATCCACCCATTAATTGCACAACTATACATATATTTTTGAAGGGTTTACTGTACTGCGTTTTCGGTACGTGGCATTCCCTGTTTGATATTATTTTTGTTTTTTTTACTGTACTGCAGTATATTTTTAACCGCTGATTTTATCGATAATGCCTCAGGAAATGTATAGCTGAAACTCTTGTTACCCTGTAACTGATGTCAAATTAAATTAAATATTCTCTAAACATAGATGAACGTTCAATGAACGTAAAGTGATAAATAAATACTATTTGAAAGAACCTATGGCGAACAATGCCTCATTTTACCACAATTAATCGATACTGTACAACAACTCTACTCTACATAGATTTTTGAATGGTTTACGGTACTGCAAAATATTTTAAACCGCTGATGTTATCGATAATGACTGGGAATGCATAGCTGAAACTTTTAGGTTCAGTTATAATACTTCCAAAGATTATGTTGATTCTGAACGTAGAGTGTTAGGTGACATTAATAACAATGCTGGTGGTTTCAGCAAGATGGTGCTACTCCGCATACTTCCAGGGAGGTACTGTCGTGGCTCGAGAGAAGGTTCGGTACAAACTTTATTTCCTACAGGACAGATACAGTACGGCCCCCTCACTCTCCCGATCCGAGTCCACTGGACTTTTTCCACTGATGATATCGCAAAGACAGAGTGTACAGCCGCGTTCCGGTATCTGAGATTTGAAAACATTTGAAAACATCCATCAAGCGAGAAATAACAAATATTTCAACAGGCACCTGCAAATCTGTGATTTGTAACTTCAAATTTTGTAACTTCACGTTTTTGGTACGTGGCATTCCCTGTTTGATATTATTTTTGTTTTTTTGTTTTCAAGAAACGTCTAGACGTCATAATTCAACAACAAGAGGGCCAAGATGGCCCTATATCGCTCTCCTTGGTACAAGTCTACTTGCCTGGTGGAAGATCACTAGATAATGTTATATACCAAATAAGTTTTCCTATATACGCCTTTGTAAAACAAATAATCCCCCCCACGGGCAAGGTCAATTTTGACTCCAGGGGCATAATTTGAACAAACTTTGAAGAGGTCTACTAGGCAATGCTACATGCCAAATATCTAAGCTCTAGGCCTTGTGGTTTCAGAGAAAAAGATTTTTAAAGTTTTTCCTATATGAGCCTATGTAAAACTAAGTGACCCCCGGTGCGGGGTCAATTTTGACCCAGGGGTCATAATTTGGACACTCTTGGTAGAGGTTCACTAGCCAATGCTACATGCCAAATATCTAAGCTCTAGGCCGTTTGGTTTCAGAGAAAAATTTTTTAAAAGTTTTTCCTACATAAGCCTATGTAAAACTAAGTGACCCCTTGTGCGGGGTCAATTTTAATCCGGGGCTCCTAATTTGAACAATCTTGGTAGAGGTCCACTAGCCAATGCTACATGCTAAATATCTTAGCTCTAGGCCTTTTGGTTTCAGAGAAGAAGATTTTTAAAGTTTTTCCTATATATTCCTATGCAAAACTAAGTGACCCCCGGTGCAGGGACAATTTTGACCCGGGGGTCGTAATTTGAACAATCTTAGTAGAGGTCCACTAGACAATGCTACATGCCAAATATCTTAGCTCTAGGCCTTGTGGTTTCAGAGAAGAAGATTTTTAAAGTTTTTCCTAATATGCCTATGCAAAAACTAAGTGCCCACCCGCGCGGGGTCAATTTTGACCCGGGGGTCATAATTTGAACAATCTTGGTAGAGGTCCACTAGACAATGCTACATGCCAAATATCTAGGCCTTGTGGTTTCAGAGGAGAAGATTTTTAAAGTTTTTCCTATTTGTTGCCATAGCAACCAGAGTTCTGCATGGAATGGAATTCTTTGAACAACTTTGATAGAGCTTCATGCAAGGAACATCCCTGCAAAGTCTCATCAACATTGGCCCAGTGGTTTCATTCCCTGTTTGATATTATTTTTGTTTTTCAGAGGAGATGTCGTTTGAAGGAAATGGTGGACGGACGTACGACGGACGCCGGACGGAATGCGATCCTAATATCTGACTCTGGCACTTTGTGCCAGGTGAGCTAAAAAGGACGTCATCTGGAACACAAGTTGTAAAACTGCCATTTTTTAGGAAACTTGTATAAAGGTTTATGTTTAAGATAATCTTCTGATGTCAGATATCAAATAAAACTTTATTCTGTATACTGTCACATTGTTACGTTTGTTTAAGTGTGTATTCACCTAGCAGGGATTACTTTTATTTACACTGTCCTGTGACTTTGGAACATGGTGGGGGTAAGAGTGAGGTTGGGTGCGCACCATAAACCGGTTTAAGCTCCCCAGTGGTGTTTTTGCCACTGACCGTTCCAAGGCGGTGCCCCACTGTGTTCCGTTAATTGTTCGTTTTGTCCTCGTGTGTTTGCTTTGTATGCTTGTGTGTGTTGGTAGTGTATGTTTGTGTGTGTACATGATTGTGTGTGTGTGTGTTTGTGTGTGTGTGTGTGTGTGTGTGTGTGTGTGTGTGTGTTGGTGGTGTGCACTTCTGGGTGCTGTGGGGCTCGTTTTGGGGAGGCTGCGTTTTTGGTACGTGGCATTCCCTGTTTGATATTATTTTTGTTTTTTACATTGGTAAAGAAATATAAAGCACCAAAATGGTAACAGCTATTATGAGACACCCTGTATTATATGGTCTGGTTTGATCATAATATGTGAATAAAAACAAAAATAATATCAAACAGGGAATGCCACGTACTACTACATAGGCAAATGACTGCCTCTGTGCTTGAATGGAAAACTATCTTCTATAACCTCTCACTGGCCAAGACTGTGGTTCTGACCATGCTACCGACAAGTTTTAACATTTTTCTTATTGAGTGGATCTATACAGAATTAGATGTAGTTAGTACTGATCTTCATTAGCAAGATGGTTAGTCAAACTACCAGTATATATAGAACTGCAATACTGTTGATTTGTTTAAATGGTAACTGTGACAATATTTATTTCAGACGTTTATTTCTGTACAGAACAGTTCATTTCGAGTTTGCTCGATTTTAGCTTCCTCTTCCTCTTCATGGCTTCCTTGTCCCTGTCAGAAAAACAATGCTTTTACAGACAGTATTCAGATGCTTTTGTTGAAAAAAGCCCCAGACAGTATTCAGATGCTTGATTTGTGTGTGATTTTGCGATAAGACTGAATTCAGACAAATGTCAGACTTTCTGTTTCATGAGGGAGCTATAAGTCATCCGTGATGGTAAGTAGGTTCAGGGCAAATGCTTTCATTTTAAAAAAAAAATGCTGACATTAATCTTGTAATTAGTATACTTGTACCCACAGCACTGCAAAATCAGTTTACGATTACGAGTTACAAAAAAAACAAAAATAATATCAAACGGGGAATGCAGCCTTTCCGGTTTCAAAGAAATAGCTTCAACAGTTCACTCGGGAGAGAAGGAGACCTAAACAAAAACTCTAAAACTCTTGAAATATATGTATAGAAATATAATGTTTCCAAGTTAAAGCAGACAGGTCCAAAACTGAAAGCAGGCATATAACAAACAGCAGTGCCTATGCTGTCAACATTCAGGTGATGAAACCAGCTCATTAACTGTTTGCATAAAATCACCTTGTATGTAAACTCTAACCTCAATTTTTAAGCAAAACATAGACCATAATAAAACTCGCTGATTCACAAGAACACCCCCTGTCTGCTATCGACTTACTTTTCTCTAAGAATAAATGACATATCGGCTTAACCTTGGTCTTGTTAAAACGCCGAAAGATTATTCTACCCAATATGTATAACCATAACCTGTCTGTGCGAGCATAAGCCATCTCTAAACTTCCTGAAAGTTGAAAGTTTCTGAAGGTTAGACACAGGTTCGTCCGGTCAAACGGACCGTGTTCACCCCCCTGTTCTGTAACATGTAGCCTATTTCGAAGCACATTAAATCATCGATTCGATAAAACAATGTTTTGCATATCACTCGCATGCATGATAGTCTTTCCAGACACTACGGGAAACTTAGTACAGGCGAGTTGTCAACCGCGCCATGCTCATTCATTCCGAAAACGCCATTTTTTGTATCAGGTGACCTCTACGGAACATTGATTCTGATTGGCCCATTGGATACAGATACGTTGCATCATCAATCAGACGACCAATCAAATAGCCTATTTGGAGACGGTCACGTGATATGGCATTTTCGAAATGAATGAGCAAGACGCAGTTGGGAACTCGCCTGGACAAAATGTGTGTAGTAATTTGAAACTGAAAATGTGTCGCTGCTTGTAAAGTTGCAGTTTGGGCAGAAAATGCTGCTATGTAAATCACAGAACCAGTTACAAGCCCTAACCATGACCCTAAATTTGATGATAGTTGTACACAGCAAATCTTTGGTATATAGGAAACGATAGCTGTTTTCTTCTTTTTTTTTTAAACTGCTCAATCCATGTCGAAATTAAAGTGTTGCCATATTACCATTTGTTAGAGTGTGACCTTGAAACTTTAGGTCTGGTTTCTGGGAATGACACACCAAAGAATGTGGGCAACATTTATGTGAAATTTGATCAAACTTGGTATGTGCATGTGGAAGATACAGAGCAAACATGAAACTGCAGACAGACAGACTTACAGACAGAAATACACAAACCTATAGTCCCCAAACTGATCTAAAACCAGTAGGGGACTACTTAAAGATACATATTGATTCTTCTGTGCATTGTTGCACATACAAAGTATCTGGATCCTTCTCTATCAGATCCTTCAGCAAAATACGACGTGACTTTCGTCTACTCCTCACTAGAAAATCATTGAACCCCGAAGCTAAAAATCATTTATAAAATATATTTCAAATTCAGCTAGAGCTTTTATCAATAAAACCAATACTAATGTATCATTGATATTTTGGTATATGTTACAACTGTCATAAAAATAAAAAGAAATGGACTTAACTATTTTTAAGGCTAGTGTATCTGTGTTTTGGTGTATCGCTTATTTTTGACCTCTGATAATTAAACAATGTATTAATATTGACAATCTGCAAAACAGTGGATCAATGATAGCTACGGATTCTAAATTACAACATATTCACTGTTTAGTGGACACATCCAGTTTTCATCTGGTATTTTCAAACAAATATTTTATCTCATAATAATAAGTTTATCTCATTAAAACTAGAATCATTAATTTTCATGACAAATATATACAATAATGAAATAATGAGCAGAAGTCTTTCACTTTCTGGTGAAGCTTTCACCAAAACAAACTGAAACAGGATTATAGACAAAATAGTCGAAAATGCCGAAGCTCTCTCGGTGGTTTATTACCTTCCTTCCCATCTTCAATTTTAATGCACGCTATGTAGAGGTTATTATACGGGGCAGGTGATATTGGCACACCTGGTGACATATTGGCCCGAGGGCCAATTTGAACCAAGTGTGTGTGTATCGCCTTAAGACACTATTGTCCCGTATAATTACCTTTTTATGCCCCCGAAGGGTGGCATATTAAAAACAAAAATAATATCAAACAGGGAATGCCACGTACCAAAAACGCAGCCTCCCCAAAAATCGCACCGTCTGTCCGTCTGTCCGTCCGTCCGTGCGTCCCCACTTACAAATTCGTGTCTGGACTGTAACTTTGTCATGCATTGAAGGATTTTAAAATAACTTGGCACACATGTCTAGCACATCAAGACGACGTGTCGCGTGCAAGACCCACATCCCTACCTCAAAGGTGAAGGTCACACTTGGAGTATGAAGGTTATGGAATCCTCTATATATCCACACATTCGTGTCCGGACTGTAACTTTGTCATGCATTGAAGGATTTTCAAATAACTAGACACACATGTCAAGCACATCAAGACGACGTGTCGCGTGCAAGACCCACGTCCCTAGCTCAAAGGTCAAGGTCATACTTAGAGTTTGAAGGTAATGGATTCCTCTATATATGCATATATGCACACATTCGTGTCCAGACTGTAACTTTGTCATGCATTGAAGGATTTTAAAATAACTTGGCACAAATGTCTAGCACATCAAGACGACGTGTCGCGTGCAAGACCCACATCCCTACCACAAAGGTCAAGGTCACACTTAGAGTTTATAGGTAATGGAATCCTGTATATATGCATACATTTGTGTCCGGACTATAACTTTATTATGCTTTGAAGGATTTTAAAATAACTTCGCACAAATGTCTAGCACATCAAGCGGATGTGTCGCGTGCAATACCCAAGTCCCTACCTCAAAGGCCAAGGTCACACTTAGTGTTTAAAGTAATGGAATACTGTATGCATGATTACTCTGTCATGCATGGAAGGATTTTAAAATTACATAGCACATTTATTGAGCACATGGAGAGGACACAGACTGTGAGGCACCTCTTTCGGGGGCATTCGTCACTTGTGAGGGACAGCTCTTGTTATTCCATATGTTGACATCAGTTTTGCTGAAAATGGGAAAAGATAAGACAAGTAGAAACAAAACACATATTTCTGCAATACCCATATAACACTCATGTCAGTTTCAGCTATAAGCTGATATATATCTATATACTGTATAAAGTAATATATGCTATATAATTACCTATCAGCGATTCATTGCACCGGCGTGGTGGGGATGGTGTATACAATCGATTTTTCTGACGGACGACAATTCTACGTTCAAGGGCGCATCTCTCATTCAGACTCAATGACATACGCCAACAGTTTAAACTTTTTTTTGCCCGAAAATAAGACAGAGGTCGAATTTTGACAAAGCTGCAGTTAAAATTTATGTAATTCCCTATCGCCATTGATCATTGTGGGAAAAGAATATTTCATAATGATAAATGCGTATATTGATATCACCAATATCTATTGGTTTCAAAACATTTATTTCAGTCATTACTAGTTATTTCTATTCTGTTGTATTCATTCACAATTGTGTTACAAAGTCTTACAGTTTATATGAAGTTCTCTAAAAGCTCTGCAGTTAGCCATAAGGAGAATTGCGATGTGAAATTAATGTGCATTGCCTCAGAAATCTAAATTGCTCTTGTTGAGATCAACCCAAAGAACTAGAAGCCCAGAGGCGTTCACCTGACTACCATTTACTATAATAAAATGGGTCATGATTCTAACATAATTCGTAGAGGTCCAGGACACAATGCTAAGTAACATTTCATTCAAATATCTATTATCTACCTGTCGGCCTTGTGTTTTTTTAAAGTTTTTCCCGTTTAAGCCTATGTGAAATAAAGTGCTCCCCCCCGCCCCCTCCCTGGAAGGGTTAATTTTGACCAGGGGTCATGATTTGAACAATCTTGGTAAAGGTCCACTAAACAATGCTACATGCTAAATATCTCGGCTCTAGGCCTTGTGGTTTCAGAGAAAAAGATTTTTAAAGTTTTTCCTATATGAGCCTATGTAAAACCAAGTCACACCCCGGGCGGGGTCAATTTTGACCCAGAGCTCATAATTTGAACAATCGTGGTAGAGGTCCTCTAGACAATGCCACATGCTAAATATCTAAGCTCTAGGCCTTGTGGTTTCAGAGAAGAAGATTTTTAATTTGTTTTCTATAAGCCTATGCAAAACTAAGTGACCACCCGCACGGGGTCATTTTTTACCCGGGGGTCATAATTTGAACAATCTTGGCCTTGTTGTTTCAGAGAAGTTCCTATAGAAGCCTAGGTAAAACTAAGTGACCCGCCGGGCAAAGTCAATTTTGACCCAGGGCTCATAATTTGAACAATCTTGGTACAAGTCCACTAGAGAATGCCACATGCTGAATATCTAAGCTCTAAGCTTTGTGGTTTCAGAGAAAAAGATTTTTAATTTGTTTTCTATAAGCCTATGCAAAACTAAGTGACCACCCGCACGGGGTCAATTTTGACCCGGGGGTCATAATTTGAACAATCTTGGTAAAGGTCTACAAGACAATGCAACATGCCACATATCTAAGCTCTAGGCTTTGTGGTTTCAAGGAAGAAGAGTTTTAATTGTTTCCCTATATAAGCCTACGTTAAACCAAGTGACCCTCCGGGCGAGGTCAATTTTGACCCAGGGCTCATAATTTGAACAATCTTAGAGATCCATAAGAAAATGCCACATTTTAAATATCTAGGCTTTGTGGTTTCAGAGAAGATTTTTAAAGCTTTTCCTATTTGTTGCCATAGCAACCAGAGTTCGACATCGAATGGAATTCTTTGAACAAGTTTGATAGAACTTCATGCAAGGAACATCCCTGCCAAGTTTCATCAACATTGGTCCAGTGGTTTTAGAGATGTCGTTTTAAGGAAATGGTGGACAGACGGACGGACGTACGACGGACCCCGGACGGAAAGCGATCCTAATAGCTCACCCTGGCACTTTGTGCCAGGTGAGCTAAAAACGGTTTAATTAACTGATGTTCAAATACTAGCGAAACTCATTTTTCAACAGCATCCTAAGCCAAAAAGAACCAATTTGACGTCAAAACATTTCTTTAGGTTCACATTTTAATGAGCATTGTTTTTTATTGTTTATAATCCAGGGTAGGGGCATATAGCTGACACATTGTTGATCCGTCCAGCATTAATTTCCAAGTTATTTCTCAGCAACTACTGGCGAGAATTCAACGAAACTTTATGTTCTTTTAATACGCAAAGTCCGTGTTTATTTGTAACAGGAGCTGTTGAATTTTAGAAATGAGATCCGGGTAAAAAAATAATCGACTGAATCTCAATGTAAGTATATACTTGTACACATTTCAAGTATTTGATATGAAAAATAATACCCCAATTGATTAGCATGTACTTGCTATGATAAAATGATGCGTAGAACAACATTAACAAAACTATGCGTAGAACAACATTAACAAAAAAACAAAAATAATATCAAACAGGGAATGCCACGTACCAAAAAGGCAGCCTCCCCAAAACGAACCCCACAGTACCCAGAAGTGCACACCACCAACACACACACACACACACACACACACACACACACACACACACACACACACACACACACACAATCATGTACACACACACATATACACTACCAACACACACTAGCATACAAAGCAAACACACGAGGACAAAACGAACAATTAAAGGAACACAGTGGGGCACCGCCTTGGAACGGTCAGTGGCAAAAACACCACTGGGGAGCTTAAACCGGTTTATGGTGCGCACCCAACCTCACTCTTACCCCCACCATGTTCCAAAGTCACAGGACAGTGTAAATAAAAGTAATCCCTGCTAGGTGAATCTCTAACACACGCAATGGAAACAAAAGGCATGGTATGTAAAACACAAAAATACTCGTGTATAAATATATAAAAAGCAAACCTTGAGAACCAAAAAACGTATGTACTCAATGCCTTTGCAGAAGGCAGAGCACCAAGAGAAACACCCTTAAGGGCCCGACGAAACAGGCCAGAGGACAGAAATCAAAACAGTTTCGTCCCAGTGGGATTTAAAAACTGCCCATCACAGAGTCCTCCCCCTCTTCCGTCAGACACAATCAAAGAGGGAAGCATAGCGTCCAACTGTAAACTGTAAACAAAACTATGAGCGCACGCCGGTAAGGCGCTTTCTTTTTAAACTTTGACTTAACAAGTAGATAACTAGTTGAAACATTTTTTTCGAAACAAGAGAAATTCGACTTTGATTGAACATAATTTTAAAGAAAGGATTACATACTGTTTACTCAAAAGTGAGACAAGTAACTATGAGATAACTTGTTTTTTAATTCTTTCCAATAATAGGTGGATTTCTGACATACATATAACTAACCATGCAAGTAACTGACACTGTCAAAATTAACAAATACATAAAATGTATGTACATTTCTTATAAATGAGAAGGGGTCATTAAAATTTGAACAAACTTTTCCTGTTCTCTTACTATTATATAATTAGAAGTGATGCAATCAAAGTCTGCCTGTCTGCTTGTCCTTCCACCCGCTGGCCCACCCGACCGACCGTCCGTCCGTCTACCAAGATACAAAGAACAAGACCATGTTTGCCTTAGAGACACTTTCATTATTATATATTTTATGGCTAGAGCTCATAATTACGGTACTTTGTTCAAAATATATTAGCCGAGCTAGATCCAATTTCAAATTTGAGGGAAAGCTCTTCAGGGGCTGAAGGATCTCCAAACAAAGTTCCATGGGGAGCTCTACTCGGAAGTTAATAATACTTGCGTTAAACAGTAATGGCAATCATGTTACAAATGTGGAGCGACCGCCGGTTGTGAGAGACTGAATATGTCTATTAACTGTTAAAACACCGACAATAAAGACCCACAACTAATCTTACGCCAACATGGTTCCATTTTACTCGTGACCTATACAATGTACGCTTGCAATGTCAACATTTTAAAAGAAAGATATAGGCACCTAAAGGTGCGCAAAGATAAGTTAATTAAGCTGTACTCGTGCCGACATTCGAGAACTAATATGAGACGTTGATATCAATTCATTCCATTTTACTCATATAAAATATATAGCCAGTACAGTAAATGAAATATACCAAGAAAATAAAAGTGTTACCTTGAGTAGTTGAAAAGTAACGATGACGATATGAGGTCGATTTTGTCACCTTAAGATAAGGTGAGACTTACGGTGACACCGTAAGTTACGAGGCTTTCGAGTTAGGGGGAAAAGTCCTTACGACGGCCTTACGGTGGCCTTAAGATCAACTTAGGGCTTACGATGCTTTCGAGTTAGTCACCCCAGAGCACAAAGATCGCGTGCGTTCCCGCCAAAATTCCTACGTCAGAACGAAAAGTACTCAAGCAGACGACATAAATAGCCGACGATATTCCGTCAATTTTGAAACGGAAATAATTTTATTTATTTATTATTTTTCGTTCATTGAACACATCATCTATGTTTCTAGAATATAACCTCCTAGATGTAGGGTAAACAATGTATGTCCCTTAAATTGTTCTGTAGTGCATGTGACATCATTTGCATATAATATGCTAATAACCTTAGTAAACTAATCATTTATTTCATCTTAACGCAGTGTGATACATGAATCAGCCATCATTGTCAGCTATACAACATCCAATGCAATAAATGTCTAGCCACAGACCATAAAATTCGAGAGTCTGCTTGTTACACAAACATGTCTAAAGCAACTGTCCTGTTACAGTTGCTCGCTCTCAGATTTTGGTAAAAAAATAAAGTTCTTCAAACTGTATGAAAACGTATTGTACCGGTATATACATATACTATAGCGGTAGCGTAAAACCAGCATTTCCAATTTTTATTTTTGCAAATTCCTACGTAGATATTTACTTCTCTATTGTTGGTTTCGGCCATTAGTTTTATATTTTATGTATAAGTAAATGTATGTCATTAAAAAAAAATATTTTAAATTCAACGGCAACTGAGGGCGAGCAGCTTTAATTGGTAGATAGCTTTTAAGTTGATTATTTGTACTATAATGAGACATTTTTTCAATATAATTATTGCTCTTTGAAATCGCATTAATTAGTCATTTTATGTTAATTGTATTTGGAGAATATAATCTGCTAGATGTTTGCGTCCAAAACACATTGCTTGCGGCGAATAGCAAAATATGCCTAACTGCACTTGTGTAATTGGAGACAGAGATTCTATTGTGTGTTATGAAACTTACGAGTTTTCAGATTGCAATAAAATTTATGTATATTTGATATTCTACTATGAACTTTGAATTTTAAGAAGTTCAAAAAGTTCAAAAAGAACACTGTTATAAGTTATGTTTTCTTTCACTGTATTCCACACCTTTCAGATTTGAATCTAATTAATGCAAAAACTTCATGATCATAATAATTTCAAAATTTTACAATATTAAAGATTCAAAAACGTTTTGGTTACATTTAAATGTATCATAATTATATAACAGGTTTATCATTTCTTCAGTATTTTGCTCTCCTGAGCCATTGGCTCAGGGTGAGTTTTTAGGGTCGATGGATGTCCGTCGTTCGTCCTTTGCTTCTAAATACTTCTTATAAACGCGATGTCTCTGCAAAACACACTGGGCTGATTTAATAATCAAATCCCAAGTGAGTATAACATAATCGTGTATTTTACATGGCTATTCGCAACCCTTGAAGAAACGAATACTCTTAATAAATGCTCACTCCGTAGCTAGTCGGCTGTTTCTGACATCGATTGGTGTTATAGCAATGCAAGTTAAATGCAGAGGGGATTCGACGGTAAAATGTGCAAACTGACCCGAAAAGCATGGATTTTGCTCATAATTATCGAAGTTAAGGTGTTTAGCATAAGAAATATGCATTTGCAGGTAACTTAGGGTCAAATTTTGCAAGGGTGTACTCATTATTTACCGATTTGGCATTTCTATAGACAAAAGTTACCAATTCAAAAATACAATACGATTTAGGCTCCCAAACAGCGAAAATGCTCCAATTCGTGTTATACAAAAATGTACGGGTCATTTTCACAAAAGTTTTAGAACATATGCAAATATAACATATGCAAATATAAGATAATCTCTTATCCGACACACCTTGTAATCGCTCTTTGAAACAAGAGGGCCATGATGGCCCTATATCGCTCACCTGACTACCATTTGCTATAATAAAATGGGACATGATTCTAACATAATTCATAGAGGTCTACTACACAATGCTAAGTAGCATTTCAAATATCTATTATCTGCCTGTTGGCCTTGAATTTTTCCCTATATAAGCCTGTGTGAGAAATCTAGTGCTTCCCCCCTCCCGGGAACGTTTAATTTTGACCAGGGGGTCATGATTTGAACAATCTTAGCAAAGGTCCACTAGACAATGCTACATGCTAGCTATTTAAGCTCTAGACCTTGTGGTTTCAGAGAAAAGATTTTCTAAGTGTTTCCTATATGAGCCTATGAAAAACCAAGTGACCCCCGGGCGGGGTCAATTTTGACACAGGTCTCATAGTTTGAACAATCTTAGAAGAGGTCCACTAAACGATGCCACATGCTAAATATTTAAGCTCTAGGCCTAGTGATTTTAGAGAAGATTTCTAAAGTTTTTCCTATATAAACCTAAATAAAACCAAGTGACCCCCGGTGCGGGGTCAATTTTGACCCGGGGCTCATAATTTGAACAATATTGGTACAAGTCCGCTAGACAATACCACATGCCAAATATCTAAGCTCTAGGCCTCGTGGTTTCAGAGAAAAAGATTTTAAAGTTTTTCCTATATAAACCTATGTAAAACCAAGGGACCACCCGCGTGGGGTCAACTTTGACCCTGGGGTCATAATTTGAACAATATTGGTACAAGTCCACTAGACAATGCTACATGCCAAATATCTAAGCTCTAGGCCTTGTGGTTTCAGAGAATTAGATTTTTAAACTTTTTCCTATATAAGCATATGCAAAACTTAGTTCATAATTTGAACAATCTTGGTAGAGGTCCACTAGGCAATGCTACACGCCAAATATCTAAGCTCTAGGCCTTGTGGTTTCAGAGATTTTTGAACTTTTTCCTATTTGTTGCCATAGCAACCAGAGGTCTGCATGGAATGGAATTCTTTGAACAGCTTTGATAGAGCTTCATGCAAGGAACATCCCTGCAAAGTTTCATCAACATTGGCCCAGTGGTTTCAGGAGATGTCGTTCGAAGGAAATGGTGGACGGACGGAAAGCGATCCTAATAAAAATAATAAAAGGGACATAACTACATCTAGTAGATTATATTCTCCAAACATAAATAATCTGTTCAATGAACTTAAAATGATAAATAAATAATACAATTTCAAAGAAGAACCTATACGGAAAATGCCTCATTTTACCACAATTAATCAAAACAAAGGCCTTCTGAAATAAATCGCATCCACCCATTAATTGTTCAACAACTCTAAAATACAATAATGAATGTTTGATATTATTTTTGGCCTGGGGACTGAAAGTCCCCAAGGCCTAAGTTAGTATACCACATTTCAAACCCTGCAAGAATTTTAACCGTGCTATGTGCGAATAACAACTGTAAACATGCGCTATGCGAAAGTAGTGCAAGACAGACCAGATCAATCTTCTGTTTGAATGCCGCATATGATATGAACATGTTACAAATAAAAATAGTACATAAAGCAGAAAGGTAAATAGCTTACGGGCTGCATTACACATTTTTTTCTGTTTTAGAAATTAATGCGCTGTTCGCTGATTACGCAAGATAATCATATGCATATCACGGAAAAGTACGGATATTTACGGAAATTTACGAAAACGTACGAAGCTCGATATAAGAGTTTGTAGTTTGATTTTCAAATTTCCGATGTTATTTCATTGACAACTTTGTTATTTACGAACGATTACATATATATTTACCTAAAAATAAATGTCTCTAAAAAAAGATATAATTTACGTACATTCCCGAGAAGGAACTAACGTGATCAAAATCACCCGCCATTTATCGAGGACGCTGCATGTCGAGGCCCAGTGAACGGTTTCACTGATTACAACTACAAGGTAACCCAGAATCATTTTTGGTTTTCTCTGTTATACACATTGTACAGTACTGTATTTATATTTCATTGTTGGTATTGCTTTGTTTATTTCTGTTTCAAGGTCTTGTCATTGGTACACAATAATTTTCGATCCACATCATCAGATCATATCGCTTGAAGTTGTACAAAGCGCAGATCGAATTATTTGTACTGGCTTAAACATTTTATAATGTTGACTGTGATTATTTTTCATTTAACGTACATTTCATAATAAAACAAACTTCCCTGTCACCCATATATTTGTGAATCATTCATTCTGTGTCATGTATTGAATTTCGTCCTCTGCCCATTTCGACCCGCGCTTTAGGTAAGATTCAACGTAGAACACGTAGGTCAAAAGTTGTTTTTCGGGGAGTTAACCTATAGCCCCCAGGCCTTCAGCGCTCACAGCGCTTTGATTGTTTTTACGGTACTGCAGTATATTTTAACCGCTGATTTTTATCGATTATGACTGGAATGCGTATACTTTAAACTGTCATGCATTGAAGGATCTTAAAATAACTTCGCACAAAATGTTTAGCACATCAAGACGACGTGTCGCGTGCAAGACCCACATCCCTACCTCAAAGGTCAAGGTCACACTTGAATCTTCTATATATGCACACATTCGTGTCCGGACTGTAACTTTGTCATGCATTGAAGGATTTAAAAATAATTTGGCACAAATGTCAAGCACATCAAGACGACGTGTCGCGTGCAAGACCCACGTCCCTACCTCAAAGGTCAAGGTCACTCTTAGAATTTGAAGGTAATGGAATCCTATATAAAAACAAAAATAATATCAAACAGGGAATGCCACGTACCAAAAACGCAGCCTCCCCAAAACGAGCCCCACAGCACCCAGAAGTGCATACCACCAACACACACACACACACACACAATCATGTACACACACAAACATACACTACCAACACACACAAGCATACAAAGCAAACACACGAGGACAAAACGAACAATTAACGGAACACAGTGGGGCACATTCGTGAGAATGTGAGACACCTCTTTTTCGGGGGCATTCGTCATTTGTGAGGGACAGCTCTTGTTGTTAAATATTGCTGTTAGTGAAACGTGTTGTTCAAAAAGCGTTAAATCCATGTTCAATAACAATGCGGCGTTATTTCTTTTTTTCGTTAAATAAAATTGTGTTGTAACTTTAACGTTAGCGCTTAACAAAAAATTTCAAGATGGCTGTTGTTGTCAGTACAAAGTTTTGCAGCAGACGTCGAAGAATATGTAAAGCATACTATGCATATCTCGACGAAAATTAACAATGCAAGAATGCCGTAAAAGATACCGATTTCCCCCTCATATGATAGACTTTCTGTGTGAAATTTTGAACAATCCACTGCAATAAAAAACTGACAGATCTCATACTCTGAGTGCGAGAGAGAAAGTTCTCTTGGCTTTAAGATACTATGTTTCTGGGTCTTTCATGCAAGCTGTGCGCGACACAATTGGAACGGAAAATTCTAGTCAGTGTCACGCACTGTTACTACTGTAGCAGATGCTTTGTGCGATCTCAAAGATATGTATACAAGATAGCCAGCTGTTGCAGCTGCAAACAAAAGACCCTATTACCAAGTTGCTGGGTTCCTCAATGTATTTGGTTGTATTGACGGGACCCACGTTAGAATTGTAAAGCCCAGCGGCGACCGTCAACGCGCCTACATCAATCGAAAGAGGTTCCCATCCATATATGTAATGGGAGTGGTTGACCATACAGGTAATATATCACTTTCCTGTTCCATGCATTTTACTTTATAATATAGATCTAGTGAAAGTGAAATATATAATTAAGAGTATATATACGTCGTCTCAGAAAAACCTGGCCCTGGGACGAATAAATACGATCTTATTGCTCCAGGAAAAAAACAGGCCAAGTGCGGCGGAAATCACGTTTAAAAGTGCGCCATTAATCTTGTTTGTTGCACTAACAGAAAATGAATTATTTTCTCTATGAAACACTGTGAATAGAAAAACCCAGTGGGCAGTTTGGAACATGGTGGGGGTAAGAGTGAGGTTGGGTGCGCACCATAAAAACAAAAATAATATCAAACAGGGAATGCCACGTACCAAAAACGCAGCCTCCCCAAAACGAACCCCACAGCACCCAGAAGTGCACACCACCACTGACCGTTCCAAGGTGGCAAAAACACCACTGGGGAGCTTAAACCGGTTTATGGTGCGCACCCAACCTCACTCTTACCCCCACCATGTTCCAAAGTCACAGGACAGTGTAAATAAAAGTAATCCCTGCTAGGTGAATCTCTAACACACGCAATGGAAACAAAAGGCATGGTATGTAAAACACAAAAATGCTCGTGTATAAATATATAAAAAGCAAACCTTGAGAACCAAAAAAACGTATGTACTCAATGCCTTTGCAGAAGGCAGAGCACCAAGAGAAACACCCTTAAGGGCCCGACGAAACAGGCCAGAGGACAGAAATCAAAACAGTTTCGTCCCAGTGGGATTTAAAAACTGCCCATCACAGAGTCCTCCCCCTCTTCCGTCAGACACAATCAAAGAGGGAAGCATAGCGTTAACATGTATGTACAATAAAAAATTTCAACGGTAACCGAGAGCGAGCAGCTTTAAAGAGACATACCTTATAACTGGTGTCCACTAAATAACCTCAAAAAGCATAAATAATAGAATCTTCGGAAGTGTAACAACTTAACCTAAAAGTTCCAGCTATGCACTTCCAGTCATTTTCGATAAAATAAGCGGTTTACAATATGTTGCAGTACCGTAAACCATTCAGTTGTATACTAATTTATTACAGAAAGCCTCTATATTGATTAATGTAAAATTAATCATTTTTCGCCAAAAGTTCTTCTTTGAAGTTGTATCATTCTACGATTATTTAAAAGGACATATCCTATAACTGATGCAAAACAAATAACCTCCAAAACAGAAATAAATGAATATTTGGAAGCGTTAAAACTCAACATTAAAGATTCAGCTATGCATTCCCAGTCATTATCGAAAATGTCAGCGGTTTAAAATATACTGCAGTACCGTAAACCATTCAATAAACTATGCAGATTTGTTGTTGTTCAATTAATGGGTTGATGCGATTTATTACAAAAAGTCCTATATTGATTAATAGTGGTAAAATGGGGCATTTATCGCCATAGTTTCTTCTTTGAAATCTTATTTAAGTAATAAAATAAAGTTCTTCAAACTGTATTTAAATAACGTATTTAAGAACATATAGGGTGCGTTCCAGTCGCTGTTCGGAATGTAACGAACTGTCCGGTACAGAATGGAACGACACAGAACAGTGTCCGGAACATGTCCTGACTGTACCCGGGGAATAGCTGGTGCAACGAGCACAGTGACGTCAGAAACATGGCGGAGCGTGCGGCCTTTTCTTTGCCACATTGTCTGCCATGCAGACCCATCTATGTAATCGTACCTTGTGCTCAGAAACTGCATGTAAGAAGTTTACGTTTATAATAAAATAATCATGTACAGCTACGGTATTTGCTCAAAAATGAAGGTATTTGTTGGAATTTCAGGAAAGTGAATTCGTGCCGAAAAAGTTCGTTTTGGCTACGAATGTTTATCTAGGCCATTCTAGGGTCCATGTCTCTGAGTATAAAATTAAATATTGTTTTGAAATTGTCATTCTTTACACGCGTACTAACTGTCAAGTTGTGGAGCCAGTCTGTCTATGGTGTAGCAGCACGAAAAAGATTTATAGGTCGAGAAAAAGTTCTGAAATAAAACACAAAAAACTTGTATTACAAATTAAACCAGTTACTGGCTTGGGTACATGTATTTAAGGTTTAAAATTCTATTTCCTGTTTTTTCCATCTTTGAACTGATGTGTTATGATATTCATATTGTCCTTTCGGGCTGGACGAGCCCTCGAACTATAACGGGACCTGTGCAAAATTTGTGGCCAGACTGGGACTAACCACTGAGCAGTCGAGCCACACAAGCCTATCGATTTTCGAATACGTACCTGTACATACCATGTTCAACCACATCTGTGTCATGTAGGGACGTTGTTTCTGGCTTCTAGCAAGGAGTTAGCAAATTGTGATTAGATACCCATGTAATGTGTAAGGTAACCAGTGTTTTTACTGCAGTGTAATTCAGTTTGTTTTATTTTTGCAGGGGAAACTGATGAAGCACCTGAAAACAGTGGGGAAGAAGAGGTGAACAGTGAACAACCTGCCACCCAAGCTTCAGGTATATTGTATAATATTTGTATTACATGTTAATTAAATCTAATATTAATAAGAACTTGTTGATTTTGTTGTGTTGCTGCCATCCTAAAGAATTGATGCCCACCAATTATTCTGTAATGGTTCAAAGATCTAAATTAAGAAAATAAAGAGTAAACATAGTTTAATGTCAACTGTGTTTCATTAGTCTTGTAGCTGAAGCAGGTTATCTAAGGATAAGTTTCATTTTAGATAGATAAAACAGCAAACATTAGCGCTCTTGGAGCCTTTGATCAACTGTAAGCATCTCCTGAGCATGGCTGGTGAACTAATTTTAAAATTTTCCATTTATGTCAACATCCCACTTAAAATTCTAGATGTAAACTCATAACCAAATCAGTAAAACATCGCCTTTAATGTTGTCACCTGTTAAAGAAAAAAATGGTATTTTATTGTAAGCAGATTCATGGGATAAACAAATACATTGCTTCATTTTAAAAATGTTGCATTCTATATTCTCCTATCATACATTGACAAATTTGTCTGAATTCTAATTTCAGTTGAAAGCACACAAGCGAGTTGGTCTAAAGCATCAACAAAATTACTCATCGCAGAAATGATCCAATACAAAGAAAAATTAAATGCTGGTGCTATGAAAAAGAAAACTGTCATGAACATGATCTGTCAAAAACTTCATCAGAATAACTACCTGTTCACAGAAGACCAAGTCACTGGAAGATGGAAAACGCTTGTCCGAGCCTACAAAGCAGTTAAGGATGGACAAAACAAAAGTGGGTCGGGCAGAAAAACGTACGAGTACGAGCAAGAACTGGATGAATATTTCCAAGGTGATCCAATTGTGAAACCACTTGCCATTGCCACCAGTGGTTCATCCAGTACAGATAAGAGAGCAATGGAAGAAGAGTCAGATGAAATTGAAACAGTGGAATCACAGCCTAAACGTAAAAGGAATTCAGCATCAGGTGAACTAGTTTCTGTTCTGAAAACATACATGGCAAGCCAGGATGAACAACAGAAGAAAGAAATGGAAAGACGTGAAAAGATGCACGAACAAAAAATGACCTTAATGTCTAAACTGATAGAAGCCATAACCCCCCCCAAAAAGACTAAGATATGAAAATAAATGCTGTATTGATGCCAAGTTAATACTAGTTGGTACATAGTGAGAATTTAACAAAAAATTTAGGAGTTGATTCCCTGTTTGATATTATTTTTGTTTTTACCATTATTTTTACAAAAAAAAACATCCATCTGTCATTCCATCCGCCAGTTTTAAAATTGTTTAGCATGATAATACAACATTTTGCAATTGAACTGATCACAGTATCCATGCTGTAAAGTCCATTTCACATAAAACCAATGGAGAAATGTTTTTCCATCCTTCGAATAGTTCAGCTAAATATGAATGATTTGTTCTTTTATTTTCAGAGAATCATGGATTTCTCGACTTGCCAGTTACAATTATTGAGAAAATATTTAGCTTCATACCACAAAAGGATTGGTGGAAAACTTTAAGATTTGTTTGTAAATCATTTGAAGAAGTTGTTTTTCATAATATTATCTGTGTTACTATTCAGGAAGGTGATTTCCCTTCACATTCTTTTACTGAGCTTAAGAAGTTGCAAGAGCTTAAAGTCATTTTTGAATGTTGTAGTTTGACTGGGTCTGAATTTCTAGAAAACGTTGAGAAACTTTCTTCTTTGAAAACACTGCAACTGGTAGGCAATATGTTTACCTATACTCACAGGTGGAAGGAACATACCTTTGACTTTTTTTTCTTAAGCTAATGCTTTTTTCTATGCATTTTAAAATTGATATCAGACTAAATAAAAAAAAAATTGAAAAAAATTTTTTTTCTTCATAGCTCTTTACTATAGACAAGGTTCCCAACACACTCTGTATGAAAACAAGCATGTCGCTCTGAAAAACTCTTCGATTTCTTTCAAATTTGAGTAACGTTAAACAAATTTGAACGAATTCTAGAGAGAAATGATGGAGCTTTAAGAAAGAGTTTACTTCAATGGAAAATTCCAAGCCGTTTTCATTCTACAAGGAAAATACCAACGCTGATATTGCGGTTTTCGCTAAAACCAGAAAAATGTCACACATATTCCGACAGTGATTTTCGCTAAATTCTCCAATAATATTGCGGTACTGCGAAAGACAACCATTAAAACAAGAAATATATATTATTAGACTACAAATCATGGCGTAGATCGTACCTTTACACCAATGTGTTCGATACTACAGCGGATTTTTCAGTTTTTGTAATTGTCAAAATGTATTAGCGGCCATGAAGGTCCGAGAGGTTGCGCAGTGATTTGTAACAGCTATTCAAGGACATTATCAAAACATATCCGAAGGCGATTGAAAGTGAAAGTAAAAGCATTTAGTCAACAAAAAATGAAAAATCCGCCGTAGCATCGAACCCATTTTGAGTAAAAGTACGATCTACGCCATGATTTGAAGTCTAAACATATATATTGCATGTTTTGATAGTTTCCTGTCGCAGTACCGCAATATTATTGGAGAATTTAGTGAAAATCACCGTCTGGAAAATGTGTGACATTTTTCTGGTTTGAGCGAAAATCGCTCTACAGCTTTGGCATTTTCGCTTGTAGAACGAAAACGGCTTGGAATTTTCCATTGAAGTAAACTTTTTCTTAAAGCTCTATCATTTCTCTCTAGAATTCGTTCAAATTTGTTTAACGTAACTCAAATTTGAAAGAAATCGAAGAGTTTTTCAGAGCGACATGCTTATTTTCATACAGAGTGTGTTGGGAACCTTGTCTATAGTAAAGAGCTATGAAGAAAAAAAATTTTTTTTTTCAATTTTTTTTTTTTATTTATTCTGATATCAATTTTAAAATGCATAGAAAAAAGCATTAGCTTAAGAAAAAAAAGTCAAAGGTATGTTCCTTCCACCTGTGCCTATACTGACATGATGCATTTGTGTTATGAACTACAGTTCATGAATATTACATGCTTGATAGTTGAATCTAGTATTCAGAGCATAACACCAGCTTGTCTGGAGTATGTTATAGAAAACATACCTTCACTGAAGTCAATATCACTGCCATTAGTTTGTGGGTACGATAACCAGCTCAGTGAAGTAATTGAGAAATTTGCTCCCAATGTATGTTTTGGACATCAGGTTCTAGATGCAGTTAAGCCAGTCTGCCTCAGTAAACAAAGAAGTGCTTATTTACAGAATTAGGTTTGTTGCTACTGCTAGCCGATTAGCTTGCTGAAAGCTGTGAGGACAGGTGTTTTTTTCCCAGGCAATGAAAGTTACATTGTTTCTTTTTTGTTCTTATATGTTGCAAAAAGACAGTTATTTGCCACAAGAGTTGAGAATTTATTTTTCAGACTCAAATTTTGTATGTTGCCTATGAAACTTTGTAAAAGCTCGACATGTTACCTTTAATATTTTCAGTAGGTTTAGTTTGGCTATATAATGTTGTTAAATAACATTGATGCATTTTCTTCATCACAAGCAGTGAATTGTTTTGAAAAGCCATTTTTGTTTTTGACAAGCCACTGTTTTAATGTCGATAGGAGGAAAACTTATGGAGGCTTGGTGCAAATAGCATAATACTAGGTCGGGTTCAGATCTGTGTTGAACAAAAATGTTAGATCAGAAGTCATGTACTTCAAAGAATAATGTAAAATGTACATGATTAAGATCTGTGTTGGACAAGTCTAGTCAGTCAGTATGTGTACACTAAGGAATAATGTACACAACCAAAATGGCATTGAGTTATTTTTATTTTTAATATATTAAGTATCTTCTATAGATATGGAACATGTACATGATCATGACCCACTTGTTTTTGTATGTTCTACTTTTCAGCTCACCTGAGCCGTAGGCACATGGTGAGCTATTAGGATCAATCAATGTCCGTCTTCTAGCGTCCGTTCACTCTTAGTTTGTTAATACTTTAGCGGTCACATTTTTGTCTCAGTTGTTTTGAAACTTGGTCACAATTTGGAATATGGGTCATCTGGGGTCAGAAACTAGGTTACAATGCCCACATATGGAGAAACCTTGTTAACACTCTAGAGGTTCGTCTTGTTGAAATCTAGGCTGTGATTGTATCTGGGTCAAAATATAGGTCATGGGGTCAAATCTTAGAAAAACTTTGTGTATATAATAAGAGGCTGTATTTTTCATTACATTTTCATATTTGGTCAGAATACTAGTTAAGTCTTGATGAAATCTAGTTTGAAATTGTCATCTAGGGTTCAAAAACTGAGTCATGGGGTCAGATCTTAGAAAAACATTGTGTATGCGATAGAGGCTGTATCTTTAATCTGAATTTCATTTGGTCAGATTGTTTGTCTTGATGAAATCTAGGTAAGGATAATATATGGGTTATCTGGGGTAAAAAGCTGGATCATGGCATTTGATCTTTGAAAAACCTTGTGCATATGAATCAGGATGTGCAATCTTTCTCAGGTGAGAGATATAGGACCATTTTGGTCCTCTTGTTTTAGTGAAACTAATGATTTGTTGTTCTGTCTGTTGTTATAATTTTTAATGAGATTATATTTTATTTTTGTTATTAATAATTGTCATGGAATGACAAAATAAAGATATAAGTTACACAAAACTTTTCTCATTTTTATTCATACAGTTTTATGATATTTAAACAAGCTGCCCCATAATTATATTCCTTTTCAAAGCCCCCTCAGCTTCTATGTCCTGAATTTGATTAGGATTTTGAATGTTAACATGATCTTGCAGCCCTTGCTCCAGAAAATCACCAACTTCGTCATGGCTTAGTAAGCATATGTTATGTACAATGCAGCAGGCCATGATTATCTCAACAGCGGTCTCCACTTTATTTGTATCAAGGTATTTAAGACGCCTGAATCTGCCCTTCAGTAATGCAAATGCCCTTTCGATTACCACCCTGTTGCTAGACAAATACTGGTTGTATCGCTTTTGATTCTGTGTGAGGTGGCCATTGTCACGAAATGGTGTCAGAAGCCATCTACGAATCGGATAAGCTGCATCAGCGATAACATGATAGACATTCCTGCACATATTTAAGCCATTTCTCCACAAATCAGAGTTTCTAAGTATTCTAGCATCATGGCAACTTCCAGGATAACCTAGAAACACATGTGTGAATAACATGTTATAATTACACACTGCTTGAAGCTGCAGAGAGGCAAATCCTTTCCTATTGATATAAGACTTGGTGTGTGTGTGTGTTGGTGGTGTGCACTTCTGGGTGCTGTGGGGTTCGTTTTGGGGAGGCTGCGTTTTTGGTACGTGGCATTCCCTGTTTGATATTATTTTTGTTTTTTTGTTGGAATGAACAGTGGGTTTCTTTATTTCAATATGAGTTCCATCTAGAGCTCCAACAATACCTGGAAATCCATTGCGCTGACTGAACAGATTAGCTTGTTGTTGCAGAGTCTGTTGATCTGGCCATGAAATAAATGTTTGCTTCAAGTTCTCATTTATAGCATTTACAACCCTGTCTCTACACCGAATTACTGTTGATGATGAAACTCCAAACCGATCAGCCATTCTTTCAATAGTATCTGAGCTTCCAAAATACCATAAAGTCATTAGAATTTGTTTCTCCACAGTTACATGCTCCTTGCCGCCTGGATGGTCATATGAGAAATTTGGGAGATCCTTTAAGTGGGAACAGAGACAAGTAAATGTTGGTTTTGACATCCTAAACATCCGCCTAAACGTTATATCCTCGTACAATGGAACGACTGACTCCACATATCCCATAATTTTAGCCTTTTCATCTTTTGGTCTGAAATGACAAAAATAATTAATTAGCTTATAGTGATTCATGTAGCATGCTTGTCTTGTAAGGTAAAAATAATACAGCATAGTATAGCATGTTCATGGCAAAAATCACTCGGTTATATTGTTTTAAATTGATCATAAGGCTTAATTGCTCTTAACTATGCTTTGGGTGGACCACAGACTTGTGTTCTCCTTTGGGGCCATTTCGTTGTTTATTATTGTTCATTAGTCACCGGTAATTGAAAAGGTGAACGAGAAACTTAATATTCCTGGTCTCTTAAGTATACTTTTATTTTTATAGGTTGACGTGATATATTTTGCTTCGGGGTACGAATTTACTTGGGTACGATTTCGCTCTTTTAAACGTAACTTCGGTAATATAATAATTTATCGTCAAGATTTCCTTACAGTGTTGCTGCAATCCCAAGTACACATGCTGTAACGGTTCTATCTGTATTATCGTTCGTCTCTTCTTCATCATCAAACAGCTCTAGGGCCGCTGCACAAAGAACTGCGGCCTTGCATTTTCCATTGACAGCCATTTTTGTTCTGTACCGAAGGCATTCCATTCGGCTTAGCTTGGACAGCACAGTTGGTACAGTAACGGACAGCCGAATGGAATGCACCAATAGTCATATAAAAGGTCTCCAGTAAAAATTCCTGTCATATATATCTCTGAATTAAAAAAAAATACGCTTCTTAATGCAAAAGCAAATTTTAATATACACATACAGTGTAGCGGTGCCGCCAACCGACATTTTTAATCGATTTCTGCAAATGTCTACCTAGATTTTTGCTTATATGTTGATTCTTGCCTTTCGTTTTAAGTTTATGAATAAGTATAGCAATTATAAAAAATTTCAACTGTAACTGAGAACGAGCAGCCACAGTGCAACAGATACCAGAGTCCACAGCTCTTGGGCCATCAGAACTGCCATTCTAGGAACCACTTACCAAAGAGCAACCAACCACTGAAACCCCCAGCTTAAGAGCAGCCCGCCTTGAAACCAATTGCTTAAAAACAAAAATAATATCAAACAGGGAATGCCACGCACCAAAAACGCAGCCTCCCCAAAACGAAACCCACAGCACCCAGAAGTGCACACCACCAACACACACACACACACACGCACACACACACGACACACACACACACAATCATGTACACACACACATATACACTACCAACACACACTAGCATACAAAGCAAACACACGAGGACAAAACGAACAATTAAAGGAACACAGTGGGGCACCGCCTTGGAACGGTCAGTGGCAAAAACACCACTGGGGAGCTTAAACCGGTTTATGGTGCGCACCCAACCTCACTCTTACCCCCACCATGTTCCAAAGTCACAGGACAGTGTAAATAAAAGTAATCCCTGCTAGGTGATAAAATACTCCTCATCTTGACAGAGGCCGAGGGTTTAGAAAGCATCTGACACTTAAGATCTCAGCTCCTGAGCATCCAGACCCTTCAGAGTAGCCAGTTTGTAAACCACTTGCCTAAGAGAAAGCAGCCCTTATGATTAGAGCTCCTAACCAGCCGAACCATATACACAGTGTCCTATCAAGTTGTTGATCTGTACGCTGATGATCAGTTAGTTGTTGGCACAAATTGAGGCCATCACGGTCTAGATTTTGTGTTGAAAGTTTATTAAAATCGTCTTTTTTTGAAGGAGATATTTTTGGGGTACGTGTACCAGTTATTTATACTTTTATTGTGATCATCTTTGCTTCAAGTAAGGTGTAGTATAGTTGCAATCGGCCTTCGTTCTCAGTTTGATCACTGTCAAATTGACGAAACGGCCAGAAAAAATTGACTTTGTGTTCGCATATTTCATTGTATATATAGTTTCTGGTCTATAATTGTGCCGGGGTGGAAGAAAAAAATATTTTTCTGACTCGTAAACTTCTTTGAATCGAGATTGAATGACTCGATGCAGAACAAAATAACTGTTTTGTTCCATGACTGAAAGTGACCACACTGTACGTTTAGTTGCAACATTTCATTATAAGACTGTACGACTAGTTTCAAAACATTAACATTCAAAATTCTAATGAATAAAACCAAATCATATGTTCGATTTACTAGCATCGAGTTTACATGCAAAATTACGCATTCATTGGTCACATTGATTGGCTACATATGCCACTATTAGTGTAAGTTATAAATATCTTTAAAGATCTGTGTTTTGTAAAAATATTTATAGATTTCATTAATGTTCTGTCATTTTCACGTTTCGAAAAAGCGCTATTGTAGTTGTTCTCCGCTTCGAGTAATTTTTCATGTAAATCTGGCCTGTTCAAGACAATTTGATATGTGTCCGGGTTTGAAATGCATACTTACTATAGACGAGTGTTAGAAAACAACAATGTAATCTCATGCCGTCAGTCAGTAAGAATTCCAAGAGAAAAATGAGCTGTATGTAGATTAAACGCATGTTTTTATTTTAATTAAATTTGCACTGTTTTCCTGGTATATAAATAATGGTTTCCTAAAATGTGTTTTCTTAAATTTTACAGTTGTGTTCAATACATTCTGTGGATGGGCAAACAACTAAGGACACCCGAATGACATCTTTACATATGGTTTACATATCTTTACATATGGCAATTTTCCAACTGTATTTGCTAAAATTATAAAACGTTTTGTTAAAAGAGGTTACGACCCTACTGTTTTGAGACACACCGCATGTTTGGTGTTCAACCCGTTTACAGTTGGACGCTATGCTTCCCTCTTTGATTGTGTCTGACGGAAGAGGGGGAGGACTCTGTGATGGGCAGTTTTTAAATCCCACTGGGACGAAACTGTTTTGATTTCTGTCCTCTGGCCTGTTTCGTCGGGCCCTTAAGGGTGTTTCTCTTGGTGCTCTGCCTTCTGCAAAGGCATTGAGTACATACGTTTTTTGGTTCTCAAGGTTTACTTTTTATATATTTATACACGAGCATTTTTGTGTTTTACATACCATGCCTTTTGTTTCCATTGCGTGTGTTAGAGATTCACCTAGCAGGGATTACTTTTATTTACACTGTCCTGTGACTTTGGAACATGGTGGGGGTAAGAGTGAGGTTGGGTGCGCACCATAAACCGGTTTAAGCTCCCCAGTGGTGTTTTTGCCACTGACCGTTCCAAGGCGGTGCCCCACTGTGTTCCTTTAATTGTTCGTTTTGTCCTCGTGTGTTTGCTTTGTATGCTAGTGTGTGTTGGTAGTGTATGTTTGTGTGTGTACATGATTGTGTGTGTGTTGTGTGTGTGTGCGTGTGTGTGTGTGTTTATGGTTTGCACTTCTGGGTGCTTCCCTGTTTGATATTATTTTTGTTTTTTTACTCTATAAAGGATCCAAACTAACGGCAGTGCAGACTGAAAATTGTGACTTTTCCAAATTGCAACGGGAGAATGATAAAACATTTATTGCTACACCACTGCAAAAATGACCAGTGTATTGCAGGTTGATGCAAACTGTTTTACAGAATTGTGAAATAATCAAATTGAGGCAGTGATGGTCGATAAGTGTACACATACAATTGAATAAGTTGCACTTGATCTCTGTTATTTCTATAGTAGATACACCGGAACTCAGCTTTCTGTCAAATAATTCAGCTCAGACAGCATTACAAACGATACTGACTTACTGGACGGTAATACACAGGACTTAGCTTTTCTGTCTTCATGACACTGATTTCTACTCTCTAAGTTTTGCCATATAAACTGAATGTGAAAGACCAGACTCTTTTGGTATTGACCAGACGTCATTTATGGATATAGGACGGCGGTTTTTCATTTATAAAAACCTTTGGACTTTTGTGTACATGTACATACTGTCAATGTGTTGCAATTATGATTATGGCCATGTTAAATTGTTAAGGCAGTGTACAGTATTCATACGATAGGATAGGAAGAACACAACCACCTGACGATATAAAACTTGATATTATTTTATTACGCTCTTAATTAACCACCACTCATTCTTCACTGATTCAAAATTACTCTGTTTGTACATGTAAAAACTAAATAAATGTCTCCTCATTTAAAGAGCGATTAAAATCCATTAAAATTCAATAAAGTATGATGAAGCAAATATGCAGTGACACGGCAAATTTAACCTTTTCTACAATTTGAGTGTTTCTATTGATTTCTGATTCAGTGCTGAACACTTTCAATGATAATAGCATACATGTATTAAACAGGATGCATACAACTTTGTAAAAATTACAAAAGAACTATTAAACAGTTATAGAAAATTTAGAACAATAAATTCTTATATTCTCATTGTGTTCCTTGTTTGGTAACAATATGACTGTAACTTTTCTAGAATGTGTTGGGTAGTTTCAAGATTCAACCTCTATATTTAAGACCTGAATGCTGTAGCAGGGAATACATTTGCTGACAACATATTTATAATAATACATTATAAGTTACCTAGCTACCCTTAAGCTTTTATAGCACATCGACTTTGATATGTCTTGCATGAATTAGTTACAATATTTTTCAGGATACTGTTTAGGATGTGCATTTGATTTTGTCACAGTTTTGCATTAACTTGTCACTCCATATTGATGCATCATTATTATGAATTTTGTCTCTGGAATTTTATATCTATAACCATATTATGATTCAGCAACTTAGCAGTTCCTTCCCGCATGTCACTTCTTTACCGGTACATATCGCTCGTCCAACACCATGACATTGTGTGCTTGCAGGTTATATGATGACGGATATACGATTGCAGCTTCGTCCGTTTGATGATGGACTTGTACGATGTCCTGTTTTACTATCAATTGCTTAAATGCCAATCCATGCTAAGTAGTCTGTTCTTTGGAAACATGGTTGGCTTGCATAATGCTTGCCAATCATACAACGAAGAAAAAGGTCACCCATTCATCCTTTTCAACATAATGTAACCATACATTAATCTGAATGCCAGTATATGTTAATTTCGACCATTTGATGGGTAGTCCACATGGTCCTCGTATGTCAATTTCGACCGATTGTCATTCTTTACCAATACAAAATGTATAACATCTTCTGGGGGCAAACCTAAAAAGACACAAATGAAATTGTAAGCAATCACATAAAATCTATCTACTTTTTGCTGTTAATAAGAATAAAACTCACAGAAAATATTGGCTGATCAGTTCTGGGTCCAGCCATTCCTGCCAATATGGTGCCTGTCAATTATTGATTCACAATAGGTACAAAGTAAAGACGTATCTAATGATTCGAAAAGTATAGTTCAATTATTCCTGTGCCACTAGGATTTTTGAGCTCTTTTGTCGACACAAAATATCAGCATGTCTAACACTAACATTGATTGATTTTCAAAACGGCTTTTATTGTTCAAAGCTGCGTCCTAATGTAAAATTATATTAGGACCCAGTTCAAAACTAGTATTTCATGTTTCATCTGTAGTAAGGATGCAAATACGGACCCGGGCATACATTAAATCGTCTTGAACAGGCCCGATCTCCATGAAATATTACTTGACGTGGAAAAAAAATGAAACTATCAGCCGCTTTTTGAAACGTGGAAACCATAGCAGAAATAACATTAATTTCTACTTGTTATCGTTCATTAATGATATTATCAAACACTTAATGTATCAGAAATATTATATTATTTCGACAACTAAGCGTACAGATTTTTTTATTTTTCTGTACAACTAACGATTGTGTACAGTTGCAATTAAGCGTACAGTCTGGTCACTTTCGGTGACGGAACAAAACAGTTATTTTTTTCTGCATCAAGTCATTCAATCACGATCCAAGGAAGTTTACGAGTCAAAAAAAATACATTTTTCTTCCACGCCGGCACAATTATAAACCAGAAACTATATATACAATGAAATATGCGAACACAAAGTCAATTTTTTCTGGCCGTTTCGTCAATTTGACAGTGATCAAACTGAGAACGAAGGCCGATTGCAACTATACTACACCTTACTTGAATCAAAGATGATCACAATAGAAGTATAAATAACTGGTACACTTACCCCAAAAATATCTCCTTCAAAAAAGACGATTTAAATAAACTTTCAATACAAAATCTAGACCGTGGTGGCCTCAATTTGTGCCAACAACTAACTGATCATCAAGCGTACAGATCAGCAACTTCCGTTTCGGCTTACTGTACGCTAGGACACTGTGATATAGAGCGCAGCTAGTTTTCAATTTACGTTCATTGAATACAAAATCTGCTAGAATTATGGAGTGCCCCATTAAACATAGCATCGACGCCAAGCATTTTGAGATGTAACAGAAATTCCTTGACAACAAATTCTGGATCATATTTAAAATTATT
>JAFMSR010000017.1:6937297-6947301 GCA_022818135.1 Saxidomus purpurata
AGAATGCCCAAAAACAAAGAAAGAACTCTAAAATCATCTGAGCAACTAGTAATGCGTCTTGACTGCTCCATGCAACTGACCAAACTAAATGTGTAAAGCACAGCTCAGTCACATTGCACAGATTAACAGGTAAACGGCGGGAAACCATACCTGAGAAAACACAGTATCAATCAATGGTCTAAGGTAGACAATTTGTACAAGAAAACCAAAGGTATAAGAGTATGAAAAAGGACAAAGGTTTAACAGTAGCAAACTTGAATAGACGAAACCAGACCCGATTACACAAATAATGTATTCCCTGATCCCAGCCTGAATACTACAATATATCCTCTGGTGTATATTAGTACATCTAGCTTCATTGTCAAATAGCATCAAACATTGCATCTTGAACTCTTAGCCGACTGTCTAGCGAAAACTTCCAACTTTGTCCAAATCATTGGCGACAGGATTTCATTGTTTTCATACTGCTCTGGGGAAACAACTGCTTGGTCTTATTCTGCAAATTACATCTTTAAGACTTAAATCTTCTGAAAAATGAATGTCTTTGCGCTCCTCATCATCACCCGTGGTAGCAATAACTTCATTAAAATCATCTTCTAAATCTTCAAAAGCTGGCGGCAGTAGTCATCCTGTACAGCGTCTATATTTTTAGGTCCTCCTCTGTAGAAATTGTTTCAACAGTCTTGTATTTAAAAAGAAAACAATCCATGTAAAGAACTGTCTTTTAAATACTAAGACAACTTAAATCAGCTGAGCTCATAAGTTAGTTCTGCAGTGTTATTATCATATCCTTCATTGTTCAGCAAAAACTATATGGAAATAATAGTGGATTTAAATTTGTGATTTTACCATCAAATATTTTGGATTATGGACACTGAAAATATGTGGGAAAGAAATAAACCTATCAAGTGTGCATGTGTCTGATAACTTTCAGTATAGCAGAGAAAGTATTGACATTTTTTGCAAAGAAATAAAATGTGTGGTTGAATTTTTATTTTCAAAAGTGTTGTGGTGTGAAAATAACGATATGAATTGTTTGCGAAACTGTTAAAGTTTTGAAAATGTGTGGTGATGTAAAATTAAGTAAGTCAGTAATTGTGACACGATTCTACCAGTATCAACGAGTCAAAGATGCTAATGGAATTAAAAAGAGTAGTAAGATCAATTCTATGTGACAAAATTGTTGCTATGAACACATTTAATGAAACATGCAAGAAATGCCAAAAGATGGCACTTAACCACACAAAGAAAGACTACAATCTGGTGAATCTGAAACTTTAAAAACTCCATCACAGAATAAAAATATATTACTTGACTGTGTAACAACTAAGAAGAAAGTTGTTTCAAGAGATGATTTAAAATGTTTTATTCCAGATACAACAGATGACATGGCAGAACTTTTTCTCATTCAAGCTGAGAATATAGCTCGTGATCCTCGAGGCAGAAGGTGGTTGCAAACAATTGTTTCTGCATGCCTGCAATGGTATTGCAGAAGTCCACAGGTATATGAGCATTCAGAGCAACAAAACGTCTTTTATTGACCTCTCCCTCCACACTAGCGCTTTATTAAAAATTAAAGTTAAGCAAGAAGTAGGGTCTGATGGAAGAATTTTGGAGTGGATGCATGCAGAAGTGGTTAGAAAAGGAATACATGCAGAAGGATGGGTAGGCGGTATTGTCTTTGATGAAATGTCTATTCAAGCTGATCTGCAGATAGCAAAGAATGGCGATGTAGTGAAATGTTCATTTGTGCTGATGCTGGGAGAGAAGGAAACAATTGCATAATTCTTCTTACTGGCAAAAACGAGAAGAACCTAGTAGGGAGATATGCGTTGCAATTTGTTTTTTTGGGATTCACATGCTTTCGCTTCCCATTAGCTCATTTGATAACCACTGGACTGCAGGGTAAAGAGCTCTACACATCAATTTGGAAAGCAGTTGATGGAAAAATATATTCAAATTGTTATGTACAAGTTTAAATGGAGCCCAAAGTAACCGGAATTTTGTGAAGTACAAACTTGGTTGTGTATTTAGTAAACCTTTCTTGTTAAAATACTTTGGAACCTACCGCCCGTGAAGTGACATGTGATACATTTTTTATGTCGTAATGACAAAATACATTTCGTAAAAGCGAAATAACATTTCGAAAAACGGAATAACATTTCGAAAAACGAAATAACATTTCGTAAAAAGGGAAAATCCGTTTTGTAAAAACGAAATAAGATTTGGTAAAAACGAAATGTATTTCGTAATTACGAAATATTTGGTTTTTACGAAATCTTACCTTGTTTTACGAAATATTTGAAATATATTTTCGTTTTTACAAAATATATTTATTTCGTTTTAACGAAATATTATTTGGTTTTTACGAAAATGTTATTCCGTTTTTACGAAATGTATTTTGTAATTACGATATTTGGTTTTTACGAAATGTTATTTCGTTTTACGAAATATTTTTTCGTTTTTACAATATATCTTTATCATGTTTCAACGAAATGGTATTTCGTTTCTACGAAATGTATTTCGTAATAACGAAATGTTACTTCCTTTTTACGAAATCTGATTTCGCTTAAACGAAATGTATTTCGTAATTACGAAATAAAAATAATGTAACGGGCACAGTTGGAACCAAAGTTGGTGCATACTGTAATTTAGACTCGTTGAAATGATTCTGTGATTTATCATGCTTTCAATTTCTCTGTGAATTCGGTTATTATTGACTAGTATTAAGACTTTTGCACTGAAATGCGTATTATTTATATCTTCTTGTAGTCGCAAAGTATGTAATTTAGTAGATTGCATTTTGTATACACAATACAATACAGTCTTATATAGAATAATGTCACATGTAAATTTAATATCACAACATTTTCGTAAACTGTTGACCTATAAAAGCATTTGTACAATGTAGCAGATTTGTGTATGTTTGTGTCTACCTCATGAATTATGTAGGCCATATACTATATAGTGTAAACAGATGTTTAATACTGTTATGTTATGCAGGTACTGTCTAACTATTTTGTATACTTAATGTAATGCTTCCTAGTATACATTGAGAAACATAACTTTTTGGCAATGCAAGGTCATGGGAGTTAATCACTTGTACTGTAGACACTTGTATTTAAACATATTACTTATATACAGTGTGTACTCTTCATACAGTGTAGACTCTACATACCGTGTTATAGATGGTGTCGGATAAGTATGGATTAGGAAAGTTGTGTCAATTAACGGTAAAATAAGCGTTTTAAAATATGTTGCAGTACCGTTAAACATTCAATATTTTATATTCAGTTGTTGTTGTACAATTATTTGGCGGATAGCGATTTATTACATAAGGTCTCTGTTTATTATTTTTGCTAAAATGAGGCATTTCCAGATATGTGTTCTTGAAAATTGTATTCATCTATCAATTTACATGTACGTTTATTTAACACATTATTTAATTTTGGAGAATATAATTTACATGTAGGGTGTGCACCTTAAAGGCAAATGACGGAGCATCATTTAACGGACGGGGCAAGTGTGTAGTAGGTTCAATATTTCCCACTTGTAGCCGTTTTGTGGCGAGTATGGCTTACCGGTTCGAAAGTACAGCCCATATCGAGATTGGCAATTAAACAGGAAACTATGTTATTGATTTATTGATAGCCAGATCTCTTAATTGTAACTTATGCTACATGTTTATACCTAGCAGGTTTTTGGTGATCTATTTATGAGCCAGGAAGCCGCAGTGTACCAGATCGTGGCATAGTAATGAAGATACCAGTTAAAACTGGTCACTTATAAAGTAAAAAGGGACATAATACATCATATCTTTAAAACAAGGAAAAAATGAATCACGTCTCTCTCGTTATTCGTGTTGGAATATAATCTTACGAATACCAACGAGATTACAGTTATTAATTAAAGAGGCACTTCCTACATTTAGCAGATTATATTCTCGAATAAGATTATGTGTTCAATGAACGTATAATGATAAATAGAAGAACCTATAGCGAAAAATGCCTAGCTATATATACAACTAGCATTATATTCGTTGAGAAAGTTTTCAACAAAGATTCAAGTTCGTGTTTTTTCGCCGAGTACTGTCAGGTAAACATAATCCATAAACGGCATTATGATTGGTTAAATTTAGTAAATGGGAGAAGGCCTAATTCAAAGAATAGCCATTATTTCCCAGTAGAATACACGCATTGTTTAGCCCCCTCAATTGACACATTTATAAATTAATGTGAACATTCATACGGTACTACATATTAGTTTTAGAAAACATTTGAAATGACTGGTTGCAGGCGTGTGTCTCTGAAAGCGGTCGCACTGAAACGCCAAATTAATTAGGCTAGGTCTTGTTTTTAGTGGTAACTCGACTCAATACCGTTTATCTCACAGTGGATCGGCCCATAACAGTATTGGTATATTTGAGCCTCTACAACAAAAAATTCCATATCACTACTACTATATACACTAATCGAAACTTTGAACACCCCTTAGTATATATTGTGCAATAAGTCAACTAAGCGTAAACAAATCGTTGTGAAATTTAGAACATATCACAAACATTAACATTAACTGCAACTTTTAAACAATTTCGACATCAACTCTTTGTTTTATCGATTATATGACATGACCATACAAAGTGAAATTCACAAAAACAATTGTATTTATCTGTCGGCTAAGCTATTACAAAAATAATCGATTTTCGCCCATCTAATACCACATAATGTTACTTTTAAGATAACAAGTTCATAAAAACAGTAATTACAAATTCAACAATAATTCTCACGAAGTATTCCGGTTAAGTAAAAACTGAACAGCGCCCCTCCATTGGTGCGTGTGATTGCGCTACTCTGTAATGACACATGTACTATTTCTTGACACAAGGTATGGTCGAATAACGCATCTCGCGACTTGAACGCCACTTATTTGAAATTGAACTTTGAGTCAATACAATGTTATGATACTTTCTATAGTATCCCTCGAGAATTCAAAGGATGTAAAACACTTTGTTACAAAATCATGGACAAAATTCTTAGAAAGTTTAATTTATGCTACAAATAAAGTTATATATTTTATTTGTAAATTCATATCAAAATTTGAAAAAAAACATGAGATAGATTCTCATCACCTGGGGTAGTAAATTGAGAACATCCACTTGAAAAAATGAAATTTAGAAGATTTTTGTTTTCTAAAAGCATAAATAAGCGAAAAGTAACTGTAACAAATTCGTGTTGCTGCGCGCTGCTATCTAAAATACTTATCGACCTCGCCGTATCTCGATTTGACATTCGGGCCATTTGATGTTTTTCGATAAAAGATATCAGCTGGCCGTCTAATTACGGACTCTTATGTTATTTTGATTTGAACACGTGCAGCACGTGCAACTTAGGACATATTGTTCATCCATCCGGAAAGTCGGGGAACAGAGTTAAAAAATGGGAGAAACTATTACATATCATTATTTGCCGTTACTTCAAATTCATCTGTTGAAATATTTGTTGATATACAAGGGATAAAACAAAAAAATATTTCATATTGAACTAGGGGGCGTTAGAAGATTCGTTAAGTGTACAAGGGATCGAACCCACCATATGCCGATTTTCACAGTGGGACAAGTTTAATGAGCTGAACTCGTACAGATGAAAAGAAATTAATCACTTCTTCGGCCTTTTCACATGTCTAGATATAAATCTTCAAGAAAAACACAACTTTGTCCTTTTCTAATCACTATTGTCCCCGATATCGGATCGAATGTTTTCAAAACGGTGCAAATTTTCGTCAGTCGGACACAGGTCCGTAACCAAAATTTCAGTCTGTAACCTGAAACAAGTACACTGAGTCTGTGTAGATTAACTGCACAGTTCAATAAAGTTTACTAAGATGTAACACTTACGTGCATATTTTGCATTTCATGCAGCAGGATAATGCCGATATTTGCGAATTTTCCGACGGCCGCTACTTTCGTTTCAATCTGCCATAATGAATCACGTGACTCCGATGTAAAGCTGATTTTAGTACGCGTTACCTGATTGGCCAAACGCAAATTAACGAGTAACCTACGATGTTTCACGAATAAGGTAAGTGGCTCCCAGTTTTCTTTGCGGTAGTGCATTCAGCCGGGTCAAAGTGTGTTGTAAACAAAGAATTTAAGCGCTAAAATTTGTATTTTCAGCGTGTAAAGAATTATATTATTTCAAACGTCGATAAATAAGTAAAAACATCAAAATATGATTGTTAACTGGTAAGAAATTGTCATGTTGTGATTGACCATATAGTATGGAATACTTAGACAACAATTATGTTCAGTTGACCTCACTGTAACTTACAGTAAAGGCTTACTGACAGGCAGCACACAGCCACTTTATATCCTCTTTATTACATTTTTTTTTCCATTTTCTGTAATTGCTGAGGCCTGCACACTTTCTATGGGACCAGCCATTACAAGAGTCACAATGAATCCATTCATCAGGTTTATCAGTGTTGCATTTCATGCTTAAGTCACTATCTGACACAGAAGTTGATGGTCCACTGTCAGATACTGAGATTGATGGTGCAGCAATAGGTTTTGGTGTGGTAACTATCTTTGAAACTTTTATTTGTTTTCGATGAGCCATTTTTTCTGGATTTTGGTTGCAGACTTAACATCTTTTCTGAATTGGGCCAATAAAACATGCATATATGTTTCAACAAGTTCACTGAAAATTGTGTTCATTTGAGAAGACTGGAGAGTTAGTTATTGCAAATAGGAGTCTAAATCGAAGTTTGCATTTGTACATTCATCTATTTCTTCTATCTCTTCTTCTGAATCCTCTGAATAACTGTCTGTATGAAAGTTTCAAACAGTTTTTTGTCATTGTTTATTTCTGTATTACATTCAGTATATATATTCTTACCATATTTCAGTAAATTCTCATTAGTAAGAAGTGCTAAGCTTTTTTCAGAGAGACTGATGAAGAAGTTAAAAAAGCTGTCTGTCACATTTGTTAGGCCACGGGAAATATTCTGTCTTATTTCCACATCAAGTAAAGACTGTGGGTCTGATGTATTTTTCTTTAAAAATTGTTCATCTTCTTTAAGCAAATCAAGTATTTAACCTTACATTTTGATTCGTAATATGAGTCTTGAGCCTCTTTTGATTTTCCATACAAATTTGCCTTCTGCATTTGAACACATTTTTTTATCAATGATGAAATGCAGTATCCTGCCACATAGCGTATTCTGGCCTTTGATGAGTTTGTTACATACCTCCTTGACAAGTTACCACTACTAATTTCCAGCAAGTCAACTCTTTTTCTTTATATAAAATAATCTTACTGACTCAAGTATCTGGTAGCAAATAACAACATGATTTCCAGTAAATGAATCTTCATGTTCAAAGAGTAGAAGTGAATTTATTTTATACTCTAAACTTATACTATTATTATGTATTAAGTGGTAGAACTTCACCAGGTTTTTTGCCTGTATACCTTTGAAAATGTCACTATCACTTATGTTAGAGGCAAAAACTGCCAGTATCAGAAACGGCTTTTTAACAAATAACATAAGGGCAGAATCAGCCGATCTCGAAAGTATCTGAGTAATTTGAGTGTGACGTTGTGTAATTTCTTCCTCTATAGCCAGATTTTTTTCAGCCCATGCAAATCAAATTCTTGTTGAATTTCAAAATCATGTGTCATTTCTTCATCCCTGATGGTAGAAGCTATAGCTGCATCAAAGCTATCATCAATTTCCATATCAAAATTATCTTGAAAGTCTGCTTCTGTAGTATGTGTTAGATCACTGAAAGGGTAAAAAAAAGTTATTGAGCACAATTTACATCGGTTTGCCACTTGAACTGCAGTATGTTGTACAAGCATTTATAATATGTTGACATGAGAAAAAGATGAGACTTAGTCAAAACTTAAGTGTTAGAGTTTATTTGATACTCTAATCAATAAAAGATGAGTGAGTAACAAAAACACTAGCACTACTTAATATAAAGTGAACAAAAGCCTTGTCAGAAAGAATTGTCCTTTCTAACATGAAAGGTTTAATGTAATAGTTTTTAGCTCACCTGGCTACGCCAGGGTGAGCTTTTCTGATCGATGATTGTCCGTCGTACGTCGTCCGTCGTCCGTCAATATTTTGATTCAAATGACATCTCCTCTGAAACCTCTAGGCCAATGCTGATAAAACTATGCAGGAATGTTCCTTGCATGAAGCTCTACCAATATTGTTCAAAGAATTCCATTCCATGCAGAACTCAGGTTGCTATGGCAACAAATAGGAAAAACTTTAAAAATATTCTTCTCTGAAACCACAAGGCCTAGAGCTTAGATATTTGGCATGTAGCATTGTGTAGTGGACCTCTACCAAGATTGTTCAAATTATGACCACTGGGTCAAAATTGACCCCGCGCGGGTGGGCACTTAGTTTTTGCATAGAAATTTATAGGAAAAACTTAAAAAACCTTCTTCTATGAAACCACAAGGCATAGAGCTAAGATATTTGGCATGTAGCATTGTCTAGTGGACCTCTACCAAGATTGTTCAAATTATGACCCCCGGGTCAAAATTGACCCCGCGGGGGTGGTCACTTAGTTTTGCATAGGAATATATAGGAAAAACTTATAAAATCTTCTTCTCTGAAACCACAAGGCCTAGAGCTTAGATATTTGGCATGTAGCATTGGCTAGTGGACCACTACCAAGATTGTTCAAATTATGACCCCCGGATCAAAATTGACCCCGCACGGGGGGTCACTTAATTTTAAATAGGCTTATGTAGGAAAAACTTTGAAAATCTTCTTCTCTAAAACCACAAGGCCTAGAGCTTAGATATTTGGCAGGTAGCATTGGCTAGTGGACCTCTACCAAGATTGTTCAAATTATGACCCTCGGATCAAAATTGACCCCGCACGGGGGGTCACTTGGTTTTACATAGGCTTATATAGTAAAAACTTTAAAAAATCTTCTTCTTTGAAACCACAAGGCCTAGAGCTTAGATATTTGGCAGGTAGCATTGGCTAGTGGACCTCTACCAAGATTTTTCAAATTATGACCCTCGGATCAAAATTGACCCTGCACCGGGGGTCACTTAGTTTTACATAGGCTTATATAGGGAAAACTTTAAAAATCTTTTTCTCTGAAACCACAAGGCCTAGAGCTTAGATATTTGGCATGTAGCATTGCCTAGTAGACCTCTTCAAAGTTTGTTCAAATTATGCCCCTGGGGTCAAAATTGACCTTGCCCCGGTGGGGGGGGGGATCATTTCTTTTACAAAGGCGTATATAGGAAAACTTATTTGGTATATAACATTATCTAGTGATCTTCCACCAGGCAAGTGGACTTGTACCAAGGTGAGCGATATAGGGCCATCTTGGCCCTCTTGTTTAACTAATAACCAGACTAACAGGACTACAATTTCATGCAGGTACATACCTTTTTGAATCAATAGCAAATTGTAGATATTGTGCTATTTAATAAAACTCATGTGGATAATGTGTCACTATTACAAATCTGAAGCATCTCTCAGTTCAAGAGACATGTACAAACACTAGATCCTGATCAATGGGGGCACTGTCGATATTTTATCCATTTAGATGACATCAACATAAAACATAATGTGATGTCACCACTCTGATGTGTAAAATATTACCTTATGTACAACAAGTACCAAAATATCAAAGTTTAAATGTTATATCACCTACTGAAACCCCCATTTAAACGCCCTCGGTCGCTACATTTAAGGGACTGAAAGTTTTTCCCCCAGAATTTATGACCCAGGGGACATTTACTCAAAATGCGAACTACATTTTTGTTTTAATAATGCAAACTAAATAAATGTAATGTTCAATGAAAGTAATTAAGTGTTGTGTGTGTAATTTTCGCTGGATAAATAAATATTGATACGGATAACTGTGTTCCTATGCATGTCTTCAGACATGATAAGTCAATTCTTTCTTTCTTTCCAAAAACAAACAGGATGGGTGTTTGTTAGAATGGTGGGGGGGGGGGGAGGAGAGA
>JAFMSR010000017.1:6957330-6968676 GCA_022818135.1 Saxidomus purpurata
TGTCTGATTCAACTCCGCATATTTGATTTAATAAATATTGTTTCAAATCCACGTAGAACAAAGAAAGTGTCTTCATACTCGCAGAAACTGTTTGAGTTGGTGAGGGCTATTTGTTAACTTTTGTCAAAACCCAGAATAGTTCATTATTTAGATTTATCATGTTTTCATTTAACTTGCTAACCTTTGTATTATTGAAAAATTAGATAAGCATAAAAAACTGAAAAATTTGTATTTGCACAATATTCTGATTGTTTTCTACAAAATGTGCATTATGAAGTCGTATATGGTCATATTTACATTTCATGAAATGTAAATTAGATATAAACAGTAACAAATGAATACTTAAATCATTTTCTTGGCATAATATACCGCCATTGCTACTATAAAGTTAAGTATTCGTAACAACACAATGTTTCATATTGTCAGCGTTTCGTGTGTGGTTTTATGATTTAGATCAACTAGCATGCATCTGAAGTATGTCCAGTTTCTAGGAAACTCGTTGATACGAGAGTTGTATTTAAAGGACCTAAAACGTTATTACTATAAAAAACAATGATTGTGCGTTCGTTTTGTAATCTTTTCGCTAGTATGTCCAACATATTGTATTTTGCAGTTATTCCATCCACACTATCAGATAACATTATATGACAGCTTGCAAATAGTATTACATTCAGGTTCCAAGGTTGTATTTTGCTTTAAACTACATTATACAAAATTAAGTTTTATACAATGTGAACAAATTTGCGTATACATTTAGATGAATCAGATGTGTATGTAACTAAAAGTACGAACTTAAAATAATGTCCTTTATATCCTTGGGTTATTTGAAGTCCAAGATAAGTCTTAATGTATGCAAAATGTTTGCAACTTTAACATGTCCCTTTAGTTGGTTGTTAATTATATTGCAAGTACTAGGCAGAGATGACTTATAGTCCAGGCAAATTGCATATTTAATATTTTTGTGGATTTAAACACGTTCTACAAAAAACCGATATGTAAGACCTACTGGGGTAACTGGTTCTAAATCAGAACAGTTTAATTTAAACCAAGGGGCACGCGCTTAATCTCTTACATCTACTTGACATGTGTTACCCCCCCCCCCCCACACACACACCGAAGTTGCGCCCGAGCTGTACAGGGTTCAAGATGGCGGCCTAGATTATAGTTTATCTCCAGTTTGGACTTACTCATGTGCCTTGACAAATTTTATTCAATGAGCAGTAAAGCGAAACCGGTTGGCAAATAATAATTTAATTATCTCATGGACTGTGTTTTTATCTTTAAATATATTTAACTTTTTCCGGCACATGTTTTTGGATTTTTCACGTAAAGTAAGAATGTTTCAATTTTTCAGTTACAGAATAGGACCGAGGAGTCAACGCAATATTGTGATACTTTACAGCAACTAACTCGTAGTCAGCAAAAAGATTTTTGTGATATTTCGTGGCCCGATTTTGTTGCTGTTAAATCCAGTGTCGACTATCCGGTGACTCCAACTACCAATATGATCTTTCAACCTCGTGAAAACACACGAAGTTTCGATTCTGTTGGATCTGGTAGCTTTTCCGAGGTAATTCTTTTTGCGTGTGTTATTTTTCTATACAATCTATCGCCAGCTTTGCTACATTGTTGTTTTTGTATTCAGTAGTACCAATACTGTAAATTTGTGCAAGACAGGTGTGACAAAATCACTTGAAAGCAATTTGAGACATACATGTAAGCTACTATAACGGACGGCATCTTGTAAAATAATTTATATTATTTTTATCATGATTAGGTGCAGATACATTATCCAAATTTAATTTTGTTAAGATGCGTTCAGCAGAAGCAGATTTTAATTTTGCTTTTATAAGTCGAGAACTTACAACCTGTTTTTTCTAAAAGTAAGTGCACTATTCGGGTGATATGTGCATACGCTTAGTGCAAGATACGATTTTCATATATGAGTCGTATAAAATAATGGATCTTATTCTAAAGACCTTAAAATACAAACCTTTATGCGTACATCAGCACAAACTGTAACAGACGAAACATAGACCAAAAGTATGACATTCTTCTTACATTCCTGTCAGTACAGTTTCATTAACCGAACCGAAGTCACGTTCGGTATGCACTTACCTCTTCCGAATTGAACAAAAAATTAGCACATGTAAAATGTTTCATTATGCAAACTGAAATCACCTTTAGTATGCACTGATCTCATCCTGTTTGAAATTAATATCAGTACAGCTAAATTTCTATCCGAAGTATTTGAATAGATGAGTGAACATTTTCACGCCTTGGGCTTTTGAGTGATCATTTTCACGTCTCAGAGTGAACATTACAGTAAATCACTTGGAGTTTGCTTGGCCTAACTTGGTGTGACATTATATTTGTTTATATACATGTACATTTATTCCAAAGAAGGCTTGACGGTCGAAATATATCGATAAATGTTTAAACTAAAAGTGCTTTGATTGTTTTCCATATTATAAACTTAATGTGCACCTGCCAAAACAACTGTCCCTCCAGTACTTATAGTGTTTTGATTAACTGTAGTGAACAGTTACAAACGGTTGTAACGGTTCTATGACGGTCCGTTCCACTCTGGTTTGTTCACGGTTCGGTATGGTTCGATTGTAAAAACTACCGTTGGTAGTAGTGTAGAAGCATTTTGGATGGAAAATAACTTGTAGCTCTTACAGTACCAAGAAAGATGTTTTGCCGTTGACAGTGACCATTGTTTGTACCAAATAAAACTAGTATGGTTACTTTGAAGTACATGTTATGGATAGAGCGCAGTATTTTGTCAATGATGTTTAAAAATAAAAAAGAGCAAATCGAACAACGGTTTTAAGAGTAAAAGCGACAGAAATGGGAAAGAAAGTTGTATGTCAACATTGTTAAGAAGAAATAGGACATAATTCTATACTTTCTTTATTATAAATTTCTTATTCTATATAGGAGTTTTACAGTGATAATAAGAATTTAAAGTATTCTTGGTTTGTTTTAATGCTTTATAATACTATAGAACATATATTTCCTGTCTACGTAACTGAAAATGGATGAAAAAGTGATTGTTTTACTGTTCTTCTATTGATAGGTCGAAGAATTTCTTAATGATATCCAAGATGACGTTTACTTAGATGATGATATAACAGATATTACAACATTTCTTGCAGAAACTCAGCCTATGGTAAGTTTACATTTGACTTAAAACATTTAAGTACAAAAAGTAAATAAACGGACATCGCATCAAATGGTTGTTGTCCATACTGCAAGGGTGTGTAATGCTCATCATTCAGCGGACGAGTGGGGGTCAATGTCGCACTAAAACCTGTAATTGACGTTAAACTTCATGTTCTAATATTTTTTGACTTGACTGTACTTTCGACATGCATATATCTAATTTGAAATAACTACTCACAGTACTTTTATCTTACCAAGTCTACTCAAGGTCAAGGTCACATTTCAAAGTTCAAAAGATTATAACTTCTCAACCTCTGGAAGGATTTTTTTAAACATTGGTCAAATGTCTACCTCATAAAAACTACATGCGATATCCATGCTTCAACTAAGCCTGCTCAAGGTCAATATCATAGTTAGGAGGAATGAAATGCAACTTTATATCTCCAACCTTTTGAATGATTTTCATCAAACGTTTGGTAAATGCTAATCTCATGGAGAGAATGTGAATACTCGGTTTTTCAACCAAGGTCAGTGTCACACCTAAGGTTCACAATTCACCCGAATACATCTCCTTTGAAGGATTTTTATCAAATTTGCCAAGTTTTTAACACCTCATAATGATGAAAAAGGTCAAGGTCAATAAAGATAGAAGGCCTTTTTTAAGACTTTAGTCATTTGTTCACCTCGTTCCATTATATCCGGGCGGCAATCCGTAATGCAGGGCAATAATCTATGCACTTGTTACTGTCAATTTATAGGTACTAAAATGAATTCTTTGTTATCAGTTGGTTAAAATGAAAATGTACTTTATATAAACTCTTTAAAAGTTCTCAAGCATTTGATCCTGTAAATTATCGCTGAAAATTTAAGTTTCAAGAATATTCAGTTCATATATTTCTTCATCTTTAAAACTCAACTGAAAGTAATATGTACATGTATAAAGCATGGACGATACACGTACGTCAGTCATGATCAATGTTATGGTTGATCAATCAATGTTGTTATATTTTCATCCTTCAGGGATTGTTATTCGTTCGTGTGTGTGTGTGTGTTGTTGTTGTGTGTGTGTGTGTGTGTGTGTGTGTGTGTGTGTGTGTGTTGTGTGTGTTGGTGTGTGTGTGTGTGTTGTGTGTTGTGTGTGTGTGTGTGTGTGTGTGTGTGTGTGTGTGTGTGTGTGTGTGTGTGTGTGTGTGTGTGTGTGTGTGTGTGTGTGTGTGTGTGTGTGTGTGTGTGTGTGTGTGTGTGTGTGTGTGCACTTCTGGGTGCTGTGGGGCTCGTTTTGGGGAGGCTGCGTTTTTGGTACGTGGCATTCCCTGTTTGATATTATTTTTTTTTTTTTTTTTCTTGTGAATTAGTAATGAAATCTTACAGGTATGATGTCAACTATTCTAAGACACTTACCTTGCATTTCTTTTGATTTTATAAACGTGCAAAATATTAAACGGATTTTTAATGTCCACGGCTTTAAGAACATTTCATTATTGTTTAAGCTTATGGATACTTATAAACCTCATATGATTTATTCTTAGAAGATTTTATGAATATATATAGTGATGTCAAGTCCAATATATTTTACTGTAACAATATATTCACTACACTACACATGACGTGGAAGAAAAAGATTTTGATAAGGCTGTCCTGTAAAGGCATCAGGAAATAGCAACAAACAGTTGCATAAATGTACATTTTGTATACGGAAACACGCACAGAACACTTCAAACCATATCCAATCACTGATAAATAAATGAGAATATCTTTTTCGGTTAAAAATGCAGTAATTAAAACGATAGATGCATGGGAAAGATTTCCCAAAGCTAGTTTTGAAAAAGTTTGGGTTAGGAGAACGAGTATTATTTAAAACTTCCACGCTCACGTCAACATGACGTTGCTATAGCGACTATTGAAGGTACTTTCATCACAGCATGATGGAAAGACTGCTTTTGTATGACGATTAAGTTTACTTGAAAGTATTAACAGTCAAATGTTGGTGAAATTAATGTTGTTTAATTAAAGAGAAATGACTGTTGTCCGGAACCTTTCCGAACGCCAATGACTGCATGTCTTGGAAAAGTGATAACATCATTGAACACTGTATTACTTTTCACATTTGAAAGCTTGCACAACTGCATGGCTATATAGAATAAAGCGGCTTAAGTATGCAGAAAGAAGCATAGTATTACGAATAATTAATTGCAACTTAACAATCGAACATTTCTGCTCTTATAGAATCCTTCAAGTTCAGATGATGTTTTTACGTCGGTCAGTAGTCCAGATGAAATGACAAAGACAACACCCTGGACATATAGTGCGAAGATCTATGACAGGGAACGGCAAAAGAAAGATAATCATAATAAGAGTATGCTGATTTACTTCTGAAGTCCTAGATTAAGTAGTGAATGTATTTTAATGTTTGCCATTTATCAGCGAACTTTTTATTCTATATCAAATTGGAACAAATGTGCAACATCACTGAATATTGCAATCATACATTGTACTGACTGTAGTCTTAGAGATGAGCTATACTTGGTTAAATCTTAAAATGAATTGATATGATACAAATGTAGCAGATTATGACATACATTTACGCGGTGAAATATTGCAATATATCAATGAAATGTGAAAAATTCAAAACATTAAACCTGGATTAGCGGAACGAAAGGAATTGTTTGCCGGAAACCAAACGACGGTGACGTCGTTTTGAATCGTTAAAATGACGTCATGTGCGATATGCTTTCTGGTGACGTTTTCTGCAGTCTTCGACATTTTATTGAAACAAACTCAACAAAAGTATAGTTGAAATCTGAAAATAAAAAGAAAAAGTGTTGATATCGATATAATTTCATACTTTTTCACTTGTGAACACAACACCAAAAGTAATTATTTTCACTCGTTGCTGTGCCACTAGTACAGCCACTAGTGAAAAAAAACACGTTTGGTGCCCTCTCGATGAATTACACTGAAACCAACAATTACCCCAATTATATTCTCGTACACTTTTTTTTATCGTTTCAATAAAATGTATCACAATATCCTGGTTACTTTGTATTTTCAGTTGAGAGGAGAAGGAGATTTAATATAAATGACCGGATACAAGAGCTAGAGTCCCTTCTTCCTCGTCCTACAGACACGTAAAACATTTTATCTATTGGATTGTTTATATTTATATAATGGAAAATTAAAAGTATTAATGAATTATTTCAAAATAAGTTAGTAGATACATGTACGCATTGAAAGTATCTTTTAATATATATAATCAGAAATATGAACATTGAAACGTAGTTTACATGTACATCAGACTATTTAACATGTTGTGTACTTTTTGCAATCTTAAATAATGACGTATAAATTAGCGAACATGATCATGCATTGAAAAAGCAATTACCAGTACTCTAATCAGGAAATTGATTTTATTTCTATAAACTGATATCGGGCTTTGTTTACATTATTCACTAACATAAAACTTAATTGTGTTCGAAAATAAAATAAATTGCACAAAATCTGAGAGATGGCCACTTGTTCAATATTTTGAGTTGAGACTTTTTAGATGACTGTGCAATGCGGCTTATTAATATGTTCTTGGAAATTTTTAAGAATTGTACTACACATGCAGACAAAATAATGTCATACATACTAAAATGGAGAAAAGATAAATCAATATGTGGGACCATTAGAGGCAGTCAAACAATTTTTTTCACCTGCAACATATCAATGCATCAATGTGCAAAATTAATGTAAAGCTGAAATAATGCATGTGTATCTTTTTCAGTAAGGTTCGGCAAAACAAAGGCACAGTGCTGAAAGCATCTGTTGAGTATATAAAGAAAATGAAGAAAGACAGGAAACGTATTGATGTGCTTGAGGAAAGAATCAGACAAAATGAAGACTATTGCAAGAGATTGATGCCACTGATACAGGTACATGTATTAGCAATTATATTTATCTTTATTGTGTCTTCGTTGTTTTGTCCATGAGTGATAATAAAGCTGCAGAGATGCAACAGTCAGTGTGAGTTAAGTTTCTGTGATGTAGTAAATAACTCAGTAAGTCATGTTTACTGTTTTACAGAAAGAAACTTTCCGGTATAATAAAGCTTAAAAACAGAATGTTTGAAACTAGTGTTGTCAATAAATCCATACACGATATTGATTTACGTGAAAAACGTATATGGAAAAAAACAAAAACATTTTAACCTTTGGAAGAAAGTATTATGTGTTATCGATTGTTTTGGCACAGACTATAATTCAAGAACGCTTTGGCGTTAGGTCCTCAAACTTGAACCAATTTTATTCATGAAAAGTAAGTGTTCCCTATATATTGTTTTATTATTTTTGAGGTCAGACAAAATATAGTGTCATAAATCATTTCATGGTCAGTGTGAAATTCGGAAAGGAAAGTTTTGACCTTGGGTCGACCAGTATGTAAATCATATTACTCGTGTTAAGTATATATGTATATATCAAAGTAGGGTTTATGCGTTTGATGATTCCTTCATTTCTCGACGAATTTCTAAAGAATTTTGTCCAAACTAGGTAGACATTCTAACACTTTATTTCCTTTTCAACCAAAAGAAGATACCAGTTTGCACACTTAAAATGCCAATTTGACGGGATATCTAAATTCTCTTCAGCTGTGAAATGTTAATTTTCAATAAATACTGTTATGTATTTTAAATGTAAAACTATGTTCAGTCTCCATATACCATATGTTTCTGGTTTTGCAGAATTTGCAGATTATAGTAAAGACTATAAGCTTCGATAAAGCCTTCCCCGAAGACCTACGTGAGACATGCCGTGCCAGTGAAGTTAGTACTGAAGCAAACATCAGTCATACATAACAATTCCTTACTCTTTTTGTACATATTTATTGGTTAGCAATTCAGCAGGAAATATACATAATGCTGATTATATGTTAACGAAGTTTAACTTGTAATGTTGGTGTCTTTGTCAAGAAATGACACAATAATATGTTTGATTTATATTTTTTTAGTAGATATAATTTCTGTGATAGTAATATGTGTCTGCTATGAAAGAAATTGTTATACTTGTCGTTTTTGATATATTTCCTATAAAGGAAAGAACCATTTTATTATGTTACGTTCCTTTGCTTCAAATCTTTTTTGAAAAGTAATTTGTACTATTTGCAAACAATATTTCATGTTCAACATCATACAATTATTGACACTTGAAGCAATGGATCTGATGTAGTAATATCCAAGAGGGGTACATTGACGAAGGTAAAATAAAGGTCTACTAAACCTTAAAGTTTTAAATACCAGTCATTGTCGGTAAAATCAGTATTTGAGCACATTATTTATGTTTCAAGAATAAAATCTTCTGTATTTAGGGAGCGCTTCTTTTAACGTTGTTCAAAAGGAATGGTGATATTTCGTTTGTAACTTAAATGTGAATTTGCATAAATTAATCTTTAAATGATTAATTTGTCTGAATCTTCTAGCAGAATTTTATAACATGTAAATGTAATTTAGTCGCTTGTGATCTGTTTTGTTCCAAGTACCAATTTACACATTTAGAGAAAAAAAGATTCAAAGATGTAACTATAAATAACGTTTTATGTTTCTGCCAGATTTCGACAATTTAAAGACTAAGATGTTTGTTTTATGTAAGACTATTGTAAACGAAGACTTTGGAACATTTTTTCCAACACATTACCTTAAGAATGTACATCAAATTTAAAGATAGAACGTCCTTTTCAGTTTTTTCAACACCGCGATGATTCGACTGTTTGGGCTTAGAACACTATGTTATGTAATCGTAGTTTTGTCACAATTACATAAAAACAGTCATTTTGATATACCATGCATATCACGAGATTTGTTTTAGCGTATAAATAGACGGTATGATCGCAACACTCTGTCTTTAATCAACATGTTTTTAAAGGAGATCGGACAGAATAGTTCTGTCGGATCTCAAAATGTAAAGAAACTTGTAAAGAAACTAAATGAACTAATTTTTGGAAAATTTGGACAATATAGTTCCCAGGCGACGATTTGTAAGAAAGCATACTCGAATTTAGCTTTCCAATGTGTACACATTAAAACGGAAATGAGATTGACAGATTAATGGTTTTCAGTCAGAATTGATTTATAAATTTAAAATATTTGTTGGTTTTGCCAAGAAAGACTTCTTATTGTTTTTACTTTTGTGTTACTGCTATATACATTTATTGCGGATTTATGAAGTTGCTTATGCATAGGAATAAAGAATACCTTTAAAACGTGTCTTTGATTAGTTTGTTTAATATCCAACTGCTGTCAGACAATATATTTAAGGAACACTTCATCATATGCCGCAAGAAATCGATATTTGTCACTTTTTAAGCTGTACAGGAACGTAAGATTGAAACACACAGGTCTACAAAGTAAATTTTGTATCGTCTGGAAAAATAATGATTGTCTAGTCTTACAACGGGAAACATCTTTCCCTGCGTTATGCCCTGACCAAAAATGGCCTCAGTGTGTACATCAGATTAACACAGAAGTTCTATAGATTGTCGATGGTCTGCATTTCAACTGGCTCTGTCGATAACACTTCCGATGCCGTGTTCAGGCATCTGCTATCAAAGAGTGTATCAAAGGACATTTAAATGTTGTGTTTTCTTTAAAAAGGAACCTAATTCAATTTGGCAACACTGCTTTAGGAGTTTTAGCCTGGATGCATATTAATAAGATCTAAAAGTACGAAATGAGGGGATAATTTTGTGTGTGTTTTTCTTGATCTACACAAACATACTTTTATCAATGTTTAAACGACCATTACACGGACAGCTAAGATTTTGGTAAATGTAATTATCTGCATAAAGACTTGAATCTATAAGTTCATTTAATTAGTTATACATGAAACTGGTGTCAAAATGATTCATTCCAAACTTGGGGTCAAACACTATGTTACTAGGTCAAATCAAGGAAAACCTTGTAAACACGATCAAAGTCACATTTCGTATTCGGTCATCATAAAAAAAGGTCAGGATATTTCTCTTGTTAGTAACTGTAATCCAAAGGTGTTGACTTTGCCAACATCCAAGATCATGAACATTTGTGGATATTTGTAGTCTACAGTGACTGAGCCCAGGTGTATTAAATGTATGGAAAAAGAAGTTTCTAAAAGTGTCTACAAGCTAAACAGAAAGAAAACTGAAATAGCTGTTAAAATAGTTATTTTCTAATACATGTAATGCCTTTGATATGTTTATCAAGAAGTCTTTTATGACTTTCCATTGTTAACCTGAATTAACAGACAACATTTATGCAACACATAATTAAATATCCACGAAGTGCTTGGGTATAAAATCACACTGTTTTAAGATGGCTGACCTATTTAAACGATGTTGCTTATTTGAATTTCTTGAATCTGGCTTTTGACTTCGTTTACTGTAGAGTTTTTTAATACATTTATTGTAAGGAACTACCATACTGCTTGTTTAGAGAACTAGACTTTGAGTGTTTTTAAAGTTTTTATCTAATTTGACCAGCTATCATTGTTATTGATGCAAGATGATGATGGTTCAAACATTACTAAGAAATCATGTATTTGAATATATAATTGTGTACTGACAAATTTTCAAAATGAGTGGAAAAGAGTGGTGGCATTAAAAGTGCTAACAATCGTTTCTTTTGTTTCACTGGGTGACCTACATTGTTTATGTCACATGTATCACATGCATATAAGGATACGGAATCAAAACATAAATATCAAATGAATAAACGATAGCTGTACTATCGCCGCATTGGCCTTTGCCTCTCAAAAAAGTTATAATTGAGTATGGTGTTACGTGTCATAACATTGTCCGTCGTTCGACACCTAAATTATGCTTTGCACAAATACATGTACAATATCTGGTGTTTATATGTATAAACACCTTGAAAACTTTTAATTTCACCATAACTGTTTACACAAAGTTCAAGGGGGCATACCTCTGCAGATACATAGAATATACAGAAACTGTACCCTGCAAGTGTACTATTCATGCTGATTTTGTGGGCCAGTGCTCGTTGCAATCATTTGAAGAATTGAGCAGTTCGATCTACAAACGACATTATTATGTTATAAAAGTGGACCAACCGACAGCAGCAGCACCAGCACGGTGACTTCCAGTATACCTGTGATATCTTTGTTTTGTGAAGGTATAAAGATTAACACAACAGCTTAAACACCAATATTA
>JAFMSR010000017.1:6978171-7084532 GCA_022818135.1 Saxidomus purpurata
TATTGACGGACGACGGGCGACGGACGACGTACGATGGACGACGGACGACGGACAATCATCGATCAGAAAAGCTCACCCTGGCGTAGCCAGGTGAGCTAAAAAATCGAACACCCTGTGGCTTGTTAGGTTTGACAGTTTCACGATTAGCTTGACATCTTAGTAACAATTCACACGAAGTAACTTTGTTCAATATCAAAATACATTGCATCATAATGTTTAACCGTTCATACACTTTTTGTTTTAAATCGTTAGTTATATACAATGTACAGTGTACCTAAACATGTTTGTTTTAATTTCCTCCAGTAGATGCGCAGGAGAAAACTAGACCCTTAAAATTTATTTACAAAATTATGCAGAATAAAATATTTTACAATAGTACTTTAATTGGCGCCGTTAGATTTTAGAGCATATCGTACAAATTCAATAAATTTGAAATGTTGGTATAGACATGAATTAGCGCACTTCCAATTAAAAATCGCTTATTTGTATATTTAGCGTCATGTGACGTATTAAAATACGAAAATGTTCGGAAATCGGCGAAAATGACCGAACCGTTTCGTAAAATGTCCCGATAATGCACTGAAAGTAAAAATTATTCAACAGATTAGTTCAAGTCTTCAATGGGTTTTAACTTTGCTCAGTAATTTGGGCTAAACAGTAACAATAAAATAGTTTTACTTTATTTCTTGTTACTTGTATTTATTCTCTTCATGTCCTCTTACGGATATTATATCAGTTGTTAGTAAGAATAGATACATGTATAATGTGTACGCAGCTCTTAAAACAGAGGTGTTTCAAAATGAACTACTTGTAAGTATGTTTATATTCATAAAATAATCGTATTAAATAGCACATTCTTATTCGAAACGACCATATAGATATCGTCTTTACTTTGACTTTTGAATGGGTATATTATCAGTTTTGAATTAATATGTAAAATAAAAAAGATGTGAAAACCCAAATCGAAATGGAAATAACATTTCTCTTAATAAACTTTCCATGCGACAGGGAAGACAAACAGGGACTGGCTAATAATGACTCAAGTAAGGCTCGTAGTACATATATAAAACTCTTTATTTCTGCCACACAATCTAGCTTGTACCATGATTTTGTACGAGAAATTCATTTCCCTGTTTAATCCAAAGAAATGCAGTCATCCGCCTTACTAGTTTACGTTGAGTTAGCAGTATAATCTTGGTGATCTCAAATATTCCAATTAGAAGTTACCATAGTTACAATAATCATATTTTGACCACAAAGAATGTTGCATGTTAAAGCATGAGGTAAATAGCAGGTTATATGTCTAAAATATAAAATATACTATCATAACAGGTCAAATGATCTCTAAAAGTTAGTAAGTAATTATTGCAAGACCTCCTTTACTTCCTCAATGGAATAAGTATTACATAAAATTATTCGTTTAATATATCTGTGTCAACATTCAATACTTAATAATAAAGTCGCCTCTTTTGCAGCTTTACATCCCTTAAACATCACTTATGTCTACACACATTCATACACTTGTTTATTAAGAAACTTTTGATAGACACTGTATAAAAATGAGACGCGTTTCTACAATTTTGACACCCACTCCATCTCCCAGTTCCTTATATCAAGTTTTGCCTGGTTCCTCGCTTGACTCCTTTCTGCACTTCGTCTGAGTCTATGTTCGTGTATTGTATGAACACTGAATGGCGCGATAGAGAGCCTTGACACATCGCTACAGGCTGTTCCTGCCCATATCTCAATCTTTCTTTGTAGTGTCGCCATTACCGAATCAAAATTTATGTCACCGCTTACGTGAAACTCAACGTGACTGACGTTTCTGTTATAAACCATGGCTACCTGAAGAAAAATTTACGCTTTCATTAATGAAACATGTAACGTGACAAAAAAAGAAGAATCTCATATACGGGCAGTAAATAATTTCTCGACCTACAATCCTTAAAATTAACTGATAGAATATTAAGTTTTTCCTTGGTTATCCCCCCATCCTGATATTTCCTATTAAAGTATAAACATATTGCCTCTGATAATAAGCTTTAAAATTGTTAAGGTCCGATACTAAGTCCCTGATGAGTATCATTTTGTTATGTAATTACGATTTCGACAAGAATTAAGAGATGTACATTAAACATTTTACTGTTTTCAGCAAATTTACGAAAAGGCTACAAAGGTATTTTTAAGCTTTGTAAAACGAAATTCTATGGTTGTTAGATATTTGAGAAAACATTGGATGCCAATTCTCATGCTTTTATCACATTTTTTAAAGATGAATTGGCCTATGATTAATTTGATAGCACATTTTGATTAATTAACTTATTTCTTTTTTTATATGTACATAATTTAAGAAAACACAGACATTTCGTATTTATTTTCGTAAAATCAAACGTATTGGTGTTTGTTTTTAATATGGCATGCACTGTTATTTAATTATAAAAGTATTGATGACTTTTTTTTCAATTTTTGGCTATACCTCATACCGATCTGCTAAAATATACACACGAAGGTAATGACGTCATTTCTGGAATATTATCGGAATACTTATTTTTTTTGTTAATTTGACATTAGTTTTTAAACAACATTTTTTAATTTGATAGTAACGTTTACCTTCAAAACGTTTCTGATACGTGAAATATCCCCTAAAGTATCAATGAATACTTTCACCACTCCAGACGTTTGCATAGCTAGCTCTTGTCCGACTAGTTCCAACAGTGGGCTAGGATTATCCTCGTTATTGAACAGCCTTTCTTCTACGCTATTTTCAGTTTCAACTCGATATTTTGCAGTTATCAGTGGCACTATAAACATAAAATGTGAGACATAAAAAGCTACTTTATGATCCTCACTATCAAAATATTTGGTATAAGGTAATTGTTTGTCAACACTAAGGGAAAAATTATTTCTAAACGTTTCTAAACAGATGAAACAACAACCTTGCTGAGCCACTTATTGCTTCGGCACTTAAGCTGTTTGAGAAGTCATATGGTGATTGGTTGTGTATAATAAGAATGACCACAACTTAAAGAGAAAGTGAGGTTTGAGAATTTCGATAGATAACTAACAAGGGAGGAAAGCTCAAGGGGGTACAAATAAATTGTCAGTTATGTAATTGAACAAATACTTGCAGGACCACATTTCCTTGTAGTAGCATATGTTTACTATGGTTTACTCAAATACTTTAAAACATTTTAATAGATAATGCCTCCGGATGTATGGAATGACAAACGAAAAGACGGACGGACAACATCCGCAAACTATATTCGGTGGAATTCTGTAAAGGATAATTACTATAGAATGCATGCATGGATCCGACTTGTAATAGAACTGAACCAAAACATTATTCTCCTAACTAGAGTGGCAACGTTCGGTTACAATCAGACGTTAACAATTTGAGACAGAATGTTGACAGAATCGAATGTCAAATGATATGTTCTAACTCAGTAATCGGCTGTATAAGTAAATACTATAAATGTTACATTAAACTGTAAGTCTTAAATTCAAAACATACTTAACAGAGAATATAGCTGAGTATTTTCTACACAAATATTCCCATCATGGCATGCCAGAGAATGGACTGTAGATTGATCATTATCAGGGTTGAAAAATGACGTCTTGTTGACCATCTCCCTGTAAGGGCAACTTGCCCTGGACAGGTACTTCCCTATCATCTTGGAGCATGCGCGTACTTTACGGTCCCATATCGGTCCTGCAAAGAAAGACATAGAAGATCCTTTTTTGGTTCACTGCATATAATAATGTCTGAACTTTAAATTATTTCCATAGGCTTTTAAAAATGTAACTAAAAAAATGTTTGTAGAAAGAGTTATAAGGCCATATCATGCTGATTCTAGTGTGAGAACTCTACACAGTATTTTGTATTCACCTGTTCCAGGGCACCCGCCACATTCATCTACTACGCAAGCGTTGATTTCTTGTATAATGTCTCTCCTTGGCAGTTGATCGGATCCTGCAGCTGACGTAAGGCGTTCTTGTAGCTTTGAGGCATGTTCCAGCAAGTATTGTCTAGTCTTTCGACAGAAATCGGAAGCGGTTGTCCCAGGCATAGAACACTGACTAAGCACAAAAATGATGATAATATAAACTGTTTTATATAGAGCAATAACCTTCAATACTTGTGTACATAATAAGTCTATAATAACTATCCAACAAAATAAATTTAGCGTTTAGTTGCTACATGTACTAGTTCAACTACATCATATACGAATTGATAAAAGTATTCTAACTAAAGTACAACTATTAAATGCAAGAAACGGCATGAATAAATCTGTTCCACACCTTTCCGCCTCTGAAAAAGAGAAATGTTCTGTCATCCTTTTTAACAGTTATAAATGTCAGTACTTACGGAGGGTATCCCAGCTGGAAGGAGAGATAAGGTCTGTCTGCGCTAACCATTGACGAAGATGAACAGGCAGATGAACGGTGTATTGGTGCGATCAGCGGTCCTCCTGTCAAAATATTGTAAATTTAGTTATATTCGCGATGATTAAAGTTTCGCTCTTTTTGCGAATTTACAATTTCCAACTCATTTCACATATATTTACTTAAAATAGGTCTGTTTGCTCTCAAATCTCGAAATTTTCGTAACGCGAAATTTACAGTAATATTTATATGTGTTAAATTAAGTAACAGCACAGTCGTGATACAAAACGTAAATTCTTTTTTAAACAACATATACTTATACGTACCCGCAAGTACCGAGAAATAATAAATAAACATGTTTTAGGTAACATACTCATATTGATGTTCAATAGTATATTCAAACGTACCATTGTTGACAGTTTCAACCGACTGCTGCAATTTCTTGTAAACATCGTCACCTCCGCTGTTCCACACATGTATGAGAGCAACTTCCTCACCAGCCATCACTGGTCTGACGTCGATGTACAAACTGTCTGTGTGACATCCTATTCCAATACACCTCTGTTGCTGCTGAAAGATGGGCTGACATTTTCGCATTAATGACTTTCCAAGTTTAACAAGATCACCAGTACCGCTTACCTTTCCCAGACTGACACGAACAGCCTGCCCGGATAGGTGTCTTGTCTGTTCTTCGGGATGCTGCATATCAATATTTTTAAAATTAACGGAGCGACTCTTATATGCCAACCCAGGAAGAATTTCAACCTTTCGTTCAAGTTCCTCAGAAGCTTCCTCTAAACACTCAACAAGCGTTGGATCAAGCCGGAAGTCTCGAAAATCCTTATCCTTAAAGTCTGAAATTGTGTAGTACTTAGAGATATGAAGTGTATCATCGTGCCCATCCATCAACGCAGGTTTTCGCGCTTCAAAGGCCAATTCCGCTGGATAACCATATTCTAAAGTAAGATTCTCAGGGGGTCTAACTGATATCAGTCCTCTTCCATTCGGAAAGAAGATTTTACTTTCTAAATAGCCATTTTGACGTCTAACAAACACATCAATATACTCGGATGACGTAAACTTGACATAGTCAAAACCTGCGCATATTGCTGCTGACATCAAGCGGCTCATTTTGGCTGAAGTTTTTGGTGATATCACTGTGATTCTTGCAGCCCTGAAAAAAGTGAACAACCTGATTAAATTCTAAAATTTCTAAACTATGTTTCTGATTTTACATGACGAATGTTTCAAAACAACTACATTGTACTTACATTGATATATTTATGGATATATATTGTTTAAGAAAACAGGAGAGGATCAAAGGTCTAATCCTTTGCTTCTCTAAATTTCGAGTTGTTTTTAGCGCCTGGGTAAGAAATGAAAGACATGCGTCGGTTAACAATATCTCTAAAACACAAACTATAATGTTTCACGTCATATATTATCATTATTTCATACTTTCTTTCGTCAATTGCTGCGTTTTAATGTCCCTTAAATAGATAATGTACATTTATTAAACATAAACAACTCACTATGGACATTCTTTAAATCACTAATATGTTTCTTGTAATACATGATATTGTTTTCATTATATCCGGCTACCTCTTATAATAAATATCGTCAATTTTGTCCTATGCACAAGTTAATTGATGTTTGATACTGTAGCTCGTGAAACTGAAAAAAATTGTTTACCTTCCTTCAAAGAATAAAGAGCTCGAAACAGAAAAACTGTTGTCATCTGTCTCAACTACCAAAGCTTTTTCTACTTCTAAATCTGTATAAAATGACAAAAGCTAAAAAGTCATTTTTTTCTGACATGTTCAACTGCAAACGCACACAATAACCCCAAAGCCAGCTTATTCTGTACTCTGTCAATTTATACATAGAAACAGTTTATAGCATTATGAAAGCCTTCAGATGTTACAGTTTTAGGTATAATCATTATTCAATATCTTACTTCAATACTATCATATTTGCTGTTTACAGGTACAAAGTATGGTATCATATACAACATTTACCTATAGAGTCCGGTTTTGTAATAGATGCAAGCTTCCGCAAACGGAGGGCTAGTCTTGGAGTCATTAAACGTGTTATACAACTATCCCATGATACCGTTTGATCGGAAAAAGAGGTCTCATTGCATGATTTGCATCCTCTCAGTTCACTTCCGCACCAGTATTGTGATCGTCCTTCCGCTTTGAAATTCATGTCGTTGAAAGGATATTCATACAGACTATACATAAAAATAGAAATATTTTACATATAATTTTCAGTTTGTACAAAACGCAATAACTTATGATATTAAATTGAAAATGAAAATAAAAGAAAAGAAATAAAGTATTGTAAAGAAGTAGAAATAACAATTTAAACATAGAACTAAAGATCGATTTCTTTTATGCAAATATGGCCAAAAGTTTATCTTTCATAGAATGTCTTCAAACTTGACATGTTGACCGAGAATCACATTTGAAACAGAATTGTGTAAGAAGACTCATAGGTCACCGACTTTGACCGTGAATAATCTGCCCTTGAAAACCATAAAATATAACAAAATGCTGCGTTCAAAGGCGGCTAATTCAAAATCAAGGCTGGTAACATATAGTTTTCTATTTTATATTTCTGTTTCAAACTTGATTCTCACTCAACATTCTAAGTTTGAAGCATTTCTATGAAAGGGGAAATTACGGCCTTATGTACGCTGAAGTGAAAACGAAACGTAGGGTAACAAAATATGTTATAATATCAAAACGGCTATGTGTAGAAGTAGTGATATCATGCACTTACTATTTAAACTGGTTTTGAGTGATTTTAGGTAGATGAGCACAGTGACCAAGATAATTATCTGACCGTTTTTCATACTTCTACACATTGCCTTTTTAATATTATTACATATTGTGTTACCCTGTGTTTCTTTTTCGCTTCAGTATACATATAGGAAACTGTAGCAAACGTCTATAATGTAACTTATTTATGTGTGTAAAATGCTCAGTAAAATGCCCATAGTAATGGTTACATCAGGAAGATATCATACCATTCACTCGCATCAGGTGAAAGGAAATTTGATCTACCAGTTGAGGGACCACACCATGATTCTTCTGTTCTACCAGGTGGATAACTGTCTCCTACCTTATATTGTTCTTTAGCGGGACACCGTATACTCTTGCTTCCTATTTCAATTTATTAGTAGTGACGTCATAAAATCATCACAGATTGTTAAATATCTATAACATATGTTTAAACTGTAATTAATAAAGTAATTTTTACAGTGTATATGCATGTATATATGACAAATATTCCGTTCAGTTTGTTTCAGGTTTTATATATTTTGTTAATAAAGGAAGAACTTCCATCTGTCTCAAGCTTTGTCATTGGCTATAATCTATTATTACAGTGTATATATCGAAAGGTTTCAGAATGAAATCATTATAACATATTAGACATTAGTACCTGCAGATTCAATTGCTTTGTTGAAAATGTCTCTGTGGTTAACTGTTGCATGTGTTCCTGACAATATCGTGTTCACTGTTTCATTTTTCACTCCGATTTCAACAGTCAACTGTCCAGAAATATTTTTAATCGCAACATATTCAAATCCTGAGCATACAGCCAATTGTCCAAGGCGCCTAAATTTATTAAGACTGTTACTAAGAGGAGATGTATAATTAGGGAAGGTAGTGACTTCCGTCAGCGACAGTACCATTGCTCGACCATCCCGATATGGTGATGTTTTATTATGTCTGAAATCTGTTGATTCATCTAAAGCTTCTATAACTACTAAATATCCTGTCAATATAAACATACAACTATGAAATTATGCTGAACATGTTAACAAATACTGAAAAGAATCCACTAAAATATTGAACAGCATTCCACTGCGTCTTGAAAAATGTTCACACAGAGAAATTTACAGCATTTAAAAAAGGCAAGAATCCAAGACTACATCAAAATTTTATTGCTATATGTTATGTATCGTCCTATCATTATGCTTCATTTAAAAACATAAAAACTCATCAGACATACAGATACTAGCATTTTAAACAGTAACAATTCTTCCAAACTTACTGTTTGGCCATTCAGTTTTCGCATATCTCAGTATTCGAGCTAATTTTGTTGCCATGGTCTTTGAAACCAGCCTTGCGGAGCACAATTCGACCATATCAACATTTGAGTTATTGCATGAGCTGCAGCCAACATAGTTCGAACGGTTGTTGGTCGGTGCAAATATAATAGAATCCCCTCTAAGGTCTCTGAAACTGCAGGTGACTTTCAATTTAAAGATGATGATACCTTGATTAATTACTTTTCGAGTAAAAATCATAATTATCAGCTACACCATATTAAGTTTTCTAAACTCAAGAAAACTCAGAAATTAAGTAAGCTTTAAAAAATGTCCATAGGGACAGTTGTCTGCACGTTCGTGCTTGCTTAAAACCAGCACTCGTAAGTTTATGTTTGATAGGACGTAATTGTGCACACTCACTCACGCAAATCAAGTTTCCCTTGATAATTTTGCAGTAAGGACAAAAGATGTCTTCTTCAAGTCATCGTAAGAGACTTTTCGATAACAAATATGGATTGTGCAGACACATATACAGTACACTCAACAAAATTCCTAATCGGTCAGTTTTTATAGTATTATAATTTTTCAAATAATGCATGTATTCACACAGATTTTCACATACCGATATTTGAACGGATAATGTAGCGAATTATTGATTTTTTTTCTGGCTCGCGATGAAAGTAATTTAATTAGGCATGTTGACCATTATAGCACGTTTTGCACGTTCAGGGCATGGACACCTACATTTGTATTTGCACATTATTGAAGTGACCGTTTAGGAATTTTGTTGAGTGTAGTAGACGTAAGTACAGATATAATTAGTTGGAGCATGGATACGTAAATTCAAAAGAAAATAACCACTCACTGTTGTGCAAATTCATCGCTATTCCTGTTTAGATTAACACGGTTTGTACCTAGAACAAGTTCAATATCTTTTGGGTAACCTGTCACGATGGGACCAACACATTGTGCTTTGCATTCGGTGAATAATTCATTTGAGGTCATTGAAAGACTTTTTCTGTAGCCACTTGCCAAGTATTTATTCCTTTCACAGGTAAAGAAATTCAGGTGTTACAAAGCAAAATGATACTTTTATACAAATGAAGCAAATACATGTTTATATACTAAAAGATTTTGGATGTGTAGAATGTTTTGTACCTGTAAATCTTGTTAAAAATCTTAATTTGACATTTTGAGCATTTGAACAGGATTACGGTTCAAGATTACTCCCCGTTCATATTATACGATACATGTATGATCTGCATGCAATAATGCACATTTTCATACGATTTTCGAGAAAAAGTTTCAACACTGGCTACCATTTTTTTTATTGATAATCAAATGGGATTTATTTTTAAAGTCTTACCAGATTTCCTTTCCGAAGGCCTGGACGTGAAAATATGCATCTTGTATAGTATAATTCCCGCCAACATTTATGCTAGAGCGATGACATTTACCGAAATAATCCGAATGAACGTTGTTGCTCACATCTGGTTCCACTCTGAATTAAATATCTAAAACTATATGAACAGTGTGGTAGTAAACAGTTTACAAAATTTCAGAAATAGCCAATTCTGACGTTTTAATCAAATCATAATTCTAAAAATCCTGTAAGAGGATAATTTTTACATCGTTGAACTTACGTTATATCTGTTTGTGGAGAAAGCTTGATGGACACATCTTTCCCAGACCAAACCAACGAAGCATTGAATCCCATCTACAAAGAAATACAAATAAACAGCAAGATTGACATCAGATATGCCTAAATACTGAAACACAATAGTATAGTAAAATACTCAATATGTATTTTCATATGACGTTACTCAACTTTACTGTGAAGAACAAACAAAACAATTGATTTTAAGCGATTAGAGTTACCTAAAGCTAATAAACAGTCAACAATGAAAAATAAAGATATGTTAACGTGTACAGGAACTGTAAAGTATTCCAAAAACAAATTATTAATGCAAAATTTTCATGTAATGGACACGGAAAAGGGAAGGAATAAAACAAGTTTACCCTGTGTTTGAAACTGGTTTTGACCTTAGCAAACGAGGGTAATATTGAATGACTTTCTAAGGGCGTCACAGTCCAGTTATGCACGGAAACATCACCATATATCGGTGTGTGGGACGCCATCGTCTGGGCTACAAAATGAATTATTTACATCTCAAAATATGTTGACCATTCACCAAACAAAACATTTAATATAGGGTTTTCTGCAATCCTTCTCGTATTGGTGATACCTTGCTTTCATTTACGTTTTGAATTTCCTTTGTCAAGGTACAAAATGTGTCTCATGTACATTTTCCTATCATGTATAGGGTAAATAATCATGTGTAAAGCTCAACAATAATAGCAGAATGAGCCGTGATTTTGGCGTTGACAATAAAAAACAAAAACTCACCAATGTTGAAAAAACATTGTACATTTGTATATGCTATGAACAATTGATCACAAACCACATGCGAATATAAAAGAACTACAAAAAAGACTGATGATAAATATTGTTAAAGTAATTCTGAATGATTCCTGTAAGACGCAATACATACACATCACATACGATCCTTTCGTTAAATATTTGTTTCTCAAGACTGTAGGTCCATTTACTGCAGCATGTATGTCAGCAAATATTTCCATATCATAACTAATAAGGAGTTCAACTGGCGGCAGCCCTGGTACGACCGCTAAGGGTATACGCAATAATTCCTTCGGTTGAGTTCTCCAAAAAAGTTTACTAACATTGAGAGACATCTCCTCTCGAAATCGCAGCGCGAAATCTGTAAACATCTTGGTGTCTGATTCAATCTACAATTTTATAATACTTACATGAAACATTTCGTTATAAATATTACATAAAACTTTTCGTTCCGAAAAGTTACATGGATAAAGTTATCTGTTACTGAAAATGCAAATTGGTTATATGAAGATAAAAATTAAGCGTGATATCGAACTGACAGAAAACAATACATCTACATATAATTGCATTATGTCAATGTAAAATTCATTCATATATAAAGTGACGAAAAGTATATAAGATAAACTTTTAAAGTTAGAAACAGAGCGTTCTTTCATTCTGTGCACCACATTAAAATTTACCTGTGAAATGTACTGCTTCAAAACTGGTTTATTATCTATCTTTTCAATCTTCAGGTCGCTGTAAAAAAAACTATCATATAATAGCATGACTCATGTAAAAAATAAAAATGCATTGCTTAGATATGTGACTTCTTTTCGTGACATAATGTAATTGACGTTTACCGAGCAAAATAGATTAAGTATTTTTGTTTGTCAATTATGGTTTTATGCAGAAAATATACTACAAAATACCACAAAGTAATAAAAAAGTATGTTTGTTAACTGTAAATATCAAAGTTTCACTATTGTCAAATTTCGAGTAACTTCATTTAATAAAACATTAGTTAAAAATAGAGAATACTCAATTGTGAAGTATAGATTGGCGAATCAATCTATCTATTATTAAATCGTCACGCAACATTACCCACTTTTAGGCAGGTAAATATCTTATTTAGATACAAAATCTACTCACAATGTATATTTCAACGATGCAATAGAAAAACAAGATAGACAGTCTAAGCTAAAGTATTCTGGGACTTGCAGCAACTCCTTCATTCCAATATTCCCCGATTTCACATGCATCTCACTTGAACCATTGTTTCTCTTCAATGAGAACTGGAAAGATTCCCTCTTGCGACGAGCGTCATAATTGAAAGGAACAAACATAGATACATTCTTATGCCAATCTATTCTGTTCAAAATATCTGTTAGCATGTTAGAAGTACCCCTTTTTGCTCTGTTATTTTTATCGCCATCATTAAAGTTTTTCTTAGCCCTCATCTTTGATCGACTGTTATATATTTGACGAGATTCTGCATTCTTCGAAGCAGCTGACGACTGTGGATTGTAATGGAAATGAATGGTAGCCTCGTCCAGTAAATCAAAAGGTCTAAAATTAACAAAATGTACGGTTTCATGTATATTTAATAGAAAGATAAATAAGCTTAATATTTGTTATACGTTGTCGTTCTTATGTCACTCAAATGTTTATGTATTTGTTTTATAAAAAAAAAATAACATTAAAACGTTAGGATGATAAACTGATTTGCTACACTAACCCAACAGATCCGATGACTAAATCTAGGCGATCGTTTTTAGGCTGGTAAACATCAAGAATTTTAGCATATATACCATCATGCTGTCCATTTGCCTTGTTATACAAAGAGCATTTCCATTTTGAACCGCCTAAGACAATCTGTCCAGGTCGCCATGCTGGTACTGTCGCAAACTCTTTGAAGGCAATAAGTATCTTGTCATGTACACAGAGAAGTCGCTATTGAAAAATATCATGAATCATTCATAATTACTGTACTCAATCACGTTCATGGTTAACCCCACTCGTTTTATAATAATTCATATATTCACTCAAAATATAACCAGACTCTAAGAGAGAGAGAGAGAGAGAGAGAGAGAGAGAGAGAGAGAGAGAGAGAGAGAGAGAGAGAGAGAGAGAGAGAGAGAGAGAGGGGGGGTGCGTAAAATTATTATGTTATGTCATTAATCAGAAATTGCATTTCAGGAAGCTTTGTTTTCTGAACTTTTAGAGTGTCATTACTTACTCAACACGTACATTACACGTTACCTCTAAATATTTAAGGTTTTTGAAATACTGAATGATGCTTTTAAGAAATACTTTAAATATATATTTGATACAATTTGTATAAGACTAAGATTAATATTTACTTTTATTCCATCTTCATTGTCTAGATGAATTATATCTGCAAAATGTCCGCGGCTATCGAGTTTCAGCTGACCAACACTCTTTTCGTCAACATGGATATTATGGTTAAAAGCTTCCTTTGTTCCATGGCAGAAATTAGCAAAAAGTGTGATAATCACAAACGTTCCAACAATTTGTCTATACGCCATATTTAATAAAGCTAAAAAGCCTTTACTTTAGCCCAGGTGATTACCTCATTTTATTTTACAATCGAAAAGTAGTAAAAGTAGTTCCAGTCCGCCAGTGTAGTTATACACGATTTGTATTGTCGCGACAAGATATTTATTTTTGCAAAATCAATATATACGTGCCGGTACTCAATATCTTCAATTTTCCTTATCTACTTCCCTATCAACGAGTTTAATACAATGTACCTCTTTTAAAACAATCTGTCAATTTAACGATAGATCTCTTCTTATCAAAAACAAACATGCCAAAGTTTGGCTGAGGGGGTCTGTTTATCATAAATCCCCAAGTATATTGGACTCGCAAATTCTTTTGATATCTTAGATTGTAGACATCATATTTCAACAATTCATTTTAAGAGAACTGATTGCCAAAACACTGTAAAAATATTACTTTGAAGCAGATCCACTTTCATAGCTTGAACAAATAGTATTAACGAATCTGATTGAAGCAAATATTTTATTGAAAAAAAAGTTTTCAGCCATTTTGTAGCACAACACATCTAAAGTAAGTAAATATTCAAGTTAGTTCATAACATCTCAACCTCAGTCCTGTAGCTTGTTTTTGTCACTGACTTTCGCTCGCTTTATTATGCAATGTATTTTATATGCAAGAAATTCAATATACTATATACACTGGAAAATGCCTACTATGCTTATCGTGTGACTGTCGTTGAAAATGTTTATTTCATATAAATAAATACACAAGTGCCTTTGTAAAACCGCTGTTTCAAAAGAACAAACACCAAACAATTTCAGAAAACTGTATGGCCTACTTGTCTGTTTAACTTTGATTGTTTTATGTAATGCTAATCGACATGCTACCGATATAATGAAATCTTTATAATTAAAAAAAAAATCCAACAATATCTAATTCTAACATATATAGATGAAACAAAAATAACATCTTGCAAAACAAGTTCGCAATTCCAAGCAGTTTAACTCTACGCTACAGAACAATAGTCTGATAGTAGCAGCTATATCCGCCAGTAACATATCTAGCACACACAGACATCCATACGCTGTTACTTTGTGTTTCCGGAAGGACGACAGATGTTGTAATGGTTTCTATTCTATTGATTATATCACAAAAACCTTCTCTTGATCCGATATTTATGTTGTAGATGATTGTCATTTCGTTGACAGTGATAAAAACATCTCCCCAATCAAGAACTTTGGACCCGTCTGTGCCGACGTAAAGCTTCACAGGGCTGCCTGAAACATCATAACTGCCATTATAAATTTTACTACATTTTTGTAACAAGACACAATGAAAAAAACATTCGGACTTTTGATGTTCAAACGTTAGCAAAACCCTTCAATACATCATACAGAAATAAGACGTTCATTACACCGTTCAGAAAGTTTGCAACATGTACACAATTTTGGAAACTCAGAAAACCATTTACCGTACAGTTCGTCAAAGACATCATACTATTTAAATCATCGTGGTAACTGATATGCATTTTCAATTTGTATAAAAAACATACCAACAATTTGAGGCTTTCTGCTTTCTACTTTTAAAAAGGTCCGAACAGGACTGCTATGGATTCCACCAACGTTAACAGCTTCAACGCGAAGTGTATATGTTAGGCCATCCTTCAAGGAAAGATCAGTTAGTACTGCTGAAGTTCGGGAATCAGTCCTAGTTTGTGTTGTTATTGTAGTGGTTCCTTCTATAAGCGAAACATCGTAATGATGAATTATCCCTGTTACATCGTGAAAACCAGACCAACGAGCATGAACAGTCGATCGATTTGATTGGATCGTTTCATTATTGCTTAGATACAACTCATCACCTTCATTTGAAATTTCGTTGTTCGGAATAACGTATACTTCTGCATTCGTCGAAGATGGCTGAAGATATGAGGGTACTAACACGGGTCCTGTTTCCCGCGCAATTAACTCAACGTGGTTAATGCATTCAATACGTAGTCGCAAAATGACTCCGTCAACGATATTGATATCATTGAACAAACAAGAAATCAAACCTGTCACTTCTGGGAAAATCATTATTCTGTTCACTGTATGTGATTCTGGAAATAAAACAACTTACAAAAGGTTAACTTATTTTGTCAAGTCGAAGTTTTAAAGTTACATTTACTGTGTTCAGACTGTGCCAGTTTCACGCTTACTATTCCTGAATATATCCATGTACAATAAAAGTCATGCACTGGTACTTGGTACTGGTTATTTGTATGAACATAGAATTGCAAAACTAATTACATGCTATGTATAATTAGCACACTGAAAGCCTTGCTTGATATTATTTTTGTTTTTTTGCTGTATACTCACCTAACAAACAAGAGCAGGTTTTAATTCCAGATTCGGCATCCCAAGCAATAGCGTTAACAGTTATGTTAGCATGTCCATCTTGCGTGTCGTTTTCTGATTTATTTATGCTTAAGTCGGCAGTGACATTGTGTATCTCTGGTGGTGTATGATCAACAACTATTTTCGTTCCACTGAAGACAGCATCCAGACCAGCATTATTGTAGGCTATGGCAGTAACGAAAAGTGTAGTACCATGCGGAGAGCTATGTTCTATTACCACATGATTCTCAACTGGAACTGATGTTAAAGGGTATACTTGGAAACCACCTTTAGATGTACCAACACCTACTTCTATTGATCTAATTCCACTCTCAGAATCTAGGATTCGCGAACATACAGACAAAAGCGAATAACCTATCTGCATAACGTCAAGAGGGAATTCATCAGCAGCAAAGCTCGCATCTGTGCATTCAAGCAGTTGTATACGAATAGTGTTATTCCTCATTTGATCTGCAAATCTTGTTGTAAAAGATGTATTACCATCATACGGGGAGAGGAAAGGCATCGCTGCAGTTTTAGATTGGTCAGAATTTTCAGTCATTGGAACTACCATTGCATGATTACCGATAGATACTTCAACTGAAGATAAATAACTGGAGGAACTGCCAACAGCTATGATAACTTTATAAAAAGTGTCTTTGTGCAAAAGTGCTTTAAAATGAGTGTTTCTGGAACATATAGTTGCATTACAAGGTTCATCTATTAATGTGAATCTGTTACATTTAAAACTCTGTGGAGGAGTTGAATCAATCATTACGGCTTCAGAGTCGATAACAAGGCTTTCATGACCAGCTGCATCAAAGGCTTGCACAGAACATTTATAGCTTTCACCATGTTTAAGTTGTGTGTCATTAAAGACAACCGATGTCCTTATCCCAACATTTTCGTTCATATGCAAAACGTATCCCGTTGCCATCTCTGTGACCCATACGGAGTAGTGGTGTATATAGGAGTGATGGTCACCAAAGCCGTGCCAGGAAGTGCTGAAAGAATTGTTAGACGCCTGAAAATGAGCATTTCGGTGATCATTTGTGTTAAACACGATACCACCGAATGGTAGCTCTACATCGAGCACAATTCCATCGGATGTCAATGATGTCCAAAGGCCAACAGTGTTAACAGCACGTATAGCGTAGAAATATTTTGTTCCGGGATTCATTGGTAAGTGATCAAATACTGCTTTTGTGTCCCGTCCGTAATCAGAAATGGGAATCAAATCGTCACCTGAAAAGTACGTTACAAAGCGTCATTAGGATTACACGATCACGCTATTACAATTTGATAGACGTCTGTAAACCAGTCGGATTTATTTGGCGCTCTCTAAGCTAAAGGTATATTTTCCCTGAATCTGACACACTGTGGTAATTGCCTTTCATCTTTTGCCATTTATTGTCAAAACTCAAAATTATCGTTTTTTGGATAAACATTCTTAAACAATTAGCTTTAAACGTTTTAAAGAAAAAAAAAAAAAAAAAAAACTACCATTGTCTTACCGTATGGAGATGTTCCTGCCATTACGTAGTATTTCAGGATGCCACTTAAATTGTCTTTGAATACATTTTGCCAACATAGTTGAATGGATGTTACATTCTTTATGAAATATGTATAAGTTGCACAGTCATCAGTGGATACAAAGATATATTTTCCACGAACAATATCTGGCGGCTTTGTGTCTATGGTCACTGGTTGTGAAGTAAATAGTTGTGACTCATTTTCCGAATACCACGCATTTACAAATACGCTATATTGTTCGCCATGGACCAATTGCAGGGAATCTGGCATGCAAAAAGTCATATTTGTTTGTAAATCAATATCAAACCATTTTTTAGCGTACGGACCGCCAAACACTCCATGTCCCGGTTTATCTATGCCAATACTCCATTCGTATCTTTGAATTTGCACTTTTGTTCTGTTTTTCTCTGGTATCCAGTGGGATATTAGACAAGAGGAGGATGCTGTTATTGCTTGGTGATCTTCAAGATTTCCGACAAGAACACGGATACTCTGGTACTTAGATTCGTTTTTCACTGTTACACATGTCATATTTTTACCTCCCTTTTCACACGTTTTACCTACTACTGCACACGTGCAATCCCGATTGCAGTAATGTTGAACACAAGAATGTTTCTGCAGTTTAAGGATCCCTTTTTTCCCAACCGCGTCTGACTGTACAGCAATAACTGTAACTTTTCCTATGTCACTTCTAAGGCCAACACCATTTATAGCCATAATAGATAAAATAATCTCATCTTCATCGGAAAGATGTTCTTTCAGTAATATTGAGCAGTTTTGTTCGCTGTTGTCCTTTTTCTCAAAAGTAATTAAGCCATTTGATAGTTCAGATCCACTATAACTTTTACTGACAGAGACCATGTATTTTGCTATGTTTGATTCAACGTCGCTGAATCCGTACCAAGTTAGATTTACACGACCCCCTTTTAATTCATTCTGCCAGGTCATTGGAGGCTTAAATCCTCCAAGATATGGAGGAGAGGAATCTATAAGCAAATCGTCAGATGTTGAATTTGTACAAAGACCAGCAGCATTACATGCTGTTACCGTGGCCCAATATCTGTCACCATCCAGAAGAAGGTCATTTTCAGGCATTTGAATTGTAACGCTGTCTTCATTTCCAAGTTTCAATTTTTCTCTCCGGACCTTGCCATCATGATGTGTCACCAAGCGAACAAAATGCTTCACAATTGGACTGTCTGGATCTGAGAAGTTCCATTTAAGTCTGATCAAGGAGTTTTCCCATTGTGTTTTGGCTTGATAGGAAATCTGCATATCTTTAAGAACGAAAAAGGGCCTTTTCTCTACGATAGGAGGTGTGTTGTCTACTCGGAAACGGTCTGATATTGCCTCTGTGTACATACCAACATTGTTGTAGGACTTCAATCTAATAAAGATGTCTTTCTTCAATGGAAGATGTATTTGTGGTTTGAACACAGATTGGGATAAAAGGATGTTTGTGAATGGAACAATGTCGCACACATTCCTCTTTAAGGTAATGCACCATTCAAAATGATGTATATCAGATTGTGGATCTTCAAACCCTACCCATTGTGCAGAGATGCTGTTTCTGTAAAAACAATGAACACAAGATTTATCTTAAAACCCATACTTATTGGAAAAAAAACTTCAATCAATGAAGGCTATGCACAAATGAAAAGGTTAAATAACTAAAAATTAATTAGTAGTCAAGGTTTGAGTTCTTTCATTTATACATACCCTTGTTTCTGATATGTTTCATGTTTACCACTGATGCCAACATGTATTTTACCCAGCATAGGTGGAGAATCATCGAGTACAACACCGTCTGAATAGTGACGTGTACACAAACCAGCACCGTTACATGCTTCAACAGTTGCAAAATATTTCTCACCAGCTCTTAAATTGCTCTGCCAGGTGACCTCTACAACAAAATTGCCCTTCATTGTTCTTATTACGATACTTGTTTCTAAGCTCTCAAGAGGGTTTTGTACATACATATATATAATTATATAAATATAAATTACCTCAGCTTATCACGCACACATTTTGACAAATCAACACCCTCATAACAATTCTAGTTCATTCTTTTAAGAAAAATTACAAAACGTGATTACTGGTTCATGGAAGTTTGAAATTTTCGTAAAAGACAATTTGAAAAATTTGAAACGTACTCGTGTTTTTTGACAAATCATTATCTTCTGAACAGTCTAAAAAATGGATCGCTTTGCAGTTTTTTGTCGTAAGTTTATGTTATGCCCGTACTATTTGCACTCGGCCCTTATATATAAACTTTATATTAGTAATGTTTAGGCGCCTGTGTCAACGTTGTATACCGGCTTTTGTCATAGTTGTAAGATTCATCATTTTGTGTGTAGTCATTGTTAGGTGCTGTTTGTGATGGTGTTAAGGAATGTTCTTTCCAAATGTTTACATTTTGAATGGCCCTCCAATGATTTTCAATGTTTCAACACGCTGACCGCCGGACTTCAAATGATCCTTTCAGTTTGAGTTTTACGATTTAAATTATTCATGTGACCACGGTATGATTTAAGCAAACTTGCTAGAGGACGACTTTATTGTCGGGCAAGCAGGTGTCAAACTTTTCGTTTCCGGAATATAATCAAGATTGGATTGAGCTACTGACTTGAAACTTGATTCACGGATACCTTACATACAGATCTCCCTTGGGATTGCATTTTGGGCCCCGGAGGTCACTGTGGCTACAAATAGAAAATTAGTTTCCGGACAGTACCGTCAGTTAAGATAGTGCTATGGTTATGAAAATTGAAATTTATGTAAACCTCACTTGGATTATATTTGGGGTCCCTTGGGCCAAGGTCAAGGTCATGATCATAAAGCAGACTTATAAAAGGGTTATAATAAGTTAGCAGCTGACTATCTATACGACATTCATTAGTTAATTAAATATTGCATTGTTTTGTGGTGTGCACTTCTGGGTGCTGTGGGGTTCGTTTTGGGGAGGCTGCGTTTTTGGTACGTGGCATTCCCTGTTTGATATTATTTTTGTTTTTTTGTACTTGTTTTTTGTGAAGTGTTCAACATTATCATGACCATTTCTTGACAACAAACCATCATGCAAATACGAAAGTAGAAAGTGGATGAGCACCGTTTTGTACAATTATGTTTACCTTTCCTTAACCCTACTTCAGTTAACATATGTATATCAAACTGTCCAGCATATGTTCCGAGCCCAACACGGTAAAACTTAATCCCGGAATGCGGATCATCAAATGCTTCCCAGTGGCAAGAAAGAGAACTTGTAGAATTTTGGTAGTCGACGTCACTCTATAAAATTGATATCAAATTATTTTACATATGCACTAAACTGTTTGATACATTGTAACTTCGGTATAAAGCATTCACAAATAATAAAACAGAGAAATATAAAAGATTTCTTACCCGCATTACTATGCTTCCATCTCTGACTACACCTTTGACTGGGGGTGACGAATCCAAAATGAATTTATCAGAGGTTACTGTCGTCCAAAGCCCAGCTTTGTTAACGACCTTAAATAAAGTGTTTAGTTTACAAAATTCAAAATACCTTGACATTCACTGTTATGTTGCATGACAAAAATGTGACAATACTTTTGTTAGTGACCGTTTAATAATTTATTCATTGGGACAAATATCAAACTCAAGTAAAAAAAGTGAGTTTGGTCAGTAAGTCCAGTTCATTACTGTAAATTGTACCCCCAATATTTTGTATTTTTTATCTCTGATGCACCGAATTCCTTGTCAATAAGATGTCGATACATAGCCTAATCCTTAAATGTGGATGAACACTCCATTAAAAAGAAATATTTACATGTACCCATAACACAGAATAAGACAAGGTAATAACGGGCCATACAACATACCTTTAACACAGCATAGTAAGTGTGTCCGTCTTGCAATTTGTTTCTCGACATGTCTGCATACTGGTCTGATATTTCTTTGAGTTCAACAACATTGTCTAATCCGGATTCGTCACCTATCCCCAAATACAAATGCCCGATGCCACTTTCTTCGTCTTTAAACCCATTCCAGTGGACATAAAGATATTTCAATGACAGGACATATTTATGCCTCAAGGCGCTACCAACTGTGATAACGCCGGCACTTGGTGGAGTAAAATCTACACTTACTGGTGCTGAAATTGCGTCCACTGAGAATTTCACATGATCCCGAGCTATAAAAGAATGTGTCATATTGGTACTTTATTATTACCTATTGACATGCAGAAACATTTAAACTTATTATATATATCTGAAACCTTTATACGAAGGTCGGTAAAACCGTGTAAGATTCTTAATATTCAATTATTTCGATTTCAATTCACTAACAGGTTTTTATGCATTATTGTACAAAATTTCAAGTCTCCAGGCCTTCAAGTGTCTTACCTCGTACAGTTGCATAATAATTTGCTCCATTTTGAAAGTACAAACGTTTAACTTTTACGTTGTTGGAGAGCCCTGCGCTCTTAAATGACACAACATCGACACCCCCTGGAGAGGTACCTAAGTAAATAGAAACGTGTACAGTGACAATGCTACAAACTAAATGAAAAAAAACAATAAACTGGTCCTCTGCAAATTGGAAAACTCACAAAATCTGAAGCTTTAACAATTCCATGTCATTTATCTTCATTATTTTGCATGAAAACCGGAAGAAAAATTGACATTTGACATTTTTTCCAATTCATCTAAAAAGTTGACCAATTAAAAAAATATCATTATCATTAAAGAACCGAACCTCTGTTTGATTACTCTGCTAGTCTGTAACATCATTTGCACTAATTGTTTGTCACATCTATTCTTTTAAAATAAGACATAGGTTTACTTACATGTAGTAGAAAATGCAAAATTTGATTTAAAAAGGACACGTTATGCTTTTATCAGTTGAAGGTAACTCCTTTGATTTATTTTATGTTACCTCCCTCCCAAACACACAAAAACATAAGTAGATAAGAAAATTAGAGTGGAAAGTGGCTGGCGTAGAAAAGTTACACTTCTTCGTAGCTAGATTTTATAGTTAAAATTCCCGTCGAGTTCAATTTCTATGCAGTAAGTAGGTACCAAATGTAAGAATGTGAGAAAAAGTGTACACCTAGACCGGGCCTCGTCCCCATGACCCTTTGCTTCCAGTGCCAGAATGCTCTCCTGACTGAGCTAACCGGCCGCTCAATTATTCATATTCCAATTGTGATTAAGTGCGGACTGTGACATGTGCATCAGGAAAACAAACTGAATCCTCATTTTTCTTTTCAAATATGTTACTCGATATATTGACCGTTATTCACTGTGGAGCAGCTAGTAACATAACTTTGGCGGTAACATCATATCATGATGATATATAATGTACTATTTTCGTAAAAGAATTAAACTATTCAAACAAGATTGAAAACGCGTATTTTTATTTCTTTTTCATTCGGTAGTACAAATGTATCTAATTAAAATGTGTCTTACAGAGTACATTTGTCAATTCAAAGAATGTTGAAAAGTTACCAATTTCCGATCAAAAGCGACCTCAATACGACTGCCCCCACCTCCTACCAAAAAACACCGTTTACACTCGTGTTTTTGTATATTTCAAACGACGCGGTATAACACTGACAATAATGTATGGTATTTACATACATTTTGTATATAAGCAATAATGTTAGGACGACAATAAAATACGTCCCTTGAAGCAAACCGACTTTACCAAATGTGATCTGCTAACAAAAAAAATAATATATACATTGTATGCTAACTTACCAACTGCATAGCTGTATGCATATATAGATGACGTGATGTTTGAATAAGAGAGTGTCAATTTGTCAAAGAATCCCTTCCACGAAATAATCATTTCGTTTGGACTCGTCAGAAAGCCCTGGTGCTGGTTCGCTATTGTTACCTTACCAGCTGTTGGTCGGGCATCGTCGACCACGAATCCATTGCCACAGGTTTTGATTTCTTCCAATATATCGTTGAAAAATTCACGGCGGATCACAGTTCGGTTAGAACTTGCACATATATAATACCTCTTCCCTGGAACAATGTTTGTCTTATGCAGAGTTACGTGTCCTCCTACTGACGTTAGTGTCTTTATACAATTGGTAGATAAGTCACATGAACGCACTGGAATATTTTGGTCAGTCAGTAGATACCATGTTATATTCCTTTCACCTGCATTTGGAATAGCTCCCAGCAACAAAGTATCCGTTCTACAGAAATCAAGATCAAACTTATGTAAAAGGCGTAATGTGTCTCCTAAAAACTCTGCATGCAAGTTCTTTTTTATATCCGCTACACGTGGATTATTTGCATCAAGTTCATAGACATGTTGTTTGATATATTCGTTTGGATGCGGTATATCTAGCAACGTACACGTCGTCGATGCGGTCCCGGATTCACACATTGTTTTTATGCATGCATACATTGGTCGATGTAGGTACACTGGTACATCAACACATTGTTGAACCTACATAACATCATTTAGATCAAGCATGAGTGTATGTATTGAAAGAAGAAAGGTACATGTATAAGATGATTTCTTTATGTTTTTGAGTATACAAAGTTTCTTAAAGTTAGGTGTTTAATTGCAATTAAATTCCTGCAAATTCTACACTTTATTCGGGAAAAAGTGTGGAACGCACGAATGTTTGATTTTTTCTGACGTGTCTCAAATGGGTTTGGTTAAATGTTTTTTTTACAACAATGAAATTTTTGAATTTGATTTCCTGATGTCATCTCTGCATAGACCAACCTTACACTATGATATTCAAAAAAACAAAAATAATATCAAACAGGGAATGCCACGTACCAAAAACGCAGCCTCCCCAAAACGAGCCCCACAGCACCCAGAAGTGCACACCACCAACACACACACACACACACACACACACACACACACACACACACACAACACACACACACACACACAATCATGTACACACACACACACACACATACACTACCGACACACACTAGCATACAAAGCAAACACACGAGTACAAAACGAACAATTAAAGGAATACGTTTTAAAGCCAGTCTACCTAATTATGTCATTACGTCAAGTAAACAAAGTAAGGTTTAAAGTGTGCATGACAAGACTAATTCATTACACTTGTTTAACATACGCAGTGATATTTAAGATTGATTCGCCGGCTTTCAACTGCCGTTTATTACTTGTATTGTGTCTTTAGGTTAAAATGACTGTTACAATAAGAGATATCTCTAAATTTATGGGCGATTGCTGATTTCATTTGAAATTCAAGATTTATTTTAACATGTCAGTACGCAAAAGAGTTAATCTTACCCACTCAAAGATAAAGGGTACTTTAAAAACAAGTTCATCTGGTAAATAAGCAAAAACGATCCCAATTTTTAAAACACTTCCAGTTGATAAAGTTTCAATCCATAGCACCATAAAGAGCAAATTGTTTCCTATGAACATTATCAATGTTTCAACATGAATTTGTTTCAAGATTAATGTCAATGTCAGATTTAGTTGTTTAACATGCGCGTTTTTAAACTTTTATCTAAGATAAAGTTCTATATATAAGATTATCAGATGACAGGTCCTGAGCTAAACGGTATAACGCGAAGCAAAAGTTAAATGACTTTTTAAACAATTTTGGTACAAATGTAGAGGTCCACTAGAAAATGCTATAGACCAAATATCTAAAGTCTAGGCCTGTTTGTGTTAGAAAAGCAGAAATGTAAAACTTTCATGTAACTGTATGCAAAACAAGTGAACCCATTGGCGGGATCAAAGGCATTCAAAGACAAGAGAGTTCTTACAATGTACATGATTAAACCTTATGAAATAAAGTTACCTCATGATTTTCTAGCAGCTTTCCTGGTTAACTTTTAAGTTATAAATCCCTATCGTTTAATTATGTAATAAACCTCAGCATTTTTATGATAATCCGTATACAGAACATTCTAAATAATCGTTTCATAATTGTTATGATAATATTTTATGAATACAACCTACTTCAAAACTTGCATCGGTTGTGTTCTGTATAACAAATGGAAACCACGTCGTGAACAACCCATCCGTATACTGTGAGAGACCCAGTGCCCATTCATGTTTTTCAATCGTAGGCAACTCCCTCACACAATTAAACTTTTCCCAAGCTATGTCAATTTTGAGACAAGTTTCGTTGATTTTAGCTGGAGCTGCAGCTGCCCTAATACGACTAGTTGTTGGTGATGTAGACTGAACGAAAAATGTCGTTGAAAATATTGGTGGTAGGCAATTCTGTCTAAAGCAAATACTGACCCCAACACGATAGGCTTGTCCATCTAACAGAGAAGGATTTCGAATCTGAAATCTAGGTTCCGTACTTGATATTTCTGTTTCTGGAATTTTTAGTTGGCAAGATGCATTTGTTTTGATATCTTCAGGACAGTCGTTTTTAAAGAGAGACGCCTTGTAACTTGTTACTAAATAAGAAATGTTTTTGTGCAGTGACAATGTCACTTGAAGATTTTCCTCTGCATCTGTAACTCTTAAGTTTTCAAAGCACTCTAATAAAGTCATATTTAGCACTTCCTTTTCCGAAGGGTCCTCTGTTGAAACGCGCAATAAAACATTTTCTCTAAATGCTCTGAAGCGTCGGTGAAATATGTTGTCGTCGCCATTTGACTCATTTATCCAAAGTACATCGTCCGACACCACTTTATCAAGATCAAAGCCGTTTTCCGATTCTATGGTATAACCATGACCTTCTTTTAGTGGAACATCAGAAATGAAATTCACGATGGTACTATTTTCAATGATGTACTTTTTTAATGGGTAGTGTCTTTTCGAATCACATGCAGTACCTACATTTATATCAACAAGATCTCCGATGTGTTTCCTACCAATAATTGTAATACCGTCAGATGAAACGATTCTAGATCCCCCAGAACAAGTTGCATTTATAGTGATAAAATACTTTCTGTTTGATGTCAAGGAGCTAGAATTAAGACACATGAGCTGTTTTGTGCTTTCTACTGACTGCAGTGGTATAACATCTACTTTCTTTACCCTCGTTCCAACACCAATTTGGAAGGTCACATTTCTGTGATGATAGAACCCTTTCCATGCAAAACACACTTTTCCTAGGCTAAAGTGAACATCGTAGTCCTGGACATCATCACTCAACACAGGTTGATCGTGACTGACTGAAGAAGGATCAATATCAAAAACGTGACCACGCCCTGGCCGAAACTGAGAAGGAAGTGTAAACGTTTGTGAGCGGGCTGTCGTGAATTGTCCTGCCATATTGTACACATAAAGTTCAAAGAAAAACTGAAGACTTTTTTCTTCGTCTTGCCTTTGTAGCCTGCTAAGAGGATACTGAATGCAATAGGGGAAATCGTGCCGGGGACACTTCACTTCTAGAGGAATTTGCAGCAGTGGTGTATGAAAATGATCATCTGCTCCTGGAAATAAATAAGTGGGAATTCGCATGTTGAAGAACTCCATTGAATTTCTATGACTTGCATAAAAAGTGTGTTTCTTTGTTCTGTTTGTACATATTTTCACAAGAAATTAAGATACGAATAAACCTATCGTTTTGAAAAAGTAAGAATTCGAATTCTAATATTTTACCAAACGAGTACAAAATAGACAAATAGAAATAACTATAATGTTTTGTAAGTGTTTGCTTAGCTGCAATCAATAGTATTTATTAGTTTATCATTTTTGTTATCTAAAGTAGAAACAGTGCAAGTATTACTTCAGAATCGGTGCAATCTGGACATAATATTGACTACGCTATCAAAATTACCTATTTTGAATAGTACGTTGTCTACAGCGTGTTTTTGTTCGGGGTCAATAAATGTGTCATTATCCCAAGAGCAATAAATTTTATCATCTTCATTTTCTATGTTTATCTTTAAGTCACCCTTCCTTTCTGGTGGCGTATCATCTATAATTATAGGACCTAACGGTAGTATGCTTTCTAACCCAGCCTTATTTATGATCCTAATTACTAAATAGAACGGTACTCCTCGATCTATTCCTTCATGGAATGTATGATATCTAGAATGTCCATGTGTATCTCGGTAGATCTCAATGTCCGGTGAAGTAATAGAAGACGAGTCAGATGCAATTCCAACCTCCTCAAGTCTTATTTGGCTATTGTCATCCACTGATAGCCAGGATATATCTATATTATTTGATGGTATGTAAATAAACCAGTTTTCTGTCATGTCAGGGAGGGTTGTGCAGAGGTAGCTTGAAAAGTCGTTATCAGTGGTATTGACTTTTACTTCTGGTAGGGTTTTCACCAATGCAAACTGCTTAACTACACAACGTTTCATGCATATGTCTGTGTGCATAAGAGCAACCTTCTTCAGATCAGATCTCACAAGCCACGGCCCGGACACATCGCATGCAAATACTTCCATTACTTTACTATGTTCCAACGTAACATTTTCTATTGTTGGATTCGTTGAATCTTTTGTTATTCCATCCGAGCAAACCACTGTGGACGGTTCCATAGCGTTGTTGTACGCAATGATTGAAGAAACGTAATACCCGTCTGTAGTTATATCAAAGTTGCACCCTTGTCTTGTTGCCTCAACAGTGATCAGACTGCCTGTCAGATTGTCTAGGTCATTCCGAGAAAGACATCTGTTAGATAAACCGATTCGGTATAATTTTATTCCACTTTCATGATCGATAAACCCGCGCCAGTTGACAGCAATTTCGGATTCGCTGGTGTAATCTATGTCCGGAGAACCTGCAACCCCTTCCTGAATAACACCTTCTTTAGGAGGTGAATCGTCTGCTAGCACGTCTAGATGTTCAATGTTCACTAGTCTTGCATTATTAGTTACAATTATACTAAAGTAATAATTTCTATTGTGTTGACCCCTATTTGTTCTGTTGTCCACCAAGCTATTCAAATCAATTGTATATAAAAAGTCTTCGCAAAGCCCTACTTTAGGACAGTAGCATTTGTCACTCGTACACGATCCCTGCAATTTAACGAAGTAGTTTTTAAGAAAATATGGTCCTCTAGAATCACTCAAAATGTTACAACATGCGTTTATATAGAACATTAGTGTATGCAATACAGTTCGGGTAAAAAACCAAATGGTTAAAGAATGTTGAAAACTTCTACTGTTTACAAACGTTTTTATTTAAAAATGAACGGCACTTCAGTGTGATGGCCGCTCATGTTTTTTCGACCAAACAGTAATGGGCATATAGATTTGTATACACATTCTGTTGGTGTATATCATTTAGAATTCGATTATTTCCGCAAACGTTTTGCGGAAGAGGGGGTGGCTATGTCACGGGTCGATTTTAAATAGTTCTGAACTGTGTTGAAGAAGTATCCTACAGTTATAGCTACACTATATTTCCTTTAATGACATATTTTTCGGAATTATGTTTCCGTAGTTTACGTCTAAATTGCAAGTTTGTTCATTTACTAATTCTACATTTGCACTTGTGAAACAGAAAGGATAACCGTCTTATTCCATTACTTGCAAAAACAACAACATGATACTTTTTGACAAGTACATATGTATACTATATTGAAGATTGTTAGAAATTAAATTTGATGACAATGCAAAGACATTACAGAGAGAAATTACTCACATTTATTCTGTTGACACCGATAGAGCCAGCTCCTATGTCATCAGCAGCGTCGTTTGTCCCAATTCTCCATTTAATCGTATGTAGACCACTATGAAGGTCAAGGGCTTCGAACTGTAGAAACATTTTTGAAAGGTCGGAAGAATTATGGACGAACAGCTGTTTAAAGCCATCTTTGACAACCCAGATATTGTCAATACTTGGGGGACTCCTGTCGATGTGAACAACCAAGTTTTCGGTCAGAAAACGTGAGTTTATATCAACTGGTTTTATTTTAAACGTGTAAGTTTGTCCATCAATTGGTCCCAAGTTTTCGCAAAAGGATTGAGAATAGACATCAGGCACTACAGAATATTTTCTAAAGGTTCCATTGCCTATTTTCCATGTATATTCGAATCGTATAATGCCATCTATGTTAGGTGTCCCAGACACTGGGATAAGCCCATCTATTTGATCATAGCTGCTTGCTATGTCGCTCTCAGGTTTTATTCTTCTGAGTAAATTCATTCCTAAATGATACGTATTGTAATACCGACCGGTCCAGTTAAGACATGTAGATCCGTGATGAACTTGCCATGTATAATTACTTTTAGCAGATGCAGTCATTGATTTCAAATGTTGTTTTGATAGAACCGCGACTTTTGACGAGTTATCGTATAAAACAAATCTTCTCGCGTTACGTACGTTTCCGGCAACGTCGTGAACTTCTAGCAAGATTGCATATAAGGCCGGTTCTGTTGCAGTTGGAAGAGTGAAGGAAACTTTTCGTCTGTTTGCTGGGACTTTTGTAATTGAACTACCAGGATGTTTCATCACCATTGTTGTGTTGTCAAGTTCCTCAACCCTTAAAAAACTTGCAACAAATTTCTTGATGCCAGATGCTTTAGCATTACTTCCTCCTGTCGGCTTAGGATCTATCCAGGATGAAAAAGTGACATTAATTTGTTGTTTACTAGTAACTCGTTGACTTAAATGTAACATGCTGGCACTGCATGAGGAATTCCCTGTGCAGTGCACAGGTGCTTCATTATCGTACATAAAACATAACTCTCGGATGGAATGTGTGCGTTTGTATGTTTCTTTTTCCCCATTTTCTGTCGTAAGGAATCCACCAGCGTAGGGTATGAAGTTTAAGCAAATGCTAAAATTATACAAATGTATGTAAGAATAAACACGTATAGATAGAAGGCAAATTATGCAATATTAGTCACAAGTTATTAAATTTATCCGTTTACTACTTGTTTATTATACAGTTCAACGTTTAGTGGTATTATGAATTAAACATGTGAATTTTTGAAACAGCCATAACGGTTGCATATACATGTACCTTGCATATAGTTACAAATGCATACAACTTCTTAAACACGTAAATAAATGTACTAGAAATTCCCATATGTGTTGTACTGTATCCTACTCCTTGCTATTTTAGATTGAAAACAGTATATTGCAGATAAACTATACTTCCCTGAGCCTAGTGTTTTTTCCTGTATTTGATTCTACTTGCATATTAATATGCATGTACTATTGGTACATGCTATTAACGAGCTTTAATCTTAAGTAGGTACGTGTTGGTGGATAACGTGTTTTCAATATCAAGTAATTTTTATATGCTCAAATATTTACAGAACACAAGTAAACAATAAGTAAACTCTTTATTTTGCAATTAGGGTAAAGAACTTTGTCCGCAGAGATCTCCTGGAAAAGAAACTTTGTGGAACCAATCTGGCCGTTAAGTCCACCACCGTGGTCTAATGGTTAGAGGAGCTGTCCCGAAAACCGTGCAACCTCACAAAGACTGAGGATCATGGGTTCGAGCCCTGACACAGGCAATGTCAACGTTGACAATTGTTAGGTACACTGCACGCCTGTTTGAGTTTACTGAAATACGGTTTAAACGAGCGTTAAACTCATATAACAACGAAAACAATCTCACCGTTTATTTTAAGAATTTAAAGGGGCACTCCCTACATCTAGCAGATTATATTATCAAAACATAAATAATGTGTTCAATGAACGTAAAATGATAAAGAAATATAATTTAAAAAAAACTGGCGAAAAATACCTCATTTTACCACAATTTATCAATATAGAGGCCTCCTGTAATAAATCGCATCCACTCATTAATTGTACAACAACAACTTTACATAGATTATTGAATGGTTTACGGTACTGCAGCATATTATAAACCGCTGATTTTATCAATAATGACAGGAAAGCGTAGCTGAAACTTTTAGGTTAAGTTTTTTTACTTCCAAAGATTCTATTATTTATGTTTTTGAGGTTATTTAGTTATACATCAGTTATAGGGTATGTCCCTTTAAGAAAACGTGTCTATTATTCATTGCTAATTTTTTTCAACGGGCTTTCAGTTACCTCTCCCCATTGCTTAGACTTTGTCCTGGCGTGGAAGTCCCAGTACATGATGCCATTGGCCTTGGACTTGCGTCTGAAAACGCATTGTCACACTCCGGACTTCTATTATAAGTATGCTTGCTGATATGAAGCTTATCATCTGCAAAATGCATCGGCGTAAATATATAAATATGCTTTAAATAGGAATAGTTTTAAAGGACTTACCTAGTAAACAAATGATTACCAATCATATACATTGTGTAGTTTGTATTAAGACACATAAGTCAATTAAATTCTTTTCTGATATCTGAAAAACGTTTTCTTCAGAATAATCTTTACCTTCCATTGGCAATGCATTTGGCCATACTGCAATGTGGCCATTTCGAACGATATTATAATTTAATATGTAACTTATAGAAATATGCATATTTCAGAATGATACCTTTTATATTCCTCTTAAGCACCTCTATACTGCTGTCAACAATACCAAACATCCATTCCTTGATTCTATTAGCTGAAGGACTTCTATAAACAGTAATGCTGAACGATGACGCAATTGTAAAAGAAAGTCTATGCGGCTGTAGGTTTGTATACACGGACTGAGCCTCTGAACATTTTCCATTGCCTGTCGTGTTAACAGCATCTCCTTGTTTGTTTTCCAGTCCAGCCATACAAGTCTGTAGCTTAGGTATATTCGTATCCCGAACTAAACGAAAACTTCAATTTAGACATGTCAAGACATTCAAGTTAATATTGATGTTTGTAAAAAATGATAAGTTGATGCAAGTCAATTTTAGCAATTCAAATCAGCAACACATTTAATATTTCATACGCAAAACTAGAACTAACACTGAAGGAGATTTTTGGAGATTTAGCTTCCACAAGATTTTACCATCTCGAGCCCCTGTGACCTTGACCTTTGACCTAGAGACCCGAGACCTAGACCATGCACAACTAGGCATTGTACTTATCACTTGTGTGAAGTATCATTAAATTCTGGCCAGGGGTATTGGAGATTTAGCGTCTACAAGATTCTACCATCTCGAGTCCCTGTGACTTTGACCTTTGACCTAGAGACCCACAACCTGGATCATGCACAACTAGGCATTGTACATATCACTTGTGTGAAGTATCATTAAATCTGACGAGGGGTTTGGAGATTTAGCGCCCACAATATTTTACTATCCTGAGCCCCTGTGACCTTGACCTTTGACCTAGGGACCCGAAACATGAACCATGCACAACTAGATATTGTACTTATCGCTTTTGTGAAGTATCATCAAATTCTGACCATGGGTATTGGAGATCTAGTGTCCACAAGATTCCGTCTACAGACGGCCGGACAGACGGAGGGACGGACGGACGGACGGACGGACGGACAGACAGACAGACAGACAGACAAGCTGAATCCAGTATACCCTCTAACACTTTGTTTTTGGGCGGTATAAAAAGGTGTTTCAATATCGGTCTTAAAGATTCAGTAGAATAGATGACCATTAAGAAACAAAAATCCATGTTGTGAGGAAAGAACATTGTTGATGTATTTTTGATGAGTTTTTTTTTCAATTTTAAAGGGTCACTTTCTACATCTAAGGAACGTAAAATGGTAAATAAATACAATATCAAAGATCAATATATATTGAAAAAAGCCACATTTTAGCACAAATAATCAACATAGAGAACTTATATAATACTTCGCTTCCTCATATACTTTACATAGATTATTGAATCTTTTACGTTACTGCAACATATTTTAAAAAGCTGATTTTACTGATACATGAAATGACTAGAATATATAACTTAAACTTAACTTAAGTAAACACAATTGGCAATGTTCTATCATTTATGCGCTTGAAGTTATTTTATTCGAATCTAATGACATGTTGTTCCCCTCTATATTACTTAACTATTACTTTTCTGATTCAAAAAAGGACCATTTGACACCACGTAGCTTTTTGTTGCAAGTCTTTTGTTCTTTCTTCAAAACCCTTCCCCCCACCCCCCACCCCGCAATCGTTAAATGATATTTCTGTTTGAACACAAAAGACAAAACGAAACAGGAAAGTCTACGGGCATTGCTGAAGGTTAGATAACAAAGATAGAACGTTTATCAAAGTCATTAGTATCAAGTGCGATTGTCAAACCAATCAAAATGCTTTATCACGAACACTCATTTATTTCGTCTCAGTCACAATTGCATATTGAGTAATCGATAAACTTAGTTTTTGTTGTTGTAAATTTAAGAAATGAAGAGCACGTGTAACGAAATTTAAGCAACAAGGGTAGCCTATTTTACTTCAATCTATTTATAACAATTTATCACTAAATAATAAAGTGCGCATAGTTATAAAAACACACCTTCATAGTTGGACACATGATATTTCTTTTACCGTGTGATTACTCTTGAATTAACTCTGTAGTAAAAGATTTCCATTTATAAATGACAAACGACATAATTGAGAAAGTAAAAGAATGATATAAATCACCACAGCTTCGATAGTAATAAATGATTCGCTCTAAAATGAAAATCACATCATTGCTGCTTTCAAAATGCTATGAATTACATGTTTTACAGTACTGCCAACGGTAATTTTTACAACCGAACCGCAACCGGAACCATTTAGAACCGCTACTGGACTGGACAGTTATAAACCGTTAGAACCCATTGTAACCGTTCACCGCAGTTAAAAATAGCATTACCAACTGAAACGACGCGTTACTATGACCGTTGCCATCACGCGGTCATAAGCGTGAGAATTCACCAATCAGCATTTTGGAAGGCGTGACATGAAAAGCGGTGATCTGAAATCAGGTTTAAGAATCGATTTTATGTGAATGTTTAATTTGGCATATCTGTAGTTAATGACTGAAAGTAAACAGTATTAAATCACAAAACATAAGTATGCTAAACTTTGCTGCTATAAACGTTAATGTCCTAGCCTTGTACATGTAGAATAGAATTTAAATCACGATGAGACATACTGCAGAAAAAGTTTCAGCTGGCAGTCGATAAGTTTTTAAAGTTTTTTAACTACAGTTCGGTAGTATCCGTAAATAACGGACAGGGTCATAAATCATTGATTGTCGATTGTACTTAAATATTGCCTAAGGGAGATATTGAACTTGCCGCGTAACTTTTGTTTTAATTTTTACATTTTTTACCAGAAGATAAAGAGCATTCAACATTATCATTCACATAATAATAACAACAATAATGATGAGTTTAATGTAAATAGCGGATGCTGGAAATAGAATTCGTTGGTAGTAATTGTTGACAACAGTCACAGAATAATCCAAAAGCTACCAATTCGTGAATTTTGTCATAATTATTGGAATGAACCTAGTGTGCACTTGTTGTTTTTTTTTTGGCATTCGGCTGATCCCTTTACGCGTGCGTAATGTTTGCACGTGAGACTTGTTGAAGATTGTAACCTTGCTATTTTCAATTGCAGGAGCACACGGCACAATTCTGGTGCAAACACATAGTGTGCTTTAAAAACGTAAATAGGCGGACCTACATGTCGCCGGTAAATAGTACGTCAACCTTTTTATATTGCGATCTTAAATTCCCAATCAGTTCTTCCTGATATGTTAAAGACTTACATTTGATTTCGGTAGGCTTTTTTAATTTGAGAAATATAACAGTTTCCTTTTCAGATTATCAAAAATAATTTACATACTCTAGTAAACGCTTGATGTTGAATGCCTTAAAAAGTATGTGATTTTTCATTTTCAAACCATACTTTTCCTTCAAAATTGCAGCTGGTTTGTAACATTATCTATATTGCTTGAAAACATATTTAACATTTTAGAGGAAATAAGGATTTATTGTGGGAAAAAACACTTTTCCATTTCTGCATTAGAATTTTACAGATGTTTTCAATAAATACTAACATAGCATCTAAACATAGCATCTAAAGAACGTTTGTTTTTATATTAAAATGCATCATTTCGATAAGTTTGTTTTTAAATATCTATTTCAAAGTGCAAGACGGTATGCAAGAAAAAGTTTCTTCCATGAGATACTTGGTTCAGATGGAAATATCCGTCACTTCGGGTAACTGTTTCGCGGGAACTCGGCAGAGCCTCGTTCCCGCCAAAACAGTCACCCTCAGTGACGGATATTTCGATCTGAACCTCGTGCTCATATAAGAAACTAATATGTTGACACCTATAAAATGACACCAATTTCAGCGGAGCGAATTCTTGTCTTTCACTCGAGATAAAGGGAAATGTATACAAAATATAAGGCACAATCACAAAGTGGCGTGTATTGGCCCTGGCTGTGACACTTTTTCTGCCACATGTCAACAGGTATTCAAATTGAAGGGGTGCATTGTACTTGTTAAATCTGAAGATTGATTTTATATGACTTATTTTCCTTGGTATCGTATATTCGGGTTTTGGGGAGGCTGCGTTTTTGGTACGTGGCATTCCCTGTTTGATATTATTTTTGTTTTTATCGTTGGTACCGGTTTCCCCACTTGACCAACGCGCTCAGAAGAGGTTAGTTATTTTAGATTTCGGAGGATAATGCAAGATACTGAAAGCGTCCAAATCCAAGAGACACCCATGGTTCTTTTAACATGCCAGGTGTATAGCACTCATACATGGGACCTCGGTTTAAGTCTCATCCGAAAGACTGTTAGTAATTGTAGTTGGGAGCTCCGAGAATCGAACCAGCTACCTCGAGGATACAAGTCTCGTGCTCTACCAATTGAGCTAACCGGGCTGACAATTTCCATGCACAATGACATTTATGCGACCAAAAGTGGCTTATATCTTAAATGAATAAACAGCAAAAGTGCCATTAAATATCTTTCATATGCCAACAAGCCTGCTTTTATAACTAAGTCTGCTTATTAATATCGAATGTTTTACCATTCCATGATTCTAAAATACTTAATTATGGTGGTAGTGTTGCGTTTGGTTGTGTATCTATATTGTATTTCGTATCACTTTTAATATCATAATTGTACTTTTATTGTGATATTTTTTATTATAAGATTTAACATTATTATCATAAATACAGTGTATGCTTTATACACATGCTGGATAATGAGGGGTTCCCGATTCGGTTTTAACGGATGTAGGGGCAATAAAATTGCGTAATCATCACGTAATTTTATGGCACGCGACTTCTCTAATCTGTGAGATATTGGCCTCTCGCCTAATTTGCATAAGTAATTGTGATTGACCGGAAACCCGTCAAGCGTTCAAAATTGAAGATTTGTTACTAAAAGGTTTTTTACATGTAACAAGAATATTGAACAAGCAACCTTTAAAAATGAGCATTTATTGAAATAAGATGAAGTTCGGCAATTGTGTTAATGATTTCATAAGTCAAAATTATCTTCAATAAATGAATCTAATACTGTGGAATACAAGAGCACAAGCCCAAGTATAAAACCTTACATCACTCCGATAAACATGAGAAAGAGATAGTCTCACTATTTACACGTCGAAGGCAAACCGATTTTACAGATTTACATTTTAGAGTTGTCTGCCTTCTACGTCTCAGTTAGATGTGCAAATCCCAAACAAAATTTGCTCGGCACTTATAAACAGAATTACAACCAATATTTTAATCATTTATAATTTAACATGATATGATTAAGTTTAAAAATGATGCTAACACAATTCCGAGATACATTTACCTATATACATACCTGCATCAATCGATGAAATATGAAAATAAATGGTGTGTCATGCCGCATGTATGAAATTCCATGTTTAGGTTTATACGTACAGATTTTTATACAGTGGTGAAATGTACGGTTTTCATTTAACGTGATTTCTTAAATCTTCATTTTAGAGCGGAAGTTTGTTAGTAAACAGTTTGCCTGCTGATGTTGATTCTATGCTGATTTAATAAGATCCACTGAATACTCAACGTTGTATGACCAGTAAGGTGACAATCTACTGATATGTTTTAATACAAACTGGCAATTTACCACCTGATTTCAACCTCATATTTACGGGAAAACATATTTATTTCTTTTCCTATAAAATAGCGCTTAACGTTGTAATCGTGCTCATTAGGTCCACCATCCTCTCGCAGGTATATAAGCGGCACGACCCGGTGCTTAACGTTGTCACTGGTTAACGAATTTTAAACGAAAAAAATACAGTAAGCAGAGTCAGCTAATCAGATCACAGAACCGCTAAAACAGATTGAAACGGTTCGCTTACCGGTCTTTTGCGGTCATCGGTCCGGTGAACGGTTATGGACCGATATGACCGAAACGGAACGCAAACGCAAACGAACCGCAACCGGAACGTAACCGGAACGCAACCGGAACGCAAAAATGGTAAAAATTACCGTTGGCAGTACTGTATTTAGAAAACTTCATCTTTATTATAAGCATTCTTCTGTGGCAGTTCAAATCCACTCTTATAAGAGAAGAACGTTATCTCCAGACAGAAGTTTTTTCCAAGTATGAATGTTGTAAGGTAAATATTCAGTTATTAAATATGTTAAGTAGGAAAATATTTATTTTTTAAAACCATGAAATATTATTGAAGAGTAGCTGAGCATCTTCTTCCTCTGGGAAGAAATGGGAAGCGGCTAATTTAACTTAAGGCTACCAAAACGATTTAGGAGAGGAGGTAAAAATGGACTAAAATGAATTAAAAGTGATCTGAGTCCTTTAAAAATACGAACGGGTAATGGAATTGTTATTTGTTTTTGACGTGATATATGGGGATATATTACCCGCCTCGACACAATACTATCGCCTAGTTTTAAGTTACTCAGAAAGAAATTAAAGGATTTTCTTCGTGAAACGCAAAACAATGGATAAGGTAACCCCATTTAATGAAGAATATATATAAAGATAAAATTGTTTTTCGATAGTTTTGTTAGATTTCGGGAAAAAATATCTTTAATTTCGATAGATTGGCGAAATAGGTTAAGACTCTTAATTCCAGAAGGCATGAATAAGACATGAAATTATTAATTAGAAAACGATCTCAAACTGCACAGGGATAAAAATCAATATATTGGCAAATTGTCATGCGTCTTATGCATCACAAAATCAAGAAATCATATGAGGCATACATAGAAAACATACTAGACATCCAACATTCAGAAAACACGAACGCTACCAAATTCAACACTAAAGCCTCTACTCACTTGAACATGCAATACAAGATAACCAATGTATATTTACCCTTAAAGATCAGACACGTGGTAAAATCGTTTCAGATAATCTTTGTCAATCATATAAAATGGTGTCCTTAAACAACTCCAAACCCTAAAAGTGGACAAGGCTGCTGGCATAATAAAGCACATTGTCCTGAAGGAGCTGAGCCATGGGATCCTTGACGTAGTATCACTCATCTTCAAAATATATTTTAATACCAGTCAAATCTCATCCGATTTGACGAAGGCAAATGTCGCCCCACTATTTAAACAAGGTGTTACAGAAAAGGGTTTGTGCCGGGTAAGAAGATATTTGGATCGCTCAGCGTCCGTCGTTCGTCATACGTACTACGTTCAAACTTTAAAAATCTTCATCACAAGAACAGGAACGCCTAGAGCTTAGATATTTGGCATGTGGCATTGCTTAGTAAACTACTACCAAAATTGATCAAGCTATGACCACCATGTCAAAATGGACCCCGCCAGGGGTTAACTTGATTTTACATAGGCTTATACAGGAAAAACTTTAAAAATTCTTCTCGTCTAGAACCACTAGGCCCAGAACTTAGATATTTGGAATATAGTATTATGTAGTGGACCTCCATGAATAGTGTTTAAATCAGAACCGCATGGTCAAAACTGACCGTTTCTTCTACTGATGACTTTGTTTTATGGCCAATGGTAGCTATGTGAGCGATATAGGGCCATCTTGGCCCTCTTGTCAAATCTTGGCAATATCTCAATTCAGTTGAACGATCAAAATAATGAGGTAGATCTACTGTAAGTTATATACAGATATTGTCACAAACAAAAGTAAAATGAAATGAAAATTGCATGTTTCGAAAGAAAATTCAGTTCACATTACTGGTAGATCCTATGTTAAAGGGACACTCCCTATACAATGTAACTGGTGTCAAACTAAATAACTTCAAAACATAGATAATAGAATATGCAATTATTATTACTTCACCTGAAATCTTAAGCTATAAATTCTAGTTTTTGTATAATAACAGTGAATAATCTGAATCAACTAATGATAAGGAATCTGTTTAAAATAGAGTTACTGTAAGAAGCTACATGTATTAGAAAACGTATGTTGTTGGTGTAAATGTCAAAACAACTTTGCATGGTTAAAACGGAATATATTTCTCCAGTCTTAGATATACCAAGTCCACTATGTTGCAGTTGATAATTTTTACCTGGTTGATTGATTGTTTAATAGATTGATGTATTTTATTCATTCATTTGAACAATTTTCAGTGGACAAATTAAAAAATGGCACTCATCACAGCCAACAGTGTTGGCCAATTTATTTTCAAAACTCAGAGTAGGTGCAATGTGCTTTGCTTATGTTAAGGAGGATCCAGTTTGTATTTATAATGGCACATGAATTATTATCTACTCTAACTATAATTTTGGTTTAGTTCACATTTAATTATTTATGAAATAACATCCGTTCCAGCGGTGTTCATCGTCTAATAAACAGTGATTTGGGGTCTGAATTGCAGTAATTAACCACGAAGGCCGGAGACCTAAGTGGATTATAATTAAGCATCAGAACGACAAAGAGTTGTTTATTAGACAATAACAACGCTGAAAAGGATGTTACATTTGTATTTCGATTCTAACGTAACAAGAGATTACAAAAAATGAATAAATGCAAAATGTTATTTTCTACGTGGATAGTTATTTAACGTCATGCGGTACAATATGATGTCATATTGACGGCATATCGTTTCCTGCGATGTTTAGGCATAATAAAACATAAATGTTCTACTATTTGTATATATAGACATAAACGTGAGTCATGTTAGAATAAGAGATAATGCTACAATGTTAAAGGTTGTGCATGATATGATCTATGTCTGTCGTCAGTCTGTCTGTCCACATTTAACCTTGTGTATGCAATAGGGGCTGCCTTTTCTCACTCGATCTACATGAAACTTGGTCAGGATTACTGCTTTGATGAAATCTATGTCAAGATCGAATATGGGTAATCTGGGGACCAGAACTAGGTTTTGTGGTCAAATCATAGGAAAACCTTGTGTATGTAGTAGAGGTTGAATTTTTTTATTACATCTTCATGAAACTTGGTCAGAATGACTGCCTTAATGAAATCTAAGTCAAATAGGTGAATATAAGTCATCTGAGACAAACAACTAGGTAACCCATTCAAATCATAGAAAAACTGTATATGCATGATATAGTGAATTTTAACTGGATCTTCATGAAACTTGGTCAGAATAACTGCTTTGATAAAATAATAGGTCGAGTTTGAATATGGGTGATCTGGGGTTAAAAACTAGGTTACAAGAGAGGTTGCATTATTATTACATCTTCATGAAACTTGGCCAGTATGATTGTCCTTGTGTTTTCATGAACATTGGTTAGAATGATGTCTAGATGAAATCTAGGTCAAGTTTAAATATGAACCATCTGAGTTCAAAAACTATGTATCTTTGTCAAATCATAGAAAACCCTTATGTATGCAATGGAATCTGCATTTTGTATTAGAACTTCATGAAATTTGATCAGAATGGTTGCTTTTAGGAAATCTACGTCAAGTTCGAATATTGATAATCTGGGGTTAAAACTAGGTCACGAGGAAAAATCATAGAATTACATTGTGTATGCCATAGAGGTGACAATCATTAAAAGTGTTAAGAATGTTTTTAATGGTAACTACGCAAAGTTCAAATATGAGTCACATTGGGTTGAAAATAAGGTCACAGGGTCAAATCAATGAAAAACCTTTTTAACATTCTAGAGGCCACATTTATTACAAAATTATCATCAAATTTGATAAGTTCTAGATCAGGAATCTTGGGTCAAAAACTTGATCACAAAGTCAAATCAAAGGCAAACCTTGTTTTCTATAGGTCTAAGGTGAACGAAATAGAGCTATCTTGATCCTCTTGTTGATACGCATCTTACTGTCAGTTTTTTTACAGGGTTAACTTATTCTAAACACTTCTACTAGTTTAGTCTACTGGGGTCTTGGCAAGTTCGCCAAAGGAGAAATCCCACTGCCGGCCGATACTTTAAACGATAAAAAAGAAGAACTAGTTTACATTTGTTCAGGTGAATGTGAGTCTCACACTAAGAGCTGTTAATGGTAATAGCAGGACACACGTAGTTTGAACCTGACTGGCATGATGGCTTGTGAAAGTAGGTTACTTGATCCCTATACTTAAAGGGGCACTCCCTATATCTAGCAGATTATATTCTCGAAACATAGATTATGTGAACGTAAAATGATAAATAAATGTAATTTCAAAAAAGAACCTATAGCGAAAAATGCCTCATTTTACCACAATCAATCGATATAGAGGCTTTCTGTAATAAATCGCATCCACTCATTAACGGTACTGCAGTATATTTTAAACCGCTGATTTTATCGATAATGACTGGGAATACATAGCTGACACGTTTAGGTTAAGTTATAATAATTCTAAAGATTCTATTATTTATGTTTGACATCAGTTATAGGGTATGTCCCTTTAAACCATTACTGTTTAATTCGAATTGGTTGCCTAATTTGTTTTCAGTATTTTAGTTGTTTGAAGCCTTACAAAAACCGTCGTTACAAGCAGAGAGTGATGATTTAAAAACGAGCATAGTAAGTGATGTGAAATCATTGTCTGCATCCTATTAGCCTTGTTGTTAATCCCCGGTAACTGTGTAAGAGCTTTATATTATTCAAAATATCATGGAACTTCGTTTCCAAAAAAACAAAAATAATATCAAACAGGGAAAGCCACGTACCAAAAACGCAGCCTCCCCAAAACGAGCCCCACAGCACCCAGAAGTGCACACCACCAACACACAAACACACACAACACACATACACACAATCATGTACACACACACACGTACACTACCAACACACACTAGCATACAAAGCACGAGGACAAAACGAACAATTAAAGGAACACAGTGGGGCACCGCCTTGGAACGGTCAGTGGCAAAAACACCACTGGGGAGCTTAAACCGGTTTATGGTGCGCACCCAACCTCACTCTTACCCCCACCATGTTCCAAAGTCACAGGACAGTGTAAATAAAAGTAATCCCTGCTAGGTGAATCTCTAACACACGCAATGGAAACAAAAGGCATGGTATGTAAAACACAAAAATACTCGTGTATAAATATATAAAATAAAGCAAACCTTGAGAACCAAAAAACGTATGTACTCAATGCCTTTGCAGAAGGCAGAGCACCAAGAGAAACACCCTTAAGGGCCCATGCATACTCTTCAGACAAGAGCTATATTAGCATTATGGACCCAGGACAGTAGCATACAAGTTTCTGTTATCAAATGTTGAATTAATTTTCACAAGATTTATTTCTTCCTTTTTAAACTTCATTTTCATATTTAGATGGAACATCATTACTGGTATAGCAAATACTGTCATAGAATCATCAAAGAGTGGGCATAATGTTGCACAGCTTGTCGGTGATCAGTCTAAATCCGTACCTTTTTGTGAGTTGAGGGTTTTGCTAAAGCAATGCTTCAAACAATTTAAAACATAACAAAGTACCACCCCTTTACGATACCATGTGATGAACTAGTCGTCATTCAGCAACCAGTGAACAAATTAAATGTAACATGTTGTGATAAAAGGGTTTAAATGCAACCAGTAGTTTAGCTCTTTCATCATGTGTTTTTCCTTATTTGATAAAACATGTTTCGAACTCGGTGAGAAAGAAATGTCGGTCTAAGTACATTATACTTACAATATTGCCTTATTAGCAACACCCGAAAAGGTCATGCAGCTGTATATATTTAATGACTGATTTCTAACAAAATTTTCATTTCGGGCTTGAAAAATTGGAGTTTCTATGAAAAGAAGGAAAGGTTTGTCACACTTTTTTAATATAGTTGTTAGGCCACATGTAGACTATTATGTGTAAGTGTTCCGAGTAAAAGAAGATAACGTGTCACGGGTCTGGGAATTTTGAACAAAGACTTAATCTATTCATTAACTTAATTAGTGGTAGGTGTTTCATAAGAATAATAAGACAGTCTGGAACTGTTTATGCATTTGAGAGTTTTAATTCATTCGGCTGAAAATGGTATCAAGTCCATGTATGTAAGAAACATAGAAAAGCAAAGAATATGTAATAGCTAGGCAGGAATCGTAAACAGCAACGCGAACTGGTACAGATTTGCGTTGCGCTCAGATTGCTACTTTCAGTTTTTATTTATAAACAAGCGAGATGAATTTTGTCATGCTGTGCTGCAAATCGAAATCTATACAGTTCAATAACTATACCTTTTTATTATAAATCTACTGCATGGTGACCTGTAACTGTTGTCGACAACCGTTATTGCTTAAACCAATACCGTGTTCAACAAACTATGGCGGACCTGCCTTTAAAATATAGCAACAGTCTGGTAAAGTTTTGAATCGCCCGTCGTATGTGTATAAAAGAAAAGAAAGATAGTGATAAACTGTTGTAATCGAATCCACTTATTGTTCTTTGTGAGGATGTGATAATCTGTCATTTTATAAAAAACAATAGTATCCATACTAAATCTTGATAAAATATCTTATTCGAATCTGGAGAAAATGCGTATTGATAGGCTTGAAGCTAATTATCAGGATTATTTGTAACAAAGAAAGTCAGAAACAGAAACATTTTTATAATAGGCAATAACTAACCAAGGTTTTTGTTATAAGGCATAACAATTTTACAGGTGCCGAAGCAAAGCGTTTATAAATTAAAAGTAAACAGCAATATATACAAAAGTTGGAAAAACACTTTATGGGAGGATTTTAAATTTTGAGTTCTGATGTGCAGTAATAAATCGCGCTTCAAAACGTTGATTATTGCATATTTTAACATTGCTAAACCCTCTTGTCATCGAAACAAAAAAGAAAATAACACATTGGTAATCTAAGAAATAATATTCTTTTAAGCGTTGTTCGTTGTCTAAGGAACAAAGCATTGGTGTGCTGATGCAACTTCGATGGTTGTAGGCCTAAGCTTATACATATCTAATTATCACCAAAAAAATAGAAATCCAACGGTCTATCGTTTACGCATACATTTCGGCGCAATTTGATGTCTACTTATCCTCGCTTGAAACATGTAGACAACTGATTTCCATCTTTTTTTATGTTTCTCTGAAACAAGTTAATTTAAAAACTACAAAAAAAGAAGGTTTTAATGTGCAGCCGGAACATGTATATTATGAAAGATTTAATGCAAAAATAACGTTACATTGTGCCGCAAGACAAATATCTGCTTAGAAAAAAAGCCACTGCTTACAGTCACCAGTTCGCAATACTTTCAAAATGTAGTCGCACAGGTATCGAAACAATATCTTTTTATTTAAATAAGTCGTGTTTATCGCGTTACAAAACATGCTTTTGTTCTGATGCTCAGTTATAAACCACTAAGGCCTAGACCTTTGCAGTCAATTACTGTGCATCATTACTCCAAACCATTGTTTATTAGACGACGAACAACGCTTGAACAAGTATTATTTCTTCAACTTACAAGGCTTTAACCATTTTGTTCGACAGGAAAGACCGAGCCATGTTAGAAAAGATATAAGAATAGATTATAGTTTTCACGAAAGGGCAATCCTAATCACCATACATTAAATACTGCAAATAACGGTGTGTACTTGACGAAAGCGTTTTATACGAATTGTTCTGAAAGCAAAATCTAGATGATGTGCATATTGTGTCTATTGATTCAATGTCAAGATCACATATGTGGATCAGAGGTCATGCGACTACATTTTGTGTCCATTTTATAACTCCTGAGCATGTACAAATATCAAACATGCAGTTTTGAGGGGTACTGAGAGAAGTAAATTCTTGTGACAAATAGCTTGCGGGGATATTTTTTCACGTACTATCATAGCTCTCGTTCAACTTACCCTGGATACTGGTATGAAACCATATGTAGCAGCCCCAGATATGAAAATGATGGTTATCAAACGGTCACAAATGGTGGAAAAATTATTTGCAAAGGGTAAATAGTTTAGCTGTGTTTATTAAATGTACAGAGTAGATGAATGGCTCAAGACTGGAGTACATTTAATTACATTTCTGTGTACAAAAAATAAGAGGTGTAAGACAAATATAATTTGCCCTCTTGTACGTCCTTCCGAAGTTTGTGTAAAGTGTGCAGCTAAATTCATGAAACTTTATAGACACTTTAATTGCTATGTGAGGTTAATGGGACTTTGTTTCACCCTGATCACAGTTAGAGCATAGGTTTGATCCCTGATTCTGCACACACCTTGAATGGTTCAGCTTTTGTCGCCAAAGACTAAAATATTCTAGCTAGAATCACGATCACAATTACCGTTTATCCGAAATAAATAAGACAGCCACCAGCCAATTTTCTGAATTCAAAGGGTGTCTTTCTTCGACAAAGGTTTGTTCTCTAATACCCTGGTCACATTAACGCTACGAGCTCCGAACGAGTAGGTTTTCAGACGAAATTTGCAAAATCGCACGGAGTCCGTACGGACATCGCACGGATTTTTTGAACTCGTAGAGGACTCGGGGACTCGGTGACTCGGTGACTAGGTGAAAATGTTGTACATTTTGTACGGGCACCGCAAGGGCCCCGATTGAGCTCGTATGGGCATCGCACGATGTCCATGCGGATTTGTAACACTGCGAGGCTCGTAAGAGTTTGCTGATGCTATACGACTATCATAGGGGAGTCGCACGGCCAACGTGCAATGTTCGTACGATACTATGGACACCGGGTGGGAACCTTGCGATGTCCGAACGAGGCTCCATGGCTTTATGTTTACGAGGTACCTCCGAGCTCCTTCCAAGCTCCACACGACTCGTCTGCGATGTCTGTACGGATATCCTACAATTGCATCCTCCAAAAGATCGTACGGGGCCCGTAGGCATGTGACCAGAAGCTACGATTGTACGAAGACCGTACGGATTTCAAAAGTTGGTGGAATAGTACGATTTTATAAATCGTATGGACATCGTACGAATATGTGACTAAGGCAAAACTTACAATTTTGTTACTCATATAAACGATATGCACACAAAAAAAACAAATAAAACATAAAACTTCAATCAAAATAGTTGCACTTACGTTGGCACATTGTCTTTTGTCCAACAATCTCTTTTTGAAATCCCCAGTCACAGCGACAATCTTGTTCGTAATTTCTATAGCCACAGGTTCCTGGCCAGCACCATTTTCCATTCCAGCCGCAGAGTGCTATGAAATAAAAGAAGGTTATTCATTCAGATAATTCAAAGGAGCATATCCTATAATTAGCAGATAATTTATCAAAGTGATTAAATAGACTGAAGGTATCTTACATGAAAAAAAACTTTTTTTTCTTGGAAAACGTGTATCGAAAACAAGTTTTGTTTGTGTACAAAACGGCAATACCAAAATTACATTGTTTCTGATTGTTTTGCTGTTAGTTCTCGGTTTGGAGAACTGGGAAAATGTGTGTTAGTAAAGAAATTATTTTAATGAATACTCATGCCATTAATGCCACTGAACATCTTCCTGAATGTATGAGCTTTAAAGCTGACCTTAATCGTGAAGGTTACCACTTGGATGTGGCATATGTCTTATAAGCAACAAGCAAATTCAGTGAATTCATTACCCCTACAAAAAGCAGAATTGTTTGCGCCAAACGAATCAACTTCTGACAAGCATTTTTAAAATTTCCTCACCAATTTTTGCATCTTACAGTCATACAGAACTCAGTTCTTGTAAGTTAAATTAAATCAGCACTATCAGTTTCATAAAACAAAAATTCTTAAGTTTCTTTATTAAATATTTCAGAAAAGCGCTACACCCCTTTAAGGACTCATTTCTAAAACAAATCCATTTTCTAAATTTTTAATTCAATATAGGACGTTGATTACGTTTGCAAAATATAATCAAGTTCTGACAAGTCTTTTTAGAAAAAGAGGCATTTCTAAATATCTGACCCGATACTCCACGGACTGAAGATGAGATGGCGTGGGGGCAGGGAGTGAAAGGGGCTGGATATAACAAAGAGTGATCATTAAATTATTTGAACTACATGTAATTACAATTACATTTTGATAACCGGTTCCAGAGAAATAGAATGTTAATGTTTTTATATTGAATATAGAATAATAAAAAAAACAATTAAAGGGCAATAGCTCTGGAGATACTGAGCCAATCTTGGCTAAAGTTGCGTGTGCGCTGCGGAATTATGCCATTGTATACTTATTTTAAGGTCCATGAAAATCTATTAATTGGTTCCTTAGTTATGGCTGCGGGCGGACGGAACAGACGAACTACGCTACAGACAGACGAACTACGCTACAGCATTATCTAACGAATAACGAATATGAAGTTACATGAAATATTCTATATACATTTAAATGTATGTCTTATATGTTCACTTCACAAAATAAAATTGTTTTACTATTATTATTATAATTATTATGACTTTTACCACTCGACCACGGACTCCTCACTGTCACTATTAATTTGGGTTTACAAGTTTGAACATTCCATGAAACAAGATAGAAACTGTAGCTGTCTTCCGTAATTCAAAATGCAAGTTTTCATTATCAAGTGCGATAGATACTGAATTGTGATTCAAGTGGCATACCTTCGTCGCAGCAATTTCCGCCATATTGTGGACTACAAATGCAATGTCCAAACGTCGTACTGCTTGTTTGTTGGGCATGAAAGCTTCCATGATAACAAATCTGATTGCATGGTCCGAATTCGTCTGAATCGTCACTATTCATTCCGCAGCTACTCATGCATTGATCAAAGCTAAGATCTGCATCACAACATGCGCCTCGTGATCTTGTTCTCCAACCCCCGCCACATGAACTATAGCAACTTCCCCAAGATTCCCAAGGGGACCAGTTACATTTATGACGGTTACCTGAACACCCCCCTTCACACGAATATATAAGTGAAAAAGTTAAAAAACAGAAAACTGTCCACATTTTTCATCTATTGTCACTTTTTACTATTTAAGGTGTCTCGCATAAATTTGGTCACGTCCCCGTTATACTAGTAGTAATAATGTCGTACAAGATTTGTCTTCCGAACGGTACAACTTGGGTAAAAGATTGCGTTATCTCTTTCAAAGTTTACATACATAGAAACTTTAGGTAGTGAACGTTTTGTATGACTTTACTAATTTTCGTGCTTTAAATGCGTGTCTCGATTGTCACTTGTGGTTAGAGTTTAAACTTTTTGAAAATATCGTGACATTGACAATAAGACGCTTAAACAGTAGAAAAAAGTAAACGGTGAAACTCATTCACACTGGTCGTAGAAAAATTAATAAGGGGCATTCCCTTCAATCAGTAGATTATTTTCTGAAAAGGTTGAAAATTAGCTAAATGTATGTTAAATAATGAATGAATAAGTTTTTCAATTTAATATATCGAGAAATGTCGTGTTTACGAACAGTGTGACAAAACAGCGACATTTTATAATAAATATCTATCAACTCACAAATGATGAAACAAGTGTGAATGAAGGTTTTTTCGGAACTTCAACCAGTATGAGTATGCTTATTTTACCAAAGTTTGCTCGACGTTATAGCTGAAATTTTCAGGTTTGGTTGCAATAGTTTTGACGTTATTTAAATGTGTTTAAGATTAATTTGAAAGTTTAAGCATAGACATGTAATTAAAATTCATTGCATCCTTTTTTATCCAACATATATTCATTTTTTCATCATAAATGCATTCTTGTTAACAATTTGTTTTGGCCATTATACAGAATTTTCACGTAATACAAAGATAATATGCACTTTAAAAATAACAATTAAGTAGGCTTAGAATAAAATACAAACACACAATCTCATTACTTAATATAAAAGTTTTCTATAAATCATTACATCTTTGTCATGAATAACGTTTAACCACAACTAAATTGTAAACATCTTTTTTATAATGTAAGCGAAATTGTCAAAACATTGTGCAGAATTTGTAGCCCAAATTATGGGTTGTGAGATTTTAATCATATAAGGTATAAAAAAGTTTTCCACCAAATTGTCATAAGAGTATATTTTCATGGAATATGAATGATATTGGTTATCGTTTTTACAACTTCTAAATATTATTTATTACAATAAAATATTGAGACCTCAAAATGGGAATAAATCGCTAAATACAGCAAACTCTCTATAAAACCACTTCAGATGTAGCGAAATTACATATATAAATAACAATTTTTGTGTGCGACCTTTTTCCTACTTCATTAAATATGAAAAAAATACTATTTTGAATTGATATTCTCCGGACATAAGGATTAAAATGGTCCCAAGGAGTCCGTTATATAAAAGTTTACTGTACCTCCATGATTTGGCCTTTATCTATTATTTTTATAAACTTTCTTTACATAGTTAAAGAACGCGCTACGAATAAGCAAAATTAAGTGAGAGTGATTATCGTTGAAACGTATCTGATGATAATTAAAAAAATTAGTGCATTTTATTACCGACCAGGAAGATTTGAATTATGTTTGCCAAAGGTATTAAAGTTTCGACAGGTGCTTATCAAATATCAATATACTTGATAAATCGTCCATCAAAAGTAATCTCGTTGTCAAAGATAATACCGTAAAAATCACGTACACATATTTATACCTGCTCAAACGTAATTTACTAGATAACATACAAACCTTGTCTGTTTTTGAAACTACGCTGTTTACTTATCACATATTAAAATAGCTAACTTCCGCCATTTTACATGCTTTCTACATTCTTCCGCGAAAAATATAGTTCCAGTCTATAGGTGCACCGGGCTGCTTATCTCATTTTAATATGTATAAGGTTTGAAAAACTACCCACATTTTGCTGTGGAAATGTTTATCCTTTTCTTTAGGTTAGGTCTTACGTTGGTGTTAATAACTGTATGTGAGACGAGATTTTTTCAAGATGGATTTGACCACCACTATGTTTACACGGCAAAGTCTGACTTCTTGGGAATGCACAACGTTACAACCATAATGAAGGTAGTGCAAGCTACGTTTTTATATACATATTTAAAATAAAAGAATTAAAATGAGTTCGTAATAAAAACATTCAGTGTATCTTCAACAGAATAACAATTCAAGGGGAGCGGTGGTGTAGAGGTTTAGGTGTCCGCCACTCATCCCGGAGGTTGCAGTTCGAACCCAACTAAGGTAACGACTGTATCTCCTCATATGACACCAGTACTGTTTTCTTTCAGGTAGCGGACTCGGGAGTGACTCGATAAGCTCAAAGCTTTCTTCACAATCGAGCTAAAATAGATTATTATAAACGATAAAATTACAATTAATATGTGTTCGTAATTAATACTTCCTCGTTTTCATTATTCTTAAACTCAAAACATTTTACTCTGTTCAACAGTTCCATGTCCAGAGGCAGAATTTGTCAACATCCGGCGACCAATCGAATGTTTTGTGGCTAGATTCATTTGTACAGTTTTCTCAATCCGGGCAATGTATGTAATAAGTTACTCTTATTATACTAAAGTGTGTATACGATATTCTTTTGTTCACCTGCTCCTTCCTTCATTTTCATTTTTTTCTTTTGGTTTATACATATGACATATAATTACTTTTTTGCACTTGTGGCAAATAATGGAGAGTTAAAAATGTGCTACCTTTGCAACTGTAGTTGAATAACTTGCAATAATTCATCGTCAACCAGCTAGTAAATTAATATTAACACTCACAGTCTTAATATTTCATAAAATATTGCAAAGCAGGCAGTAAGTTTTTTAAGATAATAACTGAAGCATTATCCTCGTAGATAAAACTATTTTAACGAGTTTTCGATTAAGTTTCATGTTGTGTTAGTTGTTTCGTAACCTTCTATATGAAATTAATTTAACGTTCTGAGGTTTGTAGTTTAGTGATAGATAATGTAGGAAAAGTTTTTGTAAGGTAACTCGAGAAGATTATTTGTCGCTGATTGCTGGGTCCTAATATTATATGTTATTTGTTTTTTTGAAGCGTTATAATATAGGGATATATTACCCGCATAAATTGATATCATCCGGTGAAATATCCCAATATACCACGTTGAAACAAGTAACAATTTTATTACCCTTCCCTTTCTTTAATTTTGAAGGATTCGTTTCTTTTAAATTCACGGCTGTACGTATGCTCTTTACCTTTATCGACTTTCCTAAGAATGCAGGTTTGTATTTTGAATCGAAATAAATTATTACCATATACATTCCTATAAATGTTTTCTCTTTCTTATGACTCCATAAATGTTTTCATTCTCCTTCTCAATCAATGCTCCGATGATGTACTTACCAATTATTTTCGTAACCATAGCCGTTATTGCTTAAGCATCGATCCATTTTAGCGTGGGTACAATGATTATGCCAAGTGTAAACTACATACTACCGGCTTGCCCGTAAATATCAATTTCAATTTAGGATCACTGGACAATCAAACGGCTGGAAATTTCCTGAAAGGGTAATAAAAATGGTATATGGACCCAGCTGAGTAGGAATGCATGCAAAGTTGCTTTATTTGCTTTATTTGCTTTTGTATTTTCTATATTTCTTTTTCGTTTTTAGATGCAGAAAATCCGATGAATTGGAATCTTTCAAGGCCGTATGTAAATTTAATATGATAAGTGCGTATTAATTGTAAGTAATGAGAACAAGATGCTACATAATGTATACTGAGTCTCATGTATATATTTCTACCCGTCTTCGAAGAAACGGGGGAAAATTGTTCGGTCAATCGATTTGTAGATCTTTGGTGTCCGCTTAATAACTTGAGAGGCGTCAACGGTGAGGTCTAAACTTGGTAGAAATATTGGCCAAAGACAGTAAATGGATCCTATTCATTTTTGGGTTGATTGATCAAAGGTCAAAGCCATAGTTAATCTTGCATTATAAAACAATTTCTTTTCACTAACTTGAGAAGGCGTTGAACTAGAGGTCTTTAACTTGTGTGGGACATTGGTCAACTACATTAGATGAACCTTAATGTTTATGGGATCGCTTAGTTAAGGTCAAGTTCACAGTGACGTAGTATTCCAAAACTATTTCCGCTATTTAACCTAATAAGTCTTTGACCTAGAGGTATTAAACTTAAGACATTGATATTGATGGTTCATTTTGGGATCATCGGGTCAAAGTCAAAGTCACAGTAACCTCGCATTCAGAAACATTTTCAGCTCAATAACTTGAGAAAGCATTGACCTATATGTCTCAAATTCGGTAGAAACATTGGTAGTGGCTATTACATGATCCTTATGGGTCAATGGGCCAAACGCCTAGGGCCACGGTGACTTTGTTTTTCAAAGACAGTTTCCGCTCATTAAATTGACGATGTCTTGACCTAACATCATCAAACCTATCAGGAATATAGTTTATGAAAATTAGATGACTGATTTCAAGGTTACTAGATTAAAGGTCAATGTCGCTTGCATTTAAAAATTGTTTCCGCTCACAAACTTAAAAATCCGTTTGATGTTGTGTCGTCAAACTGGATAGGATTATATTTTATTAGCATTTGATGGTACCTATATTAAAATAAGATGACTTCCTAGTCATCAGTAATTTCGTGTGTTGCAATTTCCGGGGGCGGAATGGCATAAGTGTTGTACAAACATCTCTTTCACAGCAAAGTTGAAAACTTACACGTAATGGAAACTTGACTATAATGCAGAAATACGTGTCACAACTCTTTGGTTATTGGAATTAAAGTTAATATTAAAATTTAATGAAGAAAACACAATAACTGTTAAATGAGTTCAGTTCAGTTTTAAAAGAATGATGTATAACATTAAAAACAATAAACTGCACAGGTTTAACCATAACAATCAGCTGTTAGATATTGTAAAATCCTTTTATTGATCATAATATATCTTAACATTGCCGTCATCTTGCATTTATCTGATTTGTAAAACCTAATGTATCACATCCAGAAAACAACAAACTCATATACAAGCAAACAGAAAACTTGTATCATCTTAGAGAAACTTAAACCTTTACAACAGCACTGTAGAGACACTGAGTAACACACTGCAATCACGTGACTATAACAGAAGGAAAAATGTCCACGGGAGACAACAGATACAAAAATCAAGGGAATAAAAGAAATACAGAAGTACACCCTGGTTACACAAACAAAATGTCAAACAAAAATTTCACTTGGGTGAAAACTTGAAAAAAAAGTGGAGAAGATATACTTTTAATTTAAAGTATTTATGAACATTAAGTCTTAACTGATGTATAATTGTCATTTAATATTGTACACATCTTTCCCTTCGTCTTCTTTAAAGGTTTCTTTTTACGGTTTCGCCGAGAGGGATAGTGTTACATGTTCATATTCATCCGGAGGAGCAAGAAGAGGTTGCAACACTCAAGAAAGTCATCAGCGGCACGTTCTCAGCAAACGTTTCGGTACGTTGATATTCTGTAATTCTCTAAGAAAATCAAAAGAAAATATAATCAAGCCATTGGAATGAATTTATAATTACAAAGTCGTGCATATAATTTATACATTTACGATATACTTTGATTGTGCAAGAGCGTGTGATAAAACAGTGGAGGAATTTCATCGCAATAGATCTAAATGGATGAGTATAAATGTACAACTGAGAAGAACTGACATGTTTTTCTACACTTACAATATTTTAGTTGAATTATAGATACATTAGTAGACTAATTTTTCAATTTGACCTAGACATTTCAAATAATTTTGAACAAAAAACACTGTTAGGTACTCAAACCAGTACACAGTGAATAACCCATAACGCGTTGAATGTATTAATCTAATTTCAGATTGTGAATGATACCCAATGGAAATACACGAGCAGGGACACTGACCATATCGGTACATTCACATGTAGTTATCGATTTTTTTCTGTAGGGTGACCATGAGCTATCTGTTAGGAAGCACGCACAACTGTTCAGATTGTTTGATTTTTAAAAGAGAACTAAATAGTTATTTCAATATTGGATACAATAACATTCCATGTCTTATAATTCAACTCGTACAGTCATGTACTTTAGGAAAACAACAACGTTTTGACGTTTAAACTTATATTCATATGTTCTATAAATTAGTCAAATGACGAAAGAAATATTTCAACAATTGCAGGAAAAATTAATGTCACACAGGTTGTTGGTCATTCAGCAGTCAACATTAAAGATACATATTAAGCATCATGGATAACAGGCTTCGGTTACCATAAAGCGTGGCTCAAATATCATATCAGACTGCATTCACAAAACCTTTTATGTACCATCTGTTCAGTTTCGTTTTTCAAAGGCTCTCTAAATATCTTTATCAAATAACGTTACTTTCCGTCAGATTGGAACGATTAATATGTGAAATATTTATACCTAAAGGTACTCTTGTGCACGACTACACTGGTACAAGGACTGGGGCAGGAATCCGACTACACAGATATCATCGGAGCGTGGAACATGTTGAACGAATACATGAAAAGGTATACCTTATTTACTAGATGACCAGATGATTTTCACGTCTTTCATGCTTGATCGTATATCTTTCTCCCTCAAAAAGGTATTGTATGTTTACGTTGTTTACCATGTCCATATAGTATTTTAATTTGTACATGTAATATTGATGTTTAATACAACTGCATTTTCATCCATGTGGTATGTCTGTAAGATTTATCTAACAAGATAATAGAGTACATGTCCTACTTTAAAGTATCCTTTGCGACAACACTCAGTGAATCTGATGATGAACCTAACTAGTTTACAGCTGCGTGTACACTACAGCAGTCTCCATATAGTTCAAATTAAATATCAATTTATTATCTATAGACGATGAATTTAGACAATTATGGAACTGTTGAGAGCGTGGAAGGCGAGGACAACATCATTCTGGATAACCGACTTGATTCAGAATTCGAGACCAAACGGTTTGTCAGTTATGGATGAATCTTGTTTTCATAAGAAACATTTGATTGAATCAGATGTGGTTAATACGAGTTTATTTTAGTTCGATTACGAAGAAAGCTCCGTAGCTTATTTAAACGTTCTCGAACTCTCATTCCAGATGTCATCACATTTGCGAGAGAGAGGCAGCGATATTTTCATCTTTGCTACCCATTTACAGCAGGGTAGACTGAGTCTCGTGTGGTTTCAGTGCCTTTGCCCAAGGTCACACCTCGTACTCCGGCTGGGATTCGAACCTGGGACATCCCGTTCCGGAGGCGAACGCCCTAACCACTGAGCTATCGAGGCCCAGTCAGATGTAATTTAAGTGATGCCATACACGTGTTCTATTGTCCATATTAGTATGTATGATACAAAATCGTAGCATAAACTTAATTGATAGATATACAAACATTCATACTGTCATTGTTGATCGTTTTGGGTGATCTGTTGGAACTATGTAGAAATGTAGACATACACAGCATATAATACAATTAAAACATTGTTTGTTTTTTTTCAACAAAAGTGTTCCATATCCCGAAGAATATGTAATCAAGACAACAGAAGACGGCGGTAAGTAAGGTGTCTGTATATTACATTTTGCATCCTTTAAGTACTTACAACCCTCAGATCGTTTGTACTACTGAATCGTATCTTCTGTTGTTTGTTATGTTAAATTCTTGCTAATCGTGTGCAAAAACTGGTATCTTCAGATACTGATAATGACATGTTTTGTGTCGTAATGAACGTCTCAAGTCTAAGTATGATATTCTGCATGTGAAATCTTTCGTATTGAGAATAACCTAACGGTATAGAAACATAATACTGGTCAACACTAGGTCGTATAATGTTTGACCCTGTTTAACTTATTAATAGTGAACATTTGCGTCGTACATTACCGTATTTTGTCGGCTGAGTAAGCAAAGAAACCAAACTTAGGCATAAAACTGTAGAATCTGACTTAATTGATTTGAAGTGATTAAATTTTCAGATATTGGTGTCATCACAGCAAATGCTGCCATAAAGGTGAAACTTTTAAGCAAAAGGTAAAATATTATTATTTGGTGATAGGAATTAGGTTTTGTAATTCAATACCCAACTAGATTTGAATATCCAGCCAGCAAGGAATAGGGTGTGCATATGTTAAGGCACTTACCTTAAGCTAGCTTCGAATATCTAGCCATCTAGAAGTTGTGTATTTTTAACGTCAGGCGATTATCCAGCTTCGGATATCTAGTCAGTAGGGAGTTGGTTATTTAAAACAGTAGAGCCAATACCAGCTTAGTTGGAACATACAGCCTGCTAGGAGTTTGGTTTTCATTAAACGGAAAACTGGGTATTTGCTCTACTGTTTTTGAATTGACTACTCCCAGCTGACTGGATTTTTAAACCCGGCTAGGTATCGGCTGTACTGACTCTCAGCATGATAGACATTCTAGGGCATATTACTTAACGTGTGCCAAAATACAACTCCTAGCTGGCTTGATATTCAAAATTAGCTGGGTATTGAATACCCATTACCTTATTCCGATCTTCTGGCTAAATTCAGAGACGTGTATAGATATATGTTATTTTACATAGTTGTTTTATACACCTAAAGTAATATATTCGTACAAGACACACTTGCAATTAATTTGATAAAAGAAAATGAATATTACTGATACGTGTTATTAAAGTTGATTTGCTTTGGGTATTGCTCTACTGTTTTTGAATAGACAACTCCAAGCTGACTGGATATTTGAACCCAGCTAGGTATTGGCTGTACCAACTTTCAGCTGACTAGATATTCTAGGATATTTTACTAAAGATATGCAAAACCAAACTCCTAACTGGCTTTATATTAAAATCTAGCTGGGTATTGAAAACCCATTACCTATTTCCCATCTTCTAGCTAAATTCAGAGACATGTATAGCAAAATATACTCGCAAGACACAAGACACACTTTCAATTATATTAAATTGAGAAAATATATTTTACAGATACGTGTTATCAAAGTTGATTTATTTGTTCTGCTAATTTTAGGCGGATCAGACAATATGCAGAGAAAACACATCAGTACCATGGCTTTCGGCTCGATACAGTTCTACAACCACAGGTTAGTTAAAGTATGCAATTCTGTATAATTATGTACAACACTAAAATGCTGTTTGCTGTCAGTCAGCATATTATATTTTTGTCTGAAATAAAATTATTATTTTCTTTGATAGAAACAGCTACTTTAAGGAAGTAGCGAACACTGTTACTGTTATTCAATTTGACCACATAAACACAGTTTTGAGTATTTTCCCCTTAAAACTTATACCTGCTGATGACTTTTCACAGACAAAGATTCAAAAGAAATCATTGGCATCTCTGGAATCAGACATAAAAGCTGCAATCAACTGCTGCCATCAGTACAATGATAAATGTAAGTATAAACTATTTGTTAATGTTTTTGAACGATGTATTAGTGTCTATACAAAAGTAATAAATCATCGAATTGATATTAAAACTATTGTGCGAATCCCAAAACATGAAAGGTTGCTAAGGTATTCCCGATTAAAAACATCTGCTGAAACATATGAGTGAAGATTGTGCTAAATTAGTAACGGTTGAAATAAACTGTAACACTATAATTGTAAAATCTTCACTCGTCAATATTAGATAAAAGTTATCCTTTTAAATACATAGTGTCTAGCTTTTACCCCTAATGCCTTGGTCACATATTCAAACGATGTCCGTACGTTTAATCAAATTGTACGATTCCAATAGCTTTTAAAATCAGTACGGTCTCTGTACAATCGGAACTTCTGGTCACATGCTTACGGGCCCCGTGAATCTTTTGAGGATGCAATTGTAGGATATCCTTACGTACATCGCAGACAAGTCATGCAGAGCTTGGAAAGAGCTTGGACGTAACTCGTCCGGTGCACGTGTGTTCCTACGACACTCGTTCGGTATCCGTACGGTATCCGCATGGTGTCCGTACGACACGAATATAACAGTTGGGTAATACTTTTTAATATTTCACTAGAATCGTCCAGGATGTCGTGCGGAGACCACACGGTGAAAGTCACGCCCTACAGGCCTCGTGTGGACATCGCAAGTTCCCCACCTGGTGTCCATAGTATCATACGATCACCGTACGTTCATCGTGCGACTCCCCTGTGATAGTCTTGCGAGCACCGGCAAGCTTTACCGGGCATCGCGGTGTTCCAAATCCAATCGGACATCGTGCGATGCCAGTACGTGCTCTACGAGCTCATGCGAGCTGCTCCCGACTTCCAAAATTGCCACGAGCTCGGCAAGAGTCCCCGACCTTCTACTAGTTCAAAAAATCCGTACGTTGCTCGCAAGATGCAAAATTTATACCGTAAACCTACTCGTACTGAACTCGTAGCGATAATGTGACCACAGTATAATGCCCTGGTCATACCCTGGTCATATTAATTCTACGAGCTCTGTACGAATAGGTTTTCAGTTGAAATTTTGCAAAATCGAAAAATCGTAAAAAGTCCGTACTGACATCGTTGGCTCCTGGAAGCATCGTACGAATTTTTTGAAATCGTACAGGACTTGGGGAATCGGTGAACGAGCTCCCGAGTTCTCGTCGAGCTCTTAGAAATGTTCGAAGTCTGGAGCAGCTCGCAAAGGCCCCGTACGGGCACCGCAAGGACACCGATAGAGCTCGTACGGGCGGGGCACGATGTCCACCGGTGCTCGCACGACTATCGCAGGGGAGTCGCACGGTCAAGGTACGATGTTCGTTTGATACTACGAACAACGGGTTTGGAATTTTGCGCTGTCCGCACGAGGTTCGCAGGGCGTAACGTTCGCCATACGGTTGTACGACATCCTTGACGATTCTAGCTAAAAATGAGAAATTTTCAGATATCGTCGAACAGGTTTACTCTTGTCTTACGGACACCGTACGAGCGCCGTACGAACACATTTTCGTCCGAGCTCCTTCCAAACTCCGCACATCTGCTATGTACGTACGGAAATCCTACAAGTGGATCCTCCAATAGATCGTACGGGGTCCGCAGGCATGTGACCAGAAGCCACGTCTGTACGGAGACCGTACGGATTTTTAAAGTTGTTGGAATCGAAAGATTTTATCAGTCGTACGGATATGTGACCAAGGCTTTTGAACGCTGTACGAACACACGTGCATCGTACGAGGTACGTCCGAGCTCCGTAAACTTGTAGAGTTTTGTAACTTACACGGACGTGGACCTCGGACTGCTGACTAGTGAATATTCTCAGGGGTTTCTCAAGCGTGTGTGTCATCTTGTAATTAAAATCGTATTGCAGTTAAAGGGTAATTAACTGAACATTGACAAACATATATAAATCAATCATTTTTACTTCAACAATTCAATTTCATTTCTTTTACAAACAAGTGCCGCAAAACAGAACGTATTGAACATTTTAACTTAATTTTTAAAGCTCTGAAATTGCATGTGAAACACTCACTCTATATAAGTGTACTTATATGTTAAATTTGATACAAAGCCCTATTGCTATATTCATAAACCTTTCTCGACCCAAGTTTTACCAAGTAAGGCTCCGTTACTTGCCGTTCATTGGTCAACTAAATATTAAAGTTACTTAGACTTGGTTGATTCATGACTTTAAGTATTCACTGGCCAATCAGATATGCCTAACGGTTCCTTCCTTGGTCAAGGTTGAGTCGAGGAACGTTTCTGAATATAGCCATAAATTCTCTTCCTCGCTTCCGGGTTATTTGTGCAGCTGTAAAGCTAGTCATCACTGGATTCCTGTTAGCGTATATCTTATCCCTTAGAAGATAGGTGGAGCGGTTATCCTGGACCAATATTTTTTCTGAATTTGGATGTCAATATGCATAGATGACCAGAACTCTTCGTGTGCAAATGCTTAAGTATATGATACATTGAAATAAATAGTTCAACATTTTCCCTTTAACTCGATGTTTGTAATTTGAATCGCACGATATGTATCGACAGTGTCGTGTATCAAATTTTGTTTAAAGGAGTACATAAAATATTGTTACCATGAGTCAATGTAATTGGTCTAGATAAGTATATAATTGTAAACTCAGTATTTTACTTAATAAAGACCTTATAAAACATACATGCACTTCTTTAAACACATACAATATCCATGTTTGCTTTGAATAATTCAATTGGTCAAACACGCTATCGAAACAGGATTTTACCTGTAGAAATCAAAGAATTTTATCCCTGACATTGTTGAGGGAAGAATTAGAGAATTCAAGCAAACAGAGAAACGTTAAGTGCAGCGTTCGGGACAGATTAATTCGCAACAGGCAAAATACCGAAGGGATGCCAAATTCAATGTTATGTTTGATCGTGAGTCCGAAAGTGATCAGATTGGTGAACAATAGGAGAGGCAATAAATGCACCAGGTTCTGCGCGAACCCAAACGTCTGAAATACCACCTTTGCTTAATAAGTCTTGCCTCTCAGCATTATTTAAAACAAGAGCTGTCCCTCACAAGTGACGAATGCCCCCGAAAGAGGTGCCTCACAGTCTGTGTCCTCTCCATGTGCTCAATAAATGTGCTATGTAATTTTAAAATCCTTCCATGCATGACAGAGTAACCATGCATACAGTTTTCCATTACTTTAAACACTAAGTGTGACCTTGACCTTTGTGGTAGGGGTGTGGGTCTTGCACGCGACACGTCATCTTGATGTGCTAGACATTTGTGCCAAGTTATTTTAAAATCCTTCAATGCATGACAAAGTTACAGTCCGGACACGAATGTGTGCATATATGCATATATAGAGGAATCCATTACCTTCAAACTCTAAGTGTGACCTTGACCTTTCAGCTAGGGACGTGGGTCTTGCACGCGACACGTCGTGTTGATGTGCTAGACATTTGTGCCAAGTTATTTTAAAATCCTTCAATGCACGACAAAGTTACAGTCCGGACACGAATGTGTGCATATATGCATATATAGAGGAATCCGTTACCTTCAAACTCTAAGTTTGACCTTGACCTTTGAGCTAGGGACGTGGGTCTTGTACGCGACACGTCGTCTTGATGTGCTAGACATTTGTGCCCAGTTATCTTAAAATCCTTCAATGCATGACAAAGGTATAGTCCGGACACGAATGTGTGCATATATGCATATATAGAGGAATCCATTACCTTCAAACTCTAAGTATGACCTTGACTTTTGAGCTAGGGATGTGGGTCTTGTACGCGACAAGTCGTCTTGATGTGCTAGACATTTGTGCCAAGTTATTTTAAAATCCTTCAATGCATGACAAAGTTACAGTCCGGACACGAATGTGTGCATATATAGAGGATTCCATAACCTTCATACTCCAAGTGTGACCTTGACCTTTGAGGTAGGGATGTGGGTCTTGCACGCGACACGTCGTCTTGATGTGCTAGACATGTGTGCCAAGTTATTTTAAAATCCTTCAATGCATGACAGAGTTACAGTCCGGACGCGAATTGTAAGTGGGGACGCACAGACGGACGGACGGACAGACGGACGGACAGACGGACGGTGCGATTTTAATATGCCTCCCTTTGGGGGCATAAAAATAAAATCTTAACAGGTTTATTTAAAAAAAACAGAAGCAATATCAAATTATGCGTGTTTACGAAAACATACAATGAATTTTAACCCTGCTGTATAACATTTAAAAATCGGGTTTTCTATTTCTTTGTGTATATTACATAAACATATAACAATTATCGGTGTGTAAGCATAGTAAGTTTTATATTAAAAACATGAGTAAACTGCAAAACTTAAAATGAAAGAAGTCGTCATTTTTTCAAACTTTATTTCCTCATCGCAATGTAAAGCAGACCTTGATGTCACACGTAATTTGCGATTACTTTTTAAAACAATGCTCGTCATTGTTATGTGATTTGGTGATTTTGTCTCTAACAACGAAGACCGTGAGAAAATCCTGTGATGCAATAAATAGTTGTGTCGGAAAAAAAGTTTCTATACTTTACATTTGCGTTCGTCACGAACTTACGATATTGACATAAGAGGTAAAATATATTCATTGAAGCAATAATAGACATGATCTGTTACAGCCAACACAAATAGAACAATTTGTGTCAATAACCTTAGACAAAATGTAACGGCTTTACAAGAGGATGATTATGAATTTCTGGTCAGCGAATATCTGTCAAAGAAATGTGGACAGAACGATACAAAGTGTGAGAACGAACGCTTGCTGTTTACTGACATAGTCGCACGTGAAGGGGACGAGTTATCGCAGAGACTGGTTGTCAAATATGTATTGCTTAGGAAACCATTAGACGAAGAGGCTGTTCGAAGAACTTTGATTCATTTTACAACAATTGAGAAGCCCATACGGGTATGTTTAAATAAATATCTCTCTATTGGTAGCATATGTAATAATCTTGTTATAATTGTAATTTACATTGGTTTCATAAGAGTATACATGTATTGTTTAGTGTAGTAAGTTAATAGTTAATCTTGAAAATAGTTTCAAGACTAGTTAAGCAGTACAAGAACACATATTTTAGCTATTACACCATTTATCATGCTAATTTTCACTATATTTTTCAGGAAACGGTGTCAGTCGTAGATAAATTATGTTTTGGCGAGAACAATGAACACCATGGTATTTATGTCCTGTTTCTGTCAAAATATACTATAGAATTAACCAACACCTAGTAAATTGATTTCACACGTACTCCCTTACGTACTGCATTTTCCTTTCTCTTGAGTAGTACAACAATTTAAATGTGTCAGTATATAAATCTGAAGTTGTGACATTATAAGAAACATAAGTAAAACAAATATTACCACAATTTGTTTTAAATAGGCTCAGTTAAAATGACGTTGACGGTGCAACGCTCTTGTCTTGCGCTTGGTGTTCTAGCAAAAGCCTTGAGCGAAACTGGAAATGAAACAACTGCGTCCGCCATACTGGAAAAGTTACATTCATGGCTGTATGTACAGGGAGATGGTAATTATTAGTTTCTTACATTTGAAGTAATGCTTCGTTATGTTGGGTACTACTTTTGCCATGGGGGCATTCAAATTTTCAGAAACGCGTTTCAGTGCTTCCCGTGCGCCTTAAGATGATACAAGAGGTAGTCTCACGTGTATCTGTGCTATACAGCGGGCACGTAAACAAAAACCAGTGGGTCAGTTCGTAAAAGAGCTAGGGTCTAGTACTCGGATTTCCTTGTATCTTCATATGTTTTTTTTCAACTCAGGGAGATATCCTTTAGTCAGCCGGGACTATAAATAAAACCATATGTATACGCTATTATAGGTAATTTGAGTATCAAACACTTTAAGTCAAAATTAAAAGTCATAGATTAAGATTTTCAGCTACTTCACAGTGTCTCTGTTCTGCCTCATTGATTTCTCACTGTCGATGGTGAAAATTATTTGTATATTCATGTGACAGGTAAAGTTTGTCTGTCTTACAGAAACACCAGAACACTTACGTCCTCGTCGGTCAACTATAAATGTGGATACAACAGTAAGCAGTGACCATCTGCTGTCCAAGTTCGTTTTGTTGCACAGTCTTGGCAATGCAGCCCAGCCTTCATCCCTTCCTCACCTCCATGAATATGCGAGGCCTAATTTGCGTATACCAGCATGGCGACGGGCGGCTTTAACAGCTTTGAAATTCGACAAGGGAGACAAGGTTGCTAGTTTATTATGCATCAGTGAAATAAGTAAAATGTTCATTGCATTGACTGAGGCGCATCAGGTATTTGTTTTCTGTCAGCACAGATAATTTCATAGTAATCTTTGACACATACAAATTCCTTACCGATATTTAAGATCTTGATAAATCAGAGACAGATCATTTTACGAGGGTTCATTGAAAAGCCCCTGGTCTTACACAATATTATTCAAACTTAATTTTCAACATTTGCACTCTTGATTTCAACCCATTTGTACCATCCGTTTTTACACTTAAAATGTAGTTACGCAATCTTGAAAGATGTGTTCTTCCTGGTCCGTTGAAAAGGCTTCAACTGCACTTTTGAAATGCAGTTAAGATTTGAACTTTAAATCATGAAAACATCCTGGTGTGCGAGGTAATGCTGCTTCATCTACTGCAACGCAGGTGCATTTGTCTACTGCCTACTGTGATATTTCCTCTCCGATTTGGGCTTGGTAACAACACTGACTATTGGAAGCCAAATTTCAGGCTAACAGGCTAATGCCATTGCATTTTTAAGCAATTGTAATGATTATTCCGCCCTTCATTTGCATAAAAGATCTGAAAGTTTAAGGTCTTGAAATCATAGATTAAAAAGATACTTTCCAAAGTTTTGTCATTTCAAATAAATGTAACCAATCAGGATCTAGGAGTACAATACTTTGCAGTTTAATATGAAGGACAACTGTATTTTATCATGTCTTGCTAAATTTCCTTAAATGACATTATTTTCATGCGCATATATCTTATCACCGCTGTTCTTTTAGCTTGCAAATATGAAAAATGTTCAAGACTAAGGACATTTCGATGCACCCTCGTATAAAACAATTTATATTTGCTACAAAATAACATTGTTAAGCAAACTTTCGAACACAGATCAGAATCAGATCAGAATGTAAATCTCTAAATATTTACAGACAGCACGAGTTCTTCTTGATAGCCTGACTAATGACAACATGGAGACAGTTCGTGCTACAGCGATGGAGCAGTTTTTGGCCCATCCCTTGCAACATAACTTTACTAAAAGCCTAGGAGATATTCTATTGAGGTAAGCACATCGTTTTCTGCCTTTTGTACTTTGCATGGATTTTGTCCGTAATGATCTTAAATTAAAGGATAATGTTCGTCTTCGGAAATCGGAACTAATGAGCATTATGAATATAACTAAACTTCCACTTGATAAATGTATTTATAATGTATTCGATTTTAGTTGAATGTCTTAGTTCTTACTGAACTTTTAAAGGTAATGTTTTTGTTACAGTCAAAATTACTCATATCCAACAGTTGCTCGTTTGAAAAGGGCAGGGGATTTGAATGCTGTTTTACTTGAGTTTAAAGTTGAGCTTCCCGAAGTCCACTGGGGAAGGTCGGTTGGCAATGCTAAGATTGGAGCAAGTTTTGGAGTTGACATGGTTAACAGAATGCATCTACGCATAAGTAAGAGTCATTGCATCAATAATCCAGAGAGTATTTTCTAGTCAGTCCGCCTACGGAATATTTTTTTGTAACAATCATATTGCCATAACTATCAGCAAAAGGGTATTCGATAAATATTTCACTATCAAACTGACATTTTACTAAGCTTAGAAAAAGCATTTAGTGAGAAACACAATTCATAAATCTTGTGTACACCTACATGTTTTAGATAAGAACATGTAATCCGTACGTACAAAAGCTCATAAAAACAGTTAACATAACTTCAAATTACTAATTGTGCCCTCAAACGGAACGTCCTTAATGCAGCATCTTCTCTTTATGATAAAATGTAACGGTCTACGTATCAGTCTTGCTGTCCGCTGTTTTGTGCAGTAGTAAACCTGTACAATCATGTAGTTTCTACATATAATGAAGACTGGTCATGCATTATTCTAACACAACTAGCCAAGACATAAATAAATTTATTTATTTTATTCCCCGCCAAAGGTGGAGAGATATTGTTTTTGCGTTGTCCGTCCGTCCGTCCGTCCGTCCGTCCGTATGTCCATCCGTCCGGAGTCATAACGCAAGAACCAATGGAAAATATTTTATGAAACTTTTGTACAATACAGTCTACAATAGCATAATCCCGTTGCGCACACACAACTTTCGTCAAGATTTGATTTATTTCAAAACCCTTTAGTTACTTTCTTCTATATTCAATATAAAAACAAACAATTCTAATTCTCTGAAACCGGTTATCAAAATTAAATTGTGATTGGCCCAAATAACTTATCTATACCCTACACTTATTGATTTTTCTAGAAATGAAGCCCCTAAACGGTATGTAGCGCGTTTCTTAAATGTTTTTTTAGAAACTTAGAAATGTTTGTTTTCTGAAAATAATAGTACTGAATACTTTAACTTACAACAACTGAGTTCTGTATCAGTGTAAGATGCATAACAATAAATACCCCTCAGAGATGAGGCCCCAATGGGGAGGTGAAATTTAAAAAATACTGCTTTTTTCTTGTCCGAATTTGAATTTTGTTCGCACAAATATTCAGCTTTGAGTTTTCTAACAACGAAACATTTAGAAACTTGATTTTTAATATTTTTTGTTTTCTGAAGTAGAATTACTGATTTAATTAATTTACAACAGTTAAGTTCTTTATGACTGTAACTTGAAGAAAAACAATTACCTTAGAGATGAGGCCCAAGTGGGATTGTGAAATTAAAAAAAAAAGATGCTTTTCTTAGAAAGCAGACAGATAAAGCAATACACTTTCCAATTGTAGTTTTACTGCTATTTGCTTCATTAGGATGGGGATATAATGTTACTGAATTTGCTTGTTAACCATTATGTCAACGAAAATCCTGGTTTTAATATAAAGATATTGCGTTGAGTGTGCGAAAGGACTGTTTCAAACAGGTACTTTCAGGTCAATTATTGTATGTAGGAATGAGGTATTGTAATGAAACTTGGTACGGAGAGGTACCTTTGAATTGTTTTTGAGGCTTCTTGGGTCCAGCGGATCACAGTCGTTGTTGCTGGAGTAGGAAAAAGGTTTCCGGCCGAGCATTCGTTTTGGAATGAGGTAGTGCAATGTAAATTGTATGATTTTGTTGTTAAAACGAGTTTAAAAAAACATAGATAACGTTTGGTTTATCAAGACTTTGATGTATATACTAAACACTTTTAAATTCAAATAGGAATAACTTAAAAGTTAGATTAAAACAATATTTTGATAGAATTATAAGCATTGTGACACAAGTAGTACATTCCAGATCAAATGAATACTAGTATACACGACACTCTACTTGTATCTTGGTAACGTTGCGTAGGAATATCACTTTCAACCGTTACAAACTTTTTGATGTAAATCAATAAGACATAAATTTATATTACATCATTGAACTGCAAATAGGTTAATATATAATCGTATTGATGGGTGACCTTTGAAAGATATTGCGTTGCATGTACTGTAGCTTATGTGGAAATGTATATTTGGATTGAATTTGGATCCCTGGGGTGAAGGGTAGGGTCGCTGTTATAAAAGTAGAAAACAATTTCCGACCAATAGCCTGTGTTTGGAATGAGTTATGGCAATAATAATTAGTGTACAGGTAGCTGATACAAAGATGCATACATGGCTTCTTAGTAAAGGTCAAAGTCGCTGTAAATGAATATATCAAAACGGTGTCCGGGCTATAATTCGAGATCACAGTAGATAGCTTATATGAAGATGTAGCGTTGAATTACATTGTCAGCGACCTTTAAAAGCTCAAACACGCTGTAACTAGATATAGATAAACGGATTTTGGTCAATATTTCGACCTGGGAAGTAGGATTTGTCCTGAAACTTGGTATGTAGATAACTTATATGGAGATGTAGCTCAGGACTGCTTTTTATCATTGATTAAGGTCACTGTTTCTGTTATTATAAATAGAAAAACGGAGTCCAGCCAAAAAACCTTATTTGTCATAACAAATGGCATATATTCAGTTGATATTAAGATGTAGGCTTGGATTGTTTTTGAGAAACCTGGGGTCAAGGTCGGCGTCGGTGGCACTTCAATAAGGTGACATTTTGAAGCCAATACACATATGTTTAAATATTGTTAGTACATCCAGAATTGGCTCGGGCCATTACGATGAATTTTACCTACATTTTGTATATAGACAATCGAAAAGCAATGTGATATATGTGGCCAGACATACCTCTGTATTCACAGTAGGGGTCTTGGACCTTTGTGTTTCATAATCATCTACTGAATAGCTACTTTTACAGTAGGTAGAAGTTGATAAATGATGTGTTAAAGCGGTTAAAATATTCTGATTCAAAAATAGGAGAAAATTAATGTCTTACTTTATGATTTGTAATAGGATCTACGCATAATGGCTATCGTTACAAGTCAATAAAATTTATTGTACATTGTATAATAAATAGACTAAATGTCTAGTCTAATGACACCTACAAATAAGACAGTATCTTATCTTAAAATGGGTCGTAAAACGGATTAGATCCCCTGCTGTTTAGGGTGGGGTGTCACTTATGCAGGACTTCTCAACTGCTTATTACATGTTGAAAATCTAATTTCGTGGCATTGCCGCGTTTCTTTCTGCGATTTACTTTTTTACCAGGCTCGTTTCTGTCAATTAATAGTATTAAATAAGACAGTCATATGTCTTGTTACAAAATGACGTCTCACGTAATGATAATACATCTATTTTAACCAGAGAGAAATGTAAACGTAATCTTTAACCGTAGCTTTATTAGACTCGTATTATAAACGAACCAAGTACAAAATACCTGTAATATCTTAGAATTACCTTACGTCTATCATTCTGTTACATGATATGCAGCCGTCGTGATAATAATACCATTAGGCACAAGAACTCCAAAGCCTAGCTACTTACTATTTTCTTATATATGTCGTTTTACATCAATTTCAGAGCCACTCAGTGGATTCTTCCACATAAACATCTGGGATAGGGTTTACGCCGAGGCGCATATTGGTCTTTTAGGAATACGTGTCGACATTCTACGTATCGAAGCCTGTTACAGAGGAAAGTTAGAATATAACCTCAACATATTAAAAGTAAAGTGTGAACACTTTTTTGAAATAATAATGTCTGTAATCATTTGGAGTAAATTTAATATAATTCATTCATATTACCTTCGCTAAAACATGCAACAATCACGTTATTTTATATATCATTTTTATCATAAAAGTGGAACAAAAACATAACATCTGAAAAAAATAAAATTATTTTTAAATTTTACCAATACAACATATTTATGGTACATTTGATCCATGTCGATGATGGTTACAGGTATTTGTTATACGTTTGAAGATTACAGAATTTTAAACATTGTATAAAGAAAGACAAAGCAATCATTGTTATTTTTACACACATTTTCTAAATTTGTTTTATATCATGAGCTTTTTCACTATCTTCACAATATTAGTTCATGTCACATTCACAAAATTAATGTTACAAGTAACTGATCATTGCATTTTAAGGATTTTTCGTATGGGGAAGCTCAGCAAGACTTTGATGAGTATGATCAAGCAGCAGGTGCTATTGTCACGCCAATAGTAAAGGCTGTGAAGGGAATCACTTCACATTTTACAACTTCACCAGGACAACAAAGTATCTTTCAACGGTTTACGGACAGTGTGAAAGCAATCCCCTCAGAAGCTAAGCAGTTTCTAGACTCTTCTCTGGAACTTTTGAATGTCCTTGATAATTACCAAGGAATACCACTCGTATCCAGAGCTAAGCACTTAGCATTCAAGGTTCAAGGATTGGCAGAGGATATCAAAGCTGATACACTAAACTTCTACAATGTGTGTATGATTATCTTTCCCCCTTTAGGTGTTTTACAGTACCTGACCGCCAATCGTTTTAATTGATTGATTCATTCATTTTTGTTATGAATAATGATAAGCTTAACCTTCTTTCGTTCCAAAATCTATAATTATACAATATATTAAATGTTAATATTTTTAATAATTCTAGTTGTTGTTTTATGAGCGTAATTTAAGTAAAATTTAAGGTATAGGTGGGCAGTTTAACTAACCATCGTTTCTGGGCTGGAAAAATTAAAAGAACTACAAACCTATTTACCGTATCCAATTGCCAACTTTCTCAAATAAAGAGACATTTACTTATTCAGGTACTTATTTTAAGTCAGAGACTCTAACCACTCGACCATCAAGGTCGGCAACCAACGGAGACTTTAACCAGATTTCAGATATAAATGTATGTATATAGCCTATACGAGCATCGTAAGAATGTAAATGTAAATTGTAGTTCACATTACATTTCTCTATATGTTCAGGAAATTGCACAAAGTGCTCTGATTGTACTGCCTCATGCTGAAAAACAGATAACAGAAGCCGCTAATATGATAATAGATGTACAGACGAAACTTGGATCAAATCCTAAACAAGCGTTTGAAACAATTGATAAAGCCAAACAGAGGTTTTGTTTATATTTATAAGACTTTTATACTATTACATCGGTTATACATATTAATAAAAAAGCACAAAACAAAGAAGAAACAAATGATATTTTATAAAGCTTCTCTCTAAACACACAGTTAAAGTTTGTTACATTCCATAATAATGTGATATTGGTATTAAATAAAAAAGCCTATTTTGTAAGATTTGATTGCTAAGCACATTCCCCCGTTTTATGCTCCGAAACACATTTACTTCATGAGAGTTGCATGAAGTGCTTTTGAATTTGTAATGTTATTTGTTATTTTCCTTTTAAATGTTGTAGCGTTAATGTTTGCTTGGAAGTTACTTTAAACATTCTAAAGCTGAATTTTGAATATACTGCACCTTCTACAATGCGTTACACATTTTATGTTTTCAGGATTAAAGAAGCTACATATAAACTTATTAAAGCAAAGTCTAAAATCAAGGAGGAGCTTTCTCCACATGGAGGTATGTGCTGACATTTTATTATCAGTAACCGATAAATGTACTGATCTGTTTACATGTTTGCTATGAATCGATAATTAATGAAGCATATATAAGTAATCATTCAAAGTATTGAAAATCGAAAAAAACAGTATCTTAATGAAGTGCACTCCAAATTTGTTTTAAGTCGACTTACAGCTATCAGGGGAGAAAACCCTTTAATTTTTATTTTTTACAGGTAGTTTACCAACCTGGTTAAGCTCGCAAGACGAACTAAGTATGGGTATTTCTGCAGCACAGATGTTGCTTACAGACATAAAAGCAAAACAAACGAACATTTCGTCTATTGCTAATGAAGAAATGGAGAACTTTGTATGCAATCGTTTCATGTTATTAACCTATTTTCGAGACTGTTGTTTTGTTTCAAGAAATGTAGTGGAACACATATACATATACTCATTATACACAATTAATTATCATTGTTGTAAGCGACGATTACATATGGTAGGAAATTATACCACTTTAAGTGGCCATTTCTTTGTGTAGACACGATCATAATCATTTGTATTTCTTATCTGTTTTGAGATTTACAAAACCTTTTCAAAATGTATGAATATACATATTTCCTAAGTATTATGAACATGTTATAAACGTATAAAACGAGTTTTTCTTCCTAATAAATTAAGTTCTATCATTATCTAAAGGGATTGACAAGAATGATTTCCCCCACTGTATTTTTGCAGACGTATGATTAGGCCGTATTTCTTTCTTGACAAAATATCAATTGAGGATTATTTCAAATCCATGGAAACATTCGTCTTTTAGCAAAATAAGTTTTCTATTCCGAATTTAATCAACATGAATACCGATGAATAGAAATGATGCTATATGAACTGTTGACATTTCCTTTCCTGTAGAATACTTCAGTACTGTAAACATGTATTGTGTTTTTTATTTACTTTGAACCATTGTGGTCAACAGCTAGATCAGATACATATTTTATTGCTGCTATAACATTAAAGGTAAGTACTAATACTCTTTCCTCGTGTCAATAATCTCATTATCTAAATATATGCTTTCAGGTTAAATGGCAAGGACTAACTGATATTCAAAAAGTTATGGAAACAGTTGCTTCCAATATGAAAAAAATAAATGTAGATGTTCAACAAATCCACGATGTTGTCACAGCTGTACTCAGGAAGATACAAGAAATCAAACTGTCTGTTGATGAATTAGATAAAATGTGAGTAAGAACGACTAGTACTGTAAGACTCTCAGTCATTCGAAAACTAGATTGTGATAATTTTGGCAAAGTTTCATAAACTTAAAAGAAATATTATTGGTACGATTTAATTGAAATAGTGTATGATTTTCCTAGTATGTAATTTCGTACGACTTATATATTAGGTAATCGATACATTTCCTCTTCAGTAACATGCATCTTAAGTCTATACACTAGAAAATCTATGGATCTATGGTTTATTTATCAATCGTCTCATAAAAGGAAGGTCGGCTTTTTCTATAAATTTAACGACCTTTTATTTACAGGCTACTAATCTGTTTTTCTAAAACCACCCTTTATCACATTTTGTATCGAAATTATTATAACCGGACAGAAAAGATTCACAATTGTTTAAATAGGCATATATGCAATACTTACACTTGATTTTAAACATATTTTGACACTGAAGATAATCGGTTTCCACTCAGCTACGTCATGCATGAAATATTTTATCTAAACATATTTCAATCGTATTTGTCCCAACATAACACACATGAGTACAGTGATCAGAAAGAGATACTTCCAGTTTAGTAATGTACCTGTTGCACACAGTGACAATTTGCTTGTGTTTTATTTTTAAATAAGCAGTTACTAAATGTTGTACAGATAGAAGTCCTGCAAAATTATCCCTAAGCTAGAGCGTGATATGTTTTTACTCCACAGTATTTAATGTCTGAATAGATTCGTTAGGCACACGATCTAAAAGATTAAATTCAAGTCGACATGTAAAAAGAATACTTAGATAGGATCAAAAGAAACGATCGATTTCGTGATATGCCAGTTTCATAGTATGCTGGTAGTCCATCTTATCTCTGTTTATCGAATATGATGCAAAGTTTTTCAGATTTTTTTTGCAACAGTTTCATAGTATATTTCATTTGCATTTCGATACAATACCGAAAAGTATAGTTAATACCCCATTCGAAAATGTTTGGGTGTTATATAAAGAACATGTCAATCAATCAGTATACTGGTCTGACGATACTAAACGGTTCTCGTCAGACATTTTGTACGCATAGGCTAAGGCCAGTTCGTCAAAGGTCAAAGTTACAGTGACCTCGTACAGTTAAATGGTTACCAATCTAGTGCACTTTGCTATTAGTTTCTCAGACATTTTAGATTGGAAGGACTTGTAAGTGACATGTATTCATTCTATGGTCAGCTGGGTAAAGGTCAAGGTCACATTGACGTTCAAGAGCGAAACGGTTTTAGGTTAAAAACTTAGCAACGATTTCTCCAAAGAACAGTAGTAGACTGATATTACTTTACAGATCAGTATGTCAATAGTAATTTCAATAGTGACCTTCAATATTGAAACGAGTTCTGGTCAATAACCATTAAATATATAAAAATCGCTTTGGGTAATGATATAAAACCTATACAGGGAACTTTTTGCATGAACAGTGGATGGTCATACTTGCTTTTGAGAATGAAGTCAGTTGGTCGAAAGGCAGTGCTACAGTACCTTTAAACAGTATGTTGATTTCCGACCAATTATTCTGAACCTTGACCATAGTATCCTCAGTTTCGATAGCGCGGTCGGAAATAAATAGTTGATTATCCCTATTGCGTTTGGTGTCAGTGTTTCAAGGTCAGTAGCGATCTCGATCAGTAAACTGATTTATAAAGTGAGAAATACTTAAGCATATAATCTTCAAAATTGGTAGATTATCCCTATTGTATTTTAGGAGAGCTAGTCAAAGGATATGGCCGCAGCGACATTGATTAGCAAAACTCAATTACTTTTGGGTTTGATATCTTCAACCTTGATCAGGAGGTTGGGCATAACCAGTAATTTATCACCTTTGCTATTTAGCCAATATGTCAATGCCATTGTAACATTATATACAGTATATAATAAAAACTTTTTCTGTTTTTTTTTTTTAGTGAAAACGACTCAAACTTGGTTAGAACCAATTTATGACATGTATTGAGTTTGACACATAATGCAGCGATACATAATCAGAAGGTTTAAAATAGGAAAACGGACATTTGAATAGCAATAGTCTAGTTTACAAACGGTTTCTGACTCGACTATTTTAAAAATAACCAATTTTTTTATAATTCTAACAAATCATAGTAACTAACAGCTTAAAGTTAGTTGGTTTAGGAGTAATTGATGCTTTGACGGTTTTAATGGTATATATATTAAATATAATCATTATTACAGAACGAAAACAACACAAAATAACGTAAAAAAATCATTTGGACCGAAGTTTAATGTGGCATTCCCCGCTCAGAGAAGAGAACCAGATGCGAAATGCGAAAGTGGCATTTGGCCGTCAATAACAGGAGGACGATATGAAGACACGCCTGGAATTGATGTGATTGTTGAATATAAATCAAAGGTGTGTACATTAACATTGCTAAAACGTTTTACATATTGTAACACAAACTCTTTGTTTTATGGCTGCTTTCTTAGATTTAACGGTGCTTAGGACACTCTAGTATCCTTTATAACGAGTTTTTTTTTTCATTTTGGTTAGACACAAACGTTTTACATACATAAATGTACAAGCGTAAAATTGATAAGTTTTAAGAATAAAACCAAGCACATAAGTATCAAAATAAAAAAAAGTAAAGCTGATTTTTCTCTGAAAGCAAACAATATCTAGGGAAAACTGATTAGCTATTTAGTTTCCCTTTCAAAAACTATCATTGCCATTATTTGAAAATGAACGAGTTTTTAAATTAATGGTTATGCAGAAAAAGTAGTCATTTCGAGACCTAATAATTTTGCAAGCGGCGGAGTTGTATGTCGGCAGTGTTGAAATGTCTTTTATCACCGTATGTTACCACCATAATTTACACAAAGTTAATCATTAAATTTTGACTTAAACAGGTTGTCTGCCCAGTAAACGGCAAAGTGTTCCGAACTTGTAAGGATGACGAAGTTCGAATTGTTCCGTCCGATGAAAACTTCAAACTGTTCACAATTTTCATAAGGAATATTGGTTTGGTAGACTCTATCACCGTTAATGGTTCCGAATTCAAAGCCGGTCAACCACTTGGTTATGGCAGAGGAAAAAATGGATGTGTTGATCCCTATATCCATGTCGCAATGAGAAAAAATGCCGAGAACGGGGCAACCGAATGCTCATATGTCGACCCGTCTTCATATGTTGACAATATCAAACCTTTTCCAAAATGGCAAGAGGAATGTAAGGAATTTTTTTTCAAACATATAGGACACATAATTGAAGCAGGACTAAGCGGTCTAGGATTCGAAGATATTGTTGAAGAACTAGCCAAGCGGGCTATGGCATGGGCAGGAGCTGGGTTTGTTCAAAAAGTTGTTTCGCACTTCCCTAAAAGTCAAATGGCAAAGATTGCAGGAACCATGGCATTTGCTTATCTATCCCAGTATAATTCTGAAATTGCTAATGCTTTTATGACTCAAAAAAGTCAAAGAGAACTGATGGATGAGAAATGTGAAGAGATGAGGAAGACAAGAACTACACATGCATCAACTACCAAGGAAACAACAGGGTATTTCAATACGATCTTTTGCACATTTGTAAACTGATACAGCTTTTGTTCTGTTGTGTTCAGAAAATAAGTTTTACTTAGATTTGCAGAGTATGTCCTACCTGATTTACATAAATTTAAAAAGTACACTGTGTATTATAGTGTCGCCCCAACTTAAAGGGCCATTCATTTCTGACTTATGACATGTTTACCCCCCGAATCAGGCATCAGACATGCTGATGGTAGCCATTCCTTCTCTAGCTGGTGGCTCACTAACCGGTAATAACAGAAGGGACACATGCTGGAAGTCGAACCTCCAGCCTCCGGCTACGAAAGGGATGCCGTAACCGCTAGAACAAGGGACATATATGTTTATCATCTAGAATCTATGTACGATCGCAAAACATCCACATCTTAATCTAGTTCTTCGTTGAAGCATTGAGTATTTTGCTGTTATATTTTCTTTTCTAGTTTAAATAAATAGCGTTGTTAATTTGTTTCAGTTTAAAACCAGACAAGTCTCCACCAATCACTGTTGGAAAGAAAAAACTAGGTGAAATGATGGAACATCTTAAAGCCGAATCCACATCAATGCAAACGTCAATAGCAGAAATACAGGGTGTAGTAGAAAAACTAAATTATTCTGCCATTGGATTTCAGCTGGACGACATGTCATCAATGGCGTTTAGTAGATATGGAAAGATACTTAACAAATTAAACATTCCATATAAGGGAAGTAAGCTGTCCATGGAAACAACTCTTCAAATGCTTACATGGAACGGTGAATATTTCAGTATTGTCTTGTTCTTAATATGCCCGATTTCTGTGTTGTTATTAATTGAATTGAATGTTGTTATCCATTTGCTAAAATTCCATGCATATGTAACAATGCGAATTATATTTAAACTAAGTAACTCTCGGAATCCAGTCACAAAAATATGTCAGCATCAAAAGTTCTCATTTTATAAATTATTGTAGACCTGGAAATTAAAAAGTTTTGCATGCACTTATTGTTGCAACATTTAATTATTGTCTTTTTCAGTGTGTCCAACTTTTGAGAATGGAATAGCACCAGGCTACGGGCATTTATGCATACCAAGCGATGGGTGCTTGGGTCTAAACTGTTCAATTCGTATTCCTCATGGATTTAAGAAAGACAAAATAACTCTGAGTGTACAATTTCAACGCAGTGATTCAACATTTGTTCTTTTTACAGAAAATAACGCAACTACAAATATTGCAGTCGACGGTAATTGATACATTTTATACTCGTATTTTCCCTCTACACTTTGTGAAATTGAACGCAAATTTGTTATTATTAACCGCCAAAAGCGGAGGGCAATTGTTTTGGCGTTGTCCTTCCGTCCGGAGACATAACTCAAGATCCAATTGATAGAATTTCATGAAACTTTAAAAAAAGTGTACAATAGCATACTGTCGCGGCACACATAAAAATCGTCAGGTTGGAATACTGGTAGTAAATCCAGAGTGATTGCCAGTTTTATTGTTATTTCTTCTGTACTTAATTTTAAAACTAAAACTACTATTTATCTGAAGCCAGTTATCAAAACTAAATTGTAATTGTAATTGGCTCATATAATTTCATGCTCACTCTTTCTAATATATACCCTTTACACTTGCTGATTTATTTAAAAATGAGGCCCCTCACGGGGATGTAGCGCTTTCCTTACATATACTTTTTCGAAACTGAGAAATGGCTGTTTTCTGAAGCTAATAACTGAGTTCTGTATCACTTTAAGATGAAGAAAAATGAGTTATCCCTTAGAGATAAGTCAAAAATGGGGTGGTGAAATTTTATAATTGCTTTTTTTTCTAAAAAGGCTTTTGTTTCGCACAAAAAATCAACTTTGTATTATCTAAAAACGGAAAATTTAGGAACTGGATTTTTATAGAAATGATGCCCTTAAGGGGATGTAGTGCTTTTCTGACATAGTTATTAAATATAGATAATTAAGAATTATTATTGTCTGAAAATAGTATACTGATTTGATTCACTTACAACAATTTTGTTCTTTATGACTGTAACTTGCAGAAAACAATACAATGTAGTACCTCAGTGATGAGGCCCCAGTTGGCAGGCGAAATTTAAAAAAGTAGTCAGTGCAATACATTTTCCACTTGTTCTTTTCCAGCTTAATGCTTCATTTGATGGTGGATATTAGTTCATTGAATTTGCTTGTTGTAAAAGAGTTTTTATGAATGGTCATTATTTAAACCGTTATGACCGAGCAGTGTAGAGAATTCCCCTTGCTCTTCTTAAGCCCTAGTATAAACGTAAGTCAGGAAGTGTATACTCCAACTACTAACTTATCATCATGTGGATAAGCATGTCATCATCCAATTATTTCACCTGTAACCAGCGAATTGGCTTATAAGGTCTTAACGTCAGAGAATAGAGAATGTATCTAAAAAAGACTTATGCAGCATAAAATCACATTGCAACTATATATACATTTTATAACATCTTTGATCGCCAATCTAAATTAAGAAAAGTTAATTGTATGCTGTTCCGACTTTTTACATATAGCTGCATAATTAATTTGATTTGCTTCATCTCAAAACTTAATTTAATCAGAAATATTTCATGACTGTATTGTACAAACTAAATAAAAGACAACAACAAACACTTAGCACGATTGTAATATTTAAAGTAAATTTAGTGAGACAGGTGTAAAGTAAAGTATAACAAATTTATATACGTTTCAGATATATATCAGTTACACAAAATATACACCACTGGTCAAGTAATTATAATATCATATAATTGCATAATTACACAGTAAATAAGGAATAAATACAATGTTGTCTCATTTTCGTTTAGACAACAATGAACTTCATTGGAAATAAAAGTGTTAAATGTTGCAGAGTAACTTTTGCTCAGATTCTAGTATAAGTGTCAGCATATAGTTCGAAACATTGATAAACAAATAACAAATCGTTTTCGGATTAAGAGATATGATACATGTACATTTGTCTACTTCAGGTCATTACAAACACTTTAATTTCTCGAATATGCTGGCGACCTACGATGTGATGATTATTTCACATGCGACGTCCGTTAACATATCAATTGGCAAAGCATTTCAGCTGACGTTATCTGCCTATTTATGCGATTCTGATGGTCGATGCTTACCGGAACTTAACATTTTCAACAAGCTGACGTTTCTTAAGCAACAACATCAACGCCAGATAAGATCCAGCGGCGGTATGTTTTTGTCAATTTTGAAATAGCAGAAAGTTTTATTTTCGTGAAATGCATAGAATGGTGTTATAAAGTTCCAGAATATATGTATGCGCGAGAACAGTTTTATTTGCTTTGTTTATTATATTTACCGATTTATTTAAATATTTCAGATGGTTGTAAGATATCTGCAGATCTAGGTATAAACGATGTAGGTCATTTAGGAGGTTCTTTAGAAGTTGACGGAAACGGTCATGTGTCTGGTGGGGGTATTGATCTCGGGGTAAAGGCTGGAAACGTAGATATTGATGGCGGTTTTCATACAAATGATCAAGGGGAATGGGGTGTTAAAGTTGGAGCTGATGTAGATTTAGGTGACGGAAACACAATTGGAACAGACCTATCTGTAGAAGGAAATGGCGATGAACTTACAGTTGGGTTAGGTGTTGAAGCCCAGTTCGGCCAGACTGGAAGTATTGGAGGTTTTGTGGAAGGTAACACGGACGGCGAAATTTCAGCGGGTTTCCAAGGAAATATGAATATTGGATCAACAAATATATCAGCAGCAGGCTGGGTACATCATGACAAGAATGGTACAAGTGGAGGAGGAATGGTAGATGCAAACATTAATGGTAAAGGACAGATTGCTGGCTCGTTAAATGCATCTTCTGATGGAACCATTGATGCAGGAGTAAGCGGATCAGCACAAATAGGGAATTCAACTATTTCAGGAGCTGGGTATGTACATCATGACAAAAATGGAACAAGTGGGGGAGGAATGGTAGCTGCAAACATAGATGGTAAAGGACAGATTACAGGTTCCCTAAATGCATCTTCTGATGGAACCATTGATGCAGGGATAAGCGGATCAGCACAAATAGGGAATTCAACTATTTCAGGAGCTGGATTCGTACATCATGACAAAAATGGTACAAGTGGCGGAGGAATGGTAGCTGCAAACATAGATGGTAAAGGACAGATTATTGGTTCCCTAAATGCATCTTCTGATGGAACCATTGACGCAGGTGTAAGCGGATCAGCACAAATAGGGAATTCGACTATTTCAGGAGCTGGATTCGTACATCATGACAAAAATGGAACAAGTGGCGGAGGAATGGTAGCTGCAAACATAGATGGTAAAGGACAGATTTCTGGTTCCGCAAATGCATCTTCTGATGGAACCATTGACGCAGGTGTAAGCGGATCAGCACAAATAGGGAATTCGACTATTTCAGGAGCTGGGTATGTACATCATGACAATAATGGTACAAGTGGCGGAGGAATGGTAGCTGCAAACATAAATGGTAAAGGACAGATTGCTGGTTCCCTAAATGCATCTTCTGATGGAACTATTGACGCAGGTGTAAGCGGATCAGCACAAATAGGGAATTCAACTATTTCAGGAGCTGGATTCGTACATCATGAAAATAATGGTACAAGTGGCGGAGGAATGGTAGCTGCAAACATAGATGGTAAAGGACAGATTACAGGTTCCCTAAATGCATCTTCTGATGGAACCATTGACGCAGGTGTAAGCGGATCAGCACAAATAGGGAATTCAACTATTTCAGGAGCTGGATTCGTACATCATGACAATAATGGTACAAGTGGCGGAGGAATGGTAGCTGCAAACATAGATGGTAAAGGACAGATTGCAGGTTCCCTAAATGCATCTTCTGATGGAACCATTGACGCAGGTGTAAGCGGATCAGCACAAATAGGGAATTCAACTATTTCAGGAGCTGGATTCGTACATCATGACAATAATGGTACCAGTGGTGGAGGAATGGTAGCTGCAAATATAGATGGTAAAGGACAGATTGCTGGTTCCCTAGATGCATCTTCTGATGGAACTATTGACGCAGGTGTAAGCGGATCAGCACAAATAGGGAATTCGACTATTTCAGGAGCTGGGTATGTACATCATGACAATAATGGTACAAGTGGCGGAGGAATTGTAGCTGCAAACATAAATGGTAAAGGACAGATTGCTGGTTCCCTAAATGCATCTTCTGATGGAACCATTGACGCAGGTGTAAGCGGATCAGCACAAATAGGGAATTCAACTATTTCAGGAGCTGGATTCGTACATTATGACAATAATGGTTCCAGTGGTGGAGGAATGGTAGCTGCAAATATAGATGGTAAAGGACAGATTGCTGGTTCCCTAAATGCATCTTCTGATGGAACCATTGACGCAGGTGTAAGCGGATCAGCACAAATAGGGAATTCGACTATTTCAGGAGCTGGATTCGTACATCATGACAATAATGGTACAAGTGGAGGAGGAATGGTAGCTGCAAACATAGATGGTAAAGGACAGATTGCTGGTTCCCTAAATGCATCTTCTGATGGAACCATTGACGCAGGTGTAAGCGGATCAGCACAAATAGGGAATTCGACTATTTCAGGAGCTGGATTCGTACATCATGACAGAAATGGAACAAGTGGCGGAGGAATGGTAGCTGCAAACATAGATGGTAAAGGACAGTTTTCTGGTTCCGTAAATGCATCTTCTGATGGAACCATTGACACAGGTGTAAGCGGATCAGCACAAATAGGGAATTCGACTATTTCAGGAGCTGGGTATGTACATCATGACAATAATGGTACAAGTGGCGGAGGAATTGTAGCTGCAAACATAAATGGTAAAGGACAGATTGCTGGTTCCCTAAATGCATCTGCTGATGGAACCATTGACGCAGGTGTAAGCGGATCAGCACAAATAGGGAATTCAACTATTTCAGGAGCTGGATTCGTACATCATGACAATAATGGTACAAGTGGCGGAGGAATGGTAGCTGCAAACATAGATGGTAAAGGACAGATTGCTGGTTCCCTAAATGCATCTTCTGATGGAACCATTGACGCAGGTGTAAGCGGATCAGCACAAATAGGGAATTCAACTATTTCAGGAGCTGGATTCGTACATCATGACAATAATGGTACAAGTGGTGGAGGAATGGTAGCTGCAAATATAGATGGTAAAGGACAGATTTCTGGTTCCCTAAATGCATCTTCTGATGGAACCATTGACGCAGGTGTAAGCGGATCAGCACAAATAGGGAATTCAACTATTTCAGGAGCTGGATTCGTACATCATGACAATAATGGTACAAGTGGAGGAGGAATGGTAGCTGCAAACATAGATGGTAAAGGACAGATTGCTGGTTCCCTAAATGCATCTTCTGATGGAACCATTGACGCAGGTGTAAGCGGATCAGCACAAATAGGGAATTCAACTATTTCAGGAGCTGGATTCGTACATCATGACAAAAATGGAACAAGTGGCGGAGGAATGGTAGCTGCAAACATAGATGGTCAGGGGCATATTTCTGGTTCCCTAAATGCATCGTCTGATGGGACCATTGACGCAGGAGCTAGTGGATCAGCACAAATAGGGAATTCAACCATTTCAGGAGCTGGGTATGTACATCATGACAATAATGGTACAAGTGGCGGAGGAATGGTAGCTGCAAACATAGATGGTAAAGGACAGATTGCTGGTTCCCTAAATGCATCTTCTGATGGAACCATTGACGCAGGTGTAAGCGGATCAGCACAAATAGGGAATTCGACTATTTCAGGAGCTGGATTCGTACATCATGACAATAATGGTACCAGTGGAGGAGGAATGGTAGCTGCAAACATAAATGGTACAGGTCAAGTAGCTGCTTTACTGAACACGTCACGTGATGGAACAGTTCATGCTGAGATAGGCGGTGTACAAATTCGCAAACGTGACGCGCATTATTCTTCAGTGAGACAATATAATGATGCAGATGACAGAGCCCCGGCTATTCATCACTTGAATTCTCGAAGTGCTAATAAATGCTCCGTGGGTGTCTCTGCAAATTTTGGGGATGGTGAAATTGGAATTGGTGCAGAGGCAAACATTCCAGGACTTGGGAAGTTTGGAGCGCATGCCACAATAAAAGATGGACAACTCCAAGGAGAAATAAGTATATACTTTTTTCAAATTATTCAAAAGCATCTGATGCTCGTGCTTAAATATTGAAAAAGAATCATTTATATCCTTGCGTATAATGAAATAAGGATTTATTGTCAATTGTTTCCATTATGTTTAAACGTAATTTCGACCGATTTTCTTTTTCGCTCTCACTCAATACAATTATATCAGTATTGTAACTATCGTTATGTCGTACAATGTTCTTAGATGCTAGATGTAACTGCATGTACACTTTCCTTTCTCTAATATTACCCACTAAGAAAATACAAATCCAGGAAATATACAGAAAGCTTAACAATGCTATGATTCAGAAAAGCGGTTATATGACACTCCATTCAGTTGTTTAATATAATAGTATACTACCGCATTGTGTATAAAGAATGCAAGGAATTTGCTTCATCTGCATAATATTATGATACGAATAATTGTTTAACCGATTCTCCTACTCGTGTGTATTCGTGTAAAGCTTGGTATATCTTTAGAAACAAATCACCCCCTTTTTTCTATAGACCATTTTATTTTACAATATAACAACGTCTTGATTTGTGTACTATCAACACATTATACGCCAGGCCGTTTATTATTGAAGTGGGTTGATTCAATGTGTGAACTAGAGCACGTCAGCAAAACATATTAGTGAAACTAAATATGAAACGCTCATTTGACAAATTATAGGTATTGGAGACATCTCTTTTAATCTTGGGGATGTACAGCAACTTTCACTGGACACTATTAACCAGTTGTCGGCTGACTTGAATATCAATTCAGACACGACAGATGTTATAAGTGAATTCAGTGATGGCATAAGACAACAGGTAAGGGACTCGGATGTTTATAAACAGTTCTACAAATGTGCAAATCTTGACCACAAATATTTACACAACACTGTAATATCTAGCTTAGAAAATGTATATTTATACATTCAAAGAAGTGAAAACCCTCCGTGTTTTTCATTTTACATTAACAATAAGTAAGCTCAACACCAACGTTTCATTTACCATTATAAGAACGTTTTGCCAGTTTGTGACTAAGCATTCTCATTTTCTGAAACGTGGCAGAAAAAAAACATGTTCTTAAATGAAATTCGTTTGATAAGTTAACAGATTCGTGCAGGTTTATTTCATTAGGTATATAGTAGGGATGTCAACGAATACCCAAATTGGTATTCGGATATTCGGTCAGCCTTCCGAACGAATATCCGGATCTGATACGTTTTTGATAAATTTGTCACATATTTTCGCGATAATACATTTATAGCTTACGGTTAACCAGGCGAATGTTCTATCCAGAGAACTTACTTTTATATATTTTAAATCAGAAAATTAATGGCTATAAGATTCAATCATAAAATTAGGATATAAAACACGTAAGTCATTTACGTAGTTATTACGGTAGCTCACTCTGTAAGGACTGTTGTACTTTCGGTTTCGTTTTCTCCGAGACAGAGTCGTTACAAAGATATTTATTTACTTTTTTGCTGTGTCCTTGGAAATTTATTTCCAGTACTAATAGATCTGCAGGAGGCTTAATAGGACTGGGAAAGTACATGTAAAGCTTCAATGAAGAACAACCTGATAATTGTTTTTCATTTTAATTGAAAAATATAAAATTATCTATTAAACTTGTTTAATGTTCGCAAAACGGGGCGCAGTACAAATTGAAATCGCTTAAATTAGCGCCTTTTCATCATGTATCAGCGTAATCAAGACTTTAAAACACTTGCATAATAATTGTGTTAAATCTAAATGTTTGTTCAACAATTCACACCAAGAAATTGAAACTCTTCTGTTTGCTTAATCTCTTGTGACTAATCACGATAGAATGACCGTAGGAAAAGTCATCACAACGGCAACTTGGTATTGTACAATGACACTTTATCGGCTGTAATATTGAAAATTAAATATTGTCATGAAAACTATAAGTAAATATTCAAGCTTTTCATTAAAATTAGATTTTTGGCCGAATTTACCGAATAGTCGGATACCTATATCGGATCCGAATATTCGGAAGCTGAACTAATATTCTGGTATCCGGATATTCGTTGCCATCCCTAATATATAGCAGATCTTTGATATGCATTTAAGTAAGACATCAGACATTCGAGCATTAACCAACTGTCTCACTTTTAACAGGTCTTTACAAGTGAAACCGAGATGTCTGTTGGTTTCGAGACCGACTATATGGAAGAAGACTTCCCAGCTCGAGATCGGAAGGATGGAGTTGTCTATAAGGACAAGCATATCGATATAACCATCTTTAAGATATCGCACACATTCGGAGTTGGTCCAATCGGAATCAAACTGGGTAGCTTGTTTATACTGTAAAAAATAGAATGAAAAAGATAAAAATCACTTTAAATATTTGTTACAGTCCATATAAGATATCTGTATCAATCACCCGAATAATACAAAGTCTGTGCAAATTTGTTTTCCTGGTGTAGTTCACACAATTCTCTTACATATACTTGTAAAGATAAGTCAGTTTATAGCTAAATTAGAACTATTACTGAAGGTGATGAATACCCCTCGAACACTGCACTGACACATTTGATGCTTCAATTATTAAAGCATGCATTACTAGGCATGACATTTATCACTTCTGTGAAGTATCAATAAATTCTGACCTGGGGTTTTGTTGATTTAGTGTCCCCAAGATTTTGTCTACAATTCTGTGTACGAAACAACTATTTTTCAGCGTTTGGTGCAGGAGGTGCTATTGGCACATCTATGTGGTCTGACATACATGCCAACAAAGGCACTGCTGCCGTAAGTCATATATATTTCACACACTACATTGTTAGGTTTAACACTTTGATGTATATTTCCATTTCTTCATTTCGTCATTCTATGAATTGATTTTATTGTTATAACACGTTAAAAAGGTTTTATTCCTCGTTATTATACCCCCCGAACACAAAGTGTTAGGGGGGGTATACTGGATTCAGCTTGTCTGTCCGTCCGTCTGTCCGTCTGTAGACACAATCTTGTGGACACTAGATCTCCAATACCCCTGGTCAGAATTTCATGATACTTCACATAAGTGATAAGTACAATGTCTAGTTGTGCAACGTCTATGTTTCGGGTCTCTAGGTCAAAGGTCAAGGTCACAGGGGCTCGAGATGGTAAAATCTTGTGGACGCTAAATTTCCAAAACCCCTGGTCAGAATTTAATGATACATCACACAAGTGATAACTACAATGCCTAGTTGTGCATGGTCTAGGTTTCGGGTCTCCAGAACAAAGGTCAGGGTCACAGGGGCTCGAGATGGTAAAATCTTGTGGACACTAAATCTCCAATACCCCTGGTCAGAATTTGATGATACTTCACACAAGTGATAAGTACAATGCCTAGCTGTGCATGGTTTAGGTTTTGGGTCTCTAGGTCAAAGGTCAAGGTCACAGGGACTCGAGATGGTAAAATCTTGTGGACGCTAAATCTCCAAAACCACTGGTCAGAATTTTATGATACTTCATAGAAGTGATAAGCACCATGCTTAGTTGTGCATGGTCCATGTTTCGGGTCACTAGATCAAAGGTCACAGGGGTTCATGATAGTAAAATATTGTGTGCTTTTAATCTCCAAACCCGCTGGTCAAAATTTAATTATACTTCACAGAAGCCAATAATCAAAGCATCAAATATTACATAAATTTTGAATACTGTGTCAGTGGGGTGTTCGGGGGGTATTCATCACCTTCAGTGATAGTTCTAGTTCAAAATGACTGCGCTAATTGTAAAACAAGTTTCTAGTTTTATGACTCGACAACTAAATTGTGCATAACGACTACTAGTATAAAAAGACTAAGGATGTCAATGTTAATACAAATAGTTTTTCCCTGCAAACAGCAATATAATGAGTCAGTCTATTTAAAAGTGCAGGGTCTGATTTAATATTTATATGTGTATAATGGTGTTCTTTTTCATGTTCAGTTTTCTATCGGTCCATGGGTATCAGGAATGGTGTGGGGTGGTATTTCAATCGAGCTTGGTATTGCGAGTGGGGGTATTAAACTAATTGGATACATTTTAAAGACGAAATTCCCAGTCACCATGGAAACGAAATCGAACAAGCATCCACTAACAGTTGTGTAAGAAACTGTTTTTTGTCTAAAAATATGTGTTCAAAGAATACTAGAGGGTGTATACCATTCATTTTCAATGTTGAAGCATTCTACATTTTTTCTTTTCAAGTTTGAAATTGATATTGATTTTAATCACACTTTTAGTTTCTGTTTATGCTCGAACGTGTAATACTTAATTAAGCATTTCACGCCTTTTATGCCCCATGTGAGGCGTCTGAGGCATCGCATTAGCCGTCCTTACGTCCGTTCCACTTTTGTGAGGAGCATAACTCGAAAAGAGGAAATGCAGTGCACACGAACATTAGCTTTATTACATTTAAAATTATAACCTTTATTTTTTTCTGATGCGGAGCTTTACTCTAAAAGCATTAACGAAAGGAAATGACAGAAACAACAGCGCACCGGAACAATATTTGTAGCTTCATTAGCGACATGAGCGACATAGGGCCACTTTAACCCATTTGTTTGTACATAATATACAATGTAACTCGAACAGTATTGAAGGGAATCGAATAATACTTCATATATTGAAAGAGGACAATGCGAGTAAGCGCGGTAAACACGGACCGTTACTCTTCCCCTGATATACATTGTAGGACATTGCGATGAAACGCAGTGTAAAGAACAATTGCTCTACCTTCGAGTCATTACATTGTATTAGTTATTGGCCCTAGTTACTCTTCATTGCGCTACAAATAACTCAAAAAAGTTGTGACATGGAATTAATTGATACTTTGTGTATAATTTCTGAATAATGTAGGAAAGGCTCATGCACACGAACCATGACTCTATTTTCAGTGTTTAAAACATATTTCTACTGTGTTAAAACACAAAAGGAAATCATGATTGATCTAGATTGAAATAAGTGTTGCTGTTTTAAATTTCTACTGTCGTTCAAGCTTATATGTCATTTTATTGTGACAAATACAAATATAACCATGTAATGTCATTTGAATTTTCAGTATGAATATTGATTTAGAACTGACTCCAATAGAATTAAATCTCCGCGCTTGGGCAAAAGTTTTCTTTGCAAAAGTATTTGATAAGTGCTTATGGAAATGGGCATGTCCTCCAATTACATGGAACATTTTGAGAAAGGAGCTGCAAAATAAAGACGAAGTTCCTCCTAAGTTTGTCACGGGATCATTTTGTGGCGACTACAGAAGCAAACGTGCTGTAAGGGAGTGTTCTGTAAGACAAATACCGAATCGCCACACAACCGATACTGCTTTTCAACTTGAAGTGTCAGCAAAAGATGATGACAGCAGTGTAAAAACTTGGTATGCTATAGGCTATAGTCAAGGAGGGAGAGATGTTCAGGGATGGACAAAATTTAAGGGCGACAATCAGGTTGTTCCCTGCAAGCTGCCATACGGCATACCACTATATTTCACGATCAAGGCACAAAATCAGCAGGGTCTGGAATCATATTTACAATGTAAACTTAACACATACGATAACACATTACCGGACGGCCGTGTTGAAGCGAGTCATCAATTTTCAAGTCACCCGGGAAAAATTACGGCAACAGTCATTGTCAGTGACGATTCCCCAATTTCATCAAGTAGCAAAACCCTAGGATTAAGTCCCGGCGAATATGGACGTGAAATAGATGATTGGAATACAGTTCCCCTTTCAAAAACAACTATCCGATCAGGCGTTAATTCTGACCTTAAACACTTCTCTTTACCACGCAAAGGCAAGCTAATTATCCAGCCATTAGAATCCACAATAACCAGATCACCAGTACTTTGTGCCAGAATGTGTCTCAACTCGATAAAGTGCATTTCATTTGATTATGAGCAAGTATCCGAAACCTGTCAGCTTTACGATGTGGTAGAAAGCCATGCAAATAAACTCCACACTAAAGGCGACTTTAATAATTATGAGCGTCTCGGGGGCGGTTTTGTTGCTTTTATTGAATATCTGAATCAACCTTTTGAACATGGAACTGTCTACTACGTTAATGTGCTCATTGAAAACTCAATGAAATACCGGTCAACATTATTTTCCGAAGGCACACTGATCGACTTCACACCACCAGTGACTGGGTATCTTGGCAATGTGTCCCGTGACACAACAGTTGCTCATCATTGTAAAGCTTCCGTTCGACAGAGATGTGAAGAAGTTACCCATCTTCCAAATCACCGGTAAGTGCTTAAAGAAATGTGTATATTGTAATCGGTTTCATGAGTCCAATGCTGAATATGTTGCAGTTGAATGTTTTATTGCATAAACTATTTCACAATGGAATGTACAAATGCGTCTGGTGACATCGATACAATATATTTAAAATATTTAAATGCGGGCAGTTTACCTAACATTCTTTCCTAAGAAGAATCAGTATAAGACTCGTATCCTCCGTATGAAACTGCCCAACTTCCTCACATATACGGACATTGTGTTAGCAGGGCTCAAACTCATTACCCTCAATCTATGTGAGGTCATAGTGATTTCGTATCAGCAACTCTAACAACTCGATGACGGAGGCGGACTTTTTTTATTGTACATTATATCAAACTTGGTTTCTAATACTTATAGCTGCACACAATCCCATAGTTGGATTCAGTTAGATAAGTCCAGTTATATGATACATGTACTACAGTCACAAAGTGTTCTTCTTGTAATGTTCTTGGTATTGCATTATTCATTATTTTGACCGATTGATAAAGGGCATTTCGTCTTGATCGCTACTAAGAATTAAAAAAGAAATTATATTTCAATCACATTAGAGCCCAACTATTGCTATAGTATGATGAACTTAGAATAAAGAGATATAACTAGAACTGTGCGGGCTCGATGCTACCATGGATTTTTTTTTTTTTTGTAATTATCAAATTGCATTAGCTGCCATGGAGGTCCTTGAGAACTTTGTGTGGGTAGACCGAAAATCGCTATATCAGCGTTGGCATTTTCGCTTGTAGAACGAAAACAACTGGGTATTTTTCTTTGAAGTAAACATTTCTCGACGCTCTATCATTTTCCTCTGAAATTTATTTGACGCAAGTTAAATTTGAAAGAAATGGAATATTTTTTTGTAGCAAAATTGTTGTTTTCATATCGCATGTGTTGGGAAGCTTTGCTATGGTAAAGAGCTATGAACAGAAACAATTCTTTTATGATATCAGTTTTCAACTTCATCGATAAAGACTTTGGCACATTGATTAATTGAGAGGAGATTCAACGAGTTGGCGGGGGGGGGGGGTCGCCAATGGTATGTTCCTTCCACCTGTGGTTGGTATATATTACAAGAGCTCCAAGCAATTTAACATCCAAAATGATCGTTTAACATTTGGATCATGGTCGGAATTACGCTAACATTTAATTAGCTTGAATGATTTTCTAAACAACACTGACTGATATGATTACCAATGCAATTTTATATTTTTTGCACAGAATTGTGATAGATGGTCCAGATGGGAGAACAGTCTTTAACGGAAATAAACCATTGTTTGATACAAAGTATACATTGACGAACCATTATGTCACAGGTAAAGCATCGCCTATGTCCTATTAAGATTGTTTAGTGTCCTTTTATATATGCGTCTACGAAGTTTATTCAAGTTTTTGTGAGACAATAGTAATTATATATTGAATTGCAACAACTTTAACAGACAACATATTTTACAGTGTGTGATTTGATCATTGAATAATGAGAAAATGATTACCTAACCTATACTATAAATTATAACGATTTTTGGATAACACCTTTTTTAATAAACATATACATATGCCAGTACACAAACATCTCAAATTTTATTTTCTAATTTGACTTTAATTTAGATTTTTTGCAAACAAAAGAAGGCAATAATAGATATGAAGGGTTTAGCCCTGGAAGTTGAATGACATGATGCAAGCAAAATTGATAGACACTTATCGCATTATACAGCAAATAAATGTATATATAACGGAAATTGATATTGTATTTCAGCTAACTGGGACGGGTTCGCAGATGCAGAGAGTGGCATATGGGGATTTGTATGGGCTGTTGGTTCAAAGGTATGTGGCCAAGAAATCGTTCCATTTGAGGACCCCCATCAACATATATCTAGTCCCAAATACTGGACCTACTCTGGATTTCACGAAAACGTTGCTCTACAAGATGGCAAGTATTACGTCACGGTCGAAGCTTTGAACAATGTTGTGTTTGGTGGAGCCCTTGTAACAACTGTATGCCATTCGGTGCCATTTACTGTGGACACAACACCTCCTTACTTTTATAATATAACAGACGTTATGTTTGACGAAGATTTTGATATTCTTGCTGCCTATTACAACGTTTCAGATAGAGAGTCTGGTATTTTGAGAGTAGATTTTGGACTTGGAAAAACAAAGCATGACGTTGGACTGCGTGCCTACAGTCGACATGGTTTTATGGCCAGAAATGACCCTTATCTAGTTATTGAAGATCTGGAACTGAAACCAGGCATTCCAGCTTGGGTAAGATTACGCGCCGTAAACAAAGGTAAACGTTTATTTTTCATTTTCAATTTTCCGAAAGACTGCTTGGACGGATCTTTGTTAAAACCTACACTCGAAATTTAATCATGTATTTCCGGTAGTTCATACTACATTTTTAATATATGAGTAACCGTATTACCAACAGTTTTCTGCTTTTAATGATACTTGTATGAACTTAAACAATAGCGCTTGTTATTGCATGTACATGCATCTTGAAAAGAAAATAACATAACCAACATTTTAACAAAAGTATCGACGAGTCAAAAATGCGAACCGTATAAATTCAAACTTTGCAACAACTTTATCGGGCTAGGTATATACAACGCTGATACTTGGAAATAAGTGACACCGCGTCACTACATAATTCTGTACACGAAATGCATTTTACGAGGAAAAAACTCTGTCGTTAAATGTTAAAAACACTTATCTTTATTGATGTGCATTCTTCATATATAATCGAATTGTACCAGTTGAGTGGCTGCTCGAAGCTGATATTTTGCTGCCAATTGACATGTTCAATCGTTTTAATATTAGCATGATTGTTTTTTTAATATCGGAAGGAATACCTATCATAAACACGAAATATGTACACTGTATATACATTTTCCGGCCATTCTTAAACTAACCGACATTTTTATCGTTAATCTTTTTAGTTGGCTTGTTTGCTTCTGGTCATGCGGACGCCCCGATTATGGTAGACAAGACACCGCCTATTCCAGGAATAATATTAGACGGTAATATACTCAAAGAAGATATAATGTATCAGCATGACACAGAGAACATATGTGCACAATGGATAAATTTTTTTGATCCTCAGTCTGGCATAAAAAGGTACGTGTATAATGCAGCCAGTACATTCATTGCCATTTCCGTCTTCTAACTGTTTTTGTTTTTCTTTGTAAACAATATGTTTATATATGTGAATTAATTAGATACATGTACGTGTGAATAAAAATGATTACCGAAATTTAATTTAATTTTTTTTTGGCCTTTCGAAAGAAGGCCTTGTATTTTTTCAATAATTTCTTCTCGAAGAGTACAGTATGAGATACTTATAATTAATTTAGAGACAAAAATACTGCATAAACCGTGACCTTTGAAAATATGCAAGTTATCAAAGAATCCGCAATTTTCATTACAAAATGTTCTTGTAAAAACCGTCTTAATATTTACATAACTAATATAATGAGTACTGTTTGCGAGAATACTTACGTTATTTCGAGAAGGCATCCTCGAAATAATGTAATTGATCGAGCAAACAGTCGTGATTTGAATCATCGCAAATTTCCTATATAACTCTATTATCGCTATGCTCTATTTTAGAGTACAGTTTTAAGTTTCGTCCCCTTGCGCAACGCAAAGTATTGAAATATATTAGCTTGGTCTTATGTAGGTTCATTTCAAAGCCATGATAGAAGACTATATTACAGCAGTACAGTTGATATAATTTTGAAATTACAGTCCTTCGAATAGAATTTACGGTATCTTTGTGAGGTAAGCTGGTGTCTTAACATAACGCTTTAAATACAATGTAGCATTTTAAAATAAACAACTATAACAGTATTTGTGAAGGTTTCATTGTTGATTGATGTACATGTTCAGATTTATATGGGGAGTTGGACGTCAGCCGGAGTTGGACGATGTTGTGACATTCAGGAATATATCCAAATTCGAAAGACATGCATGTGCAACGGCTCAGCTTCTTCATAATGTTACATATTTCTCCACTGTGCTTGCACTCAATGATGCATTAAATTCGAAACGAAGTAACAGTTCTTCGGATGGAGGTATGCAAATGCATTTATTTCATTGAACTAATGACAAGGCTTTGTTGGTGAATGTATCATTCTGCTGTTTAAAGAAGAGAGTTATATAGCTTTTGTTTTTCCTGATAAAGCTGCTTTTTGTAATTTTCCTGGATGGTTGGAATATTTAAACCTTAACTACATGTTAGAAACTTCAAGAAAGTTAATCGTTACAAAATAGAAGAAGTAATTCCGAGGCTGTTGTTTTACTGCCGGATATTTACAGGAAATAAAACCACACCTTTATAGTGGGTTAGTCAAACCATCTCTACCTGTTTAAACCTTTTTTCTCTACTAAAGGCGGCACATTATTTAACAGTCATCAGGATAGCCGCCTGCTCCTGACCCAAAGTAACGCATATTTATCAATACCAGCTTATTTGACAAGGATGTGTATAGTTGCCATAAAAGTGTACTCAAATATCCATTTGCACATCGCTAAGAACGGTTGCAAAACGGTTTGTCACCCAGTTTAATAATATAAAAAGCGTTTTGAACACTCTAGAGGCCACATTTTATACACTTTATTTTGAAAATTTGTCAGAAAATTTGTTTTGTTAAACTCTCGGTCAAATGTAAAACTTGGTTACATGGTGCTGCAATTGGTAGTACAAATGGCGGATCTCTTTCAGACGTTTATATATTGAGGGTGACTGGACAAATTTGAACGGCGGTTTGTTAATGTCACGTTTTAAGATCACATAAATATCAGCTAATACAGTATACAATAATGACATAGTTTTACATGATATTTCATTTTCTCAAAGCCCATTTCTACCATTACTTCGTTTTAGTGAGTGTGCAAATTAAGAAAGAAATGTCCTTTATCTTCGTTTACATATTCTTCATTCTTACACAGTGCTTGTAGATGTAACGCCGCCTCTTCCTGGGAAAGTAGATGACAGAAAGATAGACTCTACTTCTACAGTAGACATAGATTTCACATCAGAAACAGCTACCGTCGCGGCATCTTGGTATGATTTTACTGATCCAGAAAGCTATATAGATCATTATGACATCTATATTGAAATAAACAACGAGACAGCAAAAACGCTTCATATAACTAATGATGAGTCGCTCAGAGATCATTCTTTAACACTTCGTCATTTAGACTTTGTAAAGGTAATAGTATCTGCTTCAAATGGGGCTCAGTTACGAACTACTTCAAAGTCTGACGGGGCTTTAGTTGATCACACTCCGCCTATTTTGCATTTTATTTATGACACAACAAATAGCAGCCAATACCAGTCGGAGAAAACAAAACTGAATCTAAAATGGCAATTTTCTGATCCTGAATCTGGAATTGCTGAATATAGATACAAAGTGGATGAAATCGACGCTGGCATAAGGACAACCATTTTTCCAATTAATGGAGAGTCAAAGGACTTCAAACCTGAATCAGACACGGTGTCAATAGAACTTGACAATTTGCATCTTAAGGACGGGGCTCTCTACAAAGTTCACATAACTGCTTTAAACAAAGCAAGACTATCATCTTCTCAGGAATCCGATGGAGTGATCGTTGATACAACACCGCCTGTAGTTAAAAATGTAAGTTCACAATTAAAGCAACACAAACAAAGTAAAGAACAGAACCAGCAGCTTAACTTGTTACTCATAATAAAATTAAACACCAATAATGTAGTAGTATGCATCGTCTTCCAAACTTATATCCTAGCAAATCCGTTTTTCTGACCATTGAAAAGCAAAAACATTTTAATATTGTAGAACATGTCAAACTCGCTTATTTGTATCCCGTTTTATCTTAGAATTTAATACTTGTTTGAATGTTCGTCCGTATTCAAATTATCTTAATGTGACAAATTTAAATGACGTAACCAATCCGATTCGACGTTACAACGAACTTCCGTTTGAGAACATAAAACATAGTTATGATATGTTTTGTCACTTGAGTCGCATGTTTTAAAAGTAAAATGAGGATAGTTTCAAGATAAAAATATACAAATGATACATTTATTTGTGATGTTTTTTGTAGAGACTTTTAGCACATTTTAATAAGTAATGACAGTTAGATCCCATTGTTTTATGCAAATAAATATATTTTATTGTTTTCCTCTAAGAATTTTACTGTGCTTCTTGAATGTAGGTCAAACTTGCTATGCCTAAGGAAGAAGAGGATTTAGATGAAACAGGATCTTACGTTCTTGTTGCTGGACCGGAAAGCCTTACTATCAGTTGGTTAGCAAGGGACGTAGAAAGCGATATTCAAACAGTAAAAGTTGGCATTGGTATCGTCAGAGGAAGCACGTCTGTTACCAAGGGCTTTATCACCTTTAGTGGTAGAGAAACGCATGCAATTTTACGTGATTTAAATATGCGGTATTATGCAGAACAGTCACCCGTTCTTTACTATGTTTCTGTAATTGCCGTTAACAAAGCGGGTCTTCAGTCCGACATAGCGTCGTCTAAACCAATTAAAATTTTGCATGAAAATGTTCCTGGCACGGTGTATGATGGTCGAATGGATCTGCAAGATGGCGACTTTACAAGAGATAAAACATCTTTAGGTATTTCATTTGCTGGCTTTGAAAGCGAAACATGCAATATAGTCGGTTATGAATGGGCAGTTGGGTCAAAACCATACCTAACAGACTTTTTAACATTTACCGATTACGGCATCGTCATGGTCAACGAATCCAAAGGCCTGGCGCAAGTCAATTTAGAACTTTACGAATCACAGACATACTACGCAACTGTTAGAGCTAGGACTGGTCAGATGTGCGATCAAGAGTTCATAATGTCTGTTTCAGACGGCATCACATTCGATTCGGAAGGACCTGATATAACAATGCATTTAATGGAAAATAAATACAGACAGCACAAAACTTCTCATCAGAAAGAAACTTTATACCAGCAAACTACAGATACTATAGACATTAACTGGGATGTAGCTGATATATCCGGTTTAAGCATAGAAACTTGGAGCATTGGAAGTCTGCCAGGGAAAAAAGATGTTCACAACGCAACTGTATCGAAGGGAGGCACAATTCCTCTTAACTCCATCGCGTTATACCCTGGTGTATCAAATTTTGTGACAGTTAGTGTTAAAGACAAACCTGGGAATCCAGCCTGCCTTACTAGTCCAGCTGTTATTGCTGATACAAGCGTTCCAGAGGTGAAACAATTTTCGTGCAGTGAGGTTCTATCTACTGTCGAAAGTCTACTCGGATGCAAATGGTCAATGGTTTCAGACAGCGAAAGCCCAATTATTTCCATTTCAGTTGGAATCAGTTCGACGCCACTTAGCCTTGACATCCTAAATTTTACAAACATTTCAATTGAAAGAAGGAGCTGGTACAGAAATATTGGAGACTATATTGCTGATAAGAACCTGGAAAAGGTATTTACATCTTTAAGGATAATGAATGCCGCAGGCCATGTGTTTACAACTGAGGAAACTACAATAATTGATAGAACACCTCCCATAGTTGGTTCTATACAGATTGTAACTCGGGATACTTTGACAGCGTCAAAAATAATGCAATTATGTCAGACCTCTAACGAATATATAGAAATAGAGATAAACGGGTTTGTGGACGACGAATCAGGACTTTCAAGGTAAGTACTATTTAGTGATATAATCAGTTGTTTATTAAACATAATGAAATCAGTCACATTTATATTTCTAAATAAATTTCTTATTCTATATTTCTTCACGAAATACTTTTAATGGTTTATATTAAATTTGTAGGTATGAAATCGGTCTTGGAAGTAACATTGGATTGACGGACATACTAGCCTTTACAGAGTTCGATACTGAAGAGTCAATATTCCTTGATGGATTACAACTTAATCCCGGCACGTCAGTATTTGCTTCTGTTAAAGTGTACAACAAAGTTAATCTTTACAGCATGAGCTTTTCTCGGGGGATTGTTATCAGCCCTTCTCCAGAACTCACTGTATCGGATGGCAATGGACATACAGATGAAGACTATTTATCTCAGGTTAATATTATACAAGGTCGCTGGAAATATTCTGATCCTTGTCCAGTATCATCAGCAGAATGGTCTGTTCAAGATCTAGCTGGAAATACTATACAGGAGTTTAAGCCTGTTATATATGCCAACACACACTTTTTCAACGACGAACTTCGAACCAAAAACGGTCATACATATATTAACATAATTCGTACAATTGATGCTCTGAACAGGACCCGACTAGCACGCTCTGACGGCATAACAATACGTATACAGCCTCCAAAATTTTCAAATGTACGGGATGGATTGGAAAGTGAAGACATTAATTACCAAAGATCAATTTCAGAGCTATCAGGAAACTGGGATGACTTTGGCGATATGACGGAAAGCACTCCTGACCAAAGAATTGTAACGTATGAGGTTGCAGTAGGAAACGACAGACGATACCCGAATACAAGGACTAATGTACATCCTTTTGTCAACGTTGGTATGAACAAAACAGTTACCTTTAAGAATTTGAAACTAAAATCTAAACTAGTCCGATACTATTTAACTGTGCGGGCATACAGTGCTGCTGGAAGTTTCGTGGAAGGTTATTCAAATGGTATACGTGTTGGTTATGAAGAAATTGTCAAACCTGGAGAGCTAAAGTACAACGGATTTCAGTCATCTAACCATAGCATAGATATTGGTTGGTCAGATTTTATTTCAGATTACGGTATTAGACATTATGAAACAGCAGTGGGTACAGCGCCACCAAACACTACAGGTGATATAGTTGATTGTAGCACTTTCAGATCGAACGATAGAGATTTTGATATAAAGCCCATGTCTGTTGTTGGACAAAACACTTTCACAAGAATCGCAGATGTGTCACTTTTACACGGGAGAAGTTATTTTGTTACAGTTCTAGCAGAAGATGAATCAGGATCGTGTGTTTCAGTCACTACAGGTCCAATAGTAGTTGATACGTCCAGACCGATATTAGGAAAAATCTTCTTAAACGAAGTAGAAACAAGGACGCCGTATAATGTCATAAACGACACACGTCTGAAAATTTCATGGAAACACTTCTCCGATATGGAAAGTGATATTTTGTCTCATCATGTCCAGCTAGTCGAAAAAGATGACTGTAGTCTTACAGTAAATACAAAGAATGTAGTTCAAGAACAAACGGTTAACATAACGGAGGTAGTATTTTATAAGTTAAAAGTAGGCAAGAAATATATAATTAAACTTACCGTCAAAAACAAGGCAAACCTAACGAGCTCATCAACAACTGCCCCAACATTCCTCGACATTTGGAGGCCATTAATTGGTCAGGTCAAGGCCGGTGTTGATTGGCTACATGCTATTTCTGTACAACAATCACTTACCACACTAAATGCTTCGATTTTAATTGCAAGAACACAAGATGGATATACCTGCCCTTTACAGCATGATATTTCTCCGAATTCGAATAACCTTCGTTCCACGTGGCATCCATTAGAAGGCGACTTTGCTCCTGATTGTGTCTCCATCGCAACCAAAGGACTACGAATAGAAGTTAAAACAGACCAACATATCCTTTCAAAGATTGTGAAAGGGGGCGTGCAGACAAATGCAGTGGAGCTTTCAGAGGGTTCCTACACATTCAAAATGACGGGCTTAAAAGGAGATAGGATGGTATCAAGTGTATCCTTACTATATGACCTTTCAACAATTCCTTTTCTATTCAGTGATGAAGTGAAAGACTTGCCAGAGTCTAATGGCAACAACACAGGAAACGATCAGCCACATAATGGAATAAAAAGTGCTTCTGCTAAAAACCGTTACGGAGCAGGGTTTCTTGTACCTGGATACCGTATCAGCAATGGCACAAACACTTGGAATATATTATTTTGGGCAGCCGATATGTATAACCTGCAACTGAAGTGGATTTCAACAGACTTTGACCCTACAGATATAGAAACAAAGTATGATCTCTCTCTAAAGAAAGATAATGATAATGAGGTTGTGACGTGGAAAGTTGCGTTTTCTGTTAACGACATAGAGAAAGCTACGATAAATACACTGACATTTCAAAACAGTTGTAGAGTTGCAATTCTCGGTTACAATAAGGACGGGTTTGTTCCCGACATTGTTGATATCTTCAATCCATTTTATTCCGACATTGAAATCGCATCAGTTTTTATTCCAAATAATAGAAATACCCCTTGTCGATATGGAAAACCGTTTTACGATGAAGGAGGGATATCTGAAATTTGGGCTGGAGTTTCAAACTCACAAAATGAAACTGAAACCATCATGCAGTATGCTCTTCAGAAAAAGAATTGCATGCCGTGTCGAAGCAAATGTCTACAAGAATGTGATTTAGACTGTTCAGAAGATAAAAAGCATCCACTGGAAGTACTACTAATAAATTTATCAAACTTAACATTGTTGCCGTCTTCTAATATGTCATATGATATAAAGGGCAATGTTTCCTCCGGATCAGACTTCGGTAATCTTCAGACAGAATCCTACTTTTTAAATGTCAAGGTAGTTGATTTTGCGGGCAATTTTGAAGAGACAAGTTCAGAGGCTGTTATTGTGGACAATACTCCACCTAAGTTCATTCAAATGTCATGTGTGGACCCAGCTCACTCTATGAATGAACCCACATTGTACCAAGGAACAAACACTAGTGTTGCTGCATTCTGGGACTGTGAAGATGATATTTCCAAGATCACTAGCTATAGCGCGTGCGTCGGAACCTCGGCTGGTCTTTGTGACATAAAACCTGTCGTCAATATAGGACTTCTAACTTCAGTGCACATTGATGGACTAAATGGTTTTCTGCTGAATGGGTTTACCTATTTTCTAACAGTTACTGCAGTTAATGCGGCCGGTATGAAAGTAAGTTATATTTGATAACAAATTAGTTGATTACCTAATTTTGAGTAGTCAGTATATTTTGTACAAAAGGCATGAAAAAGTATTACACCAACAAATATAGTCTTACATTATGATAATCTAACTATAAAATTACATGTACCAATACCATAATCAGAAAATGCATGATGGAGCAGTAGCATAGCTCTTCACGTTTAGGCCTTTGAAAGGTGGTGTTTGAGATTTTAAATGTTTCTTCTAAATTAAGATCTTCATTTAGAATAAGACATATCAACCAAACGTCAACATTTACTGTACAACATTTAAATTATTCGGGACTTTTTACAGACAAGCGAATGCTGTAACATCACTGTTGAACTACATTCACCAGTAACAAAACATTCTGACTCCAAGGAAATGTTCAGTTTATCGGTCGCAGATGCACTTCCAAATGTAGCATTCTCGGACCGTACTGACCGATTAGGCATACAGTGGGAAAGCAAAAGCAACGATACAGAATTTTTTGGTATATATTTTTTTTAGATTTACTGTCCTTATATTTTTATTATTGTTAAGTTATCGTTTTATGTCACACAAGCATTCAGAATGCAAATAAGGCGTACACATTTATTTGTATGCTTAAGGCATACTTAAACTCGTCATTTATTTCAATGAAAAAGAAATAAACTGTGTGTGTAAATCATTCACCACTAAGGCATCAAAATTGTCAGCTTCTCACCTTCCACTGACAGGTTGACCTCGTTGCATACATTAATATTGTGTCACACATTACAGAACTGTTCAACATATACATTTGTATATTGACGTTCTACCGACAGTTGTTTTTCGATCTAAATAGGAAGATTTAGTATAACAGTAAAAGCAAAGAAGCTGAGAATATTGTTAGCCTTGCGCAATTTGTGTACATACATATAATGTACTATTATTATTCATAATAATATTCTTAGACAGGGGTATAAAAAGTAAACCGCGACATCCATATAATACATACATATTTATAAGTAGTTTCATTGTAAAACTGTCTTTGCAGAATGGGAAATTGGAAGCAGTATAACTAGTTCAGATATATTTCCAAGAGTTAAAATTGGTACAAGAAGTTCAAAAAAGGCAGCTGTAATAAACGGTCATATCTGGTTAGACGATATTAATATTAATACTACTGTTAAGGAATACGTTTTGAAAAATTGGACAGAAGAGGAGTTAGCAAAGGCAAAAGCAAAAGGGCATTTCTTCAACTTCGAGCCTGGAAGATGTATTCACGTAAACTTATACTCTGTGAATCGTGCTCACTTGTCCAGCAAAATTCCTGTGAAACCTATTTGCATGAAACGTAAGTAAGAATAGAGATATGACATTTACACATATTTTAGACTATAGAGAATATTATCTTAAAAGCTTAATATTTTTAGATAAGAAGTCCCCTCTCTTTCGAGAGAGTCTTGATCTTCGGAAATCTCCAGGAAAAATTCCGTGTGTTCATTTATATTATCTGAAACTTTGTCGAAGAAAACTTTGCGCATCAGTTGCAAAAAGCGTTTTTCAAATACGTCATTATACCAAATATGTTTATTTGAAAACAGCGGTCAAATACTGATATATTATCTTGATATTTTAATCATTTTAGGACACAACGATACGTTCATAAACTTTGAAAAGCAGTCACTGCACAAGCTTATTGCAACAAAGAGATTTATGAAGAAGGTTGAACCAGGATATCGTGATAAGGATTTGGATCTCATAGTAACACTGAATGGTAATATACAATCATTACGTATAATCTATCAACCCGAGTTCTGTTTTACTGTTTCCATAATTATATCTTTAAGAGTACGCAATATCGTACACGTCGTGTAATTATTGCGTAGTAGGACAGAATGGTTAACAGTCTGCTCGAATGGTATTGTAAAGAATTCCTATAAGGTGAAGTCCAAAACAAGACGATACACAAGTTGCAATTATCATAGGTACACCTATTAAAACAGTTCTACATATGGAACCAATGCAAAAAGTATACACCCGTGATCGCTGAAACTGCCTGCTACTAAAGTTGTCATAGTTTTGTGCAAAACCAAAACTATGTTTGACTTGTAAATTGTTTCACAGGCTCGTCTGGCGGATTGCTTGTGGGGCTGTTAGGGGATGACGACCTAAATGGAATGTATGGATCAAGCGCTAGTGATAACTATCATCCTTACATTGCTTCACCAACGACACACACTAAAACGTCACGACTTTTGAGGAAACGGTATTTAATTTTTGTGTTTAAACGTACATGTACTTGGTACTCTCATAATGTATAAAAGAGCTTGGGTTTTTTTTGTACTTAAATCTGAAACTTTAATACAGATGTAAAGCTTACGAATAGACAATTTTTGTTGTCGGATATGATCGTAAAATTAAATAAATGAAAAATGTTCCAACAATGACATTTTACTATAGTTTATCGATTTTTAGCCAATCTCGTACCTCTATTTTAGTTTCCACCATTATTCTGGCATGTCGTTTTATGTTTCTCCGACCGGATATGCTCAGCTTAATGAAATGATAGAAGTATCTATACGTTTCAACAACACATATAACACATCTTTACCAACTCTCGTATATTGGGATCCAGGTAATATATTTAAATGAAGACCACTGTGTCTGTTTGCTTTTTTCTGTTCAATAATTAAATTATAATTATCTGATAAGGTCAAATATCCTTTAACATCGCTGAAGCATTCCTGTAACAAACAATCATTTAACTATCTGACGTAAACGACGTGTAACAGCTATATGTTTTAGAAAATACAATATCAGTACTTGCATATCGTAAATGATGTTAATGATATACAGAACACTACTTAGATATAAAGTCGACCGCCGTTTAGAAAGACTAGTTTATTGCCATATGCGTAAATGATTTCTTATACATTTACATTTTGGAAGTAAAGTATGTTTTGCGTATTGATTTGAAGGTAAAATCACGCATCCGATGAACCTTTAAATATTATTTAATTATCAAATAGAACGAACACCGATTAGTTTTAGAAATTTCTGTCAATCTAATGTCATCAATCAATCATCTGGTTTTTATTTCTATGATACATCTATTTATCTGAATTGTGTTTCATATTTGTGACGAAAGATACATTATACCGGAACAGATATCATCTTTGCACAAATCAGGTCGACAACAAGACCCCGGCTCTTCACAATGTTTATAACGTCACTCTAGTTTTGAATATAAATGAAAACAGTGATTATGTGATCTGAAACTACCCAGCCAACCCGACTGCTAAAAACATGATATTCCGTTTATATTGGTAACAATAACAATTTAAAAAACAATGTTTTACTTACTTGTAATGGCAGATACTGAGGAATGGCGTGATATAACAGAAGACTGTAAGGCTGAGGAGCACATCGATTACAGCACTAAAACATATAAAGCAAAGGTTCGTTAATTGTGTCTTATTCGCTCATATAGTTAACTCTTTGTTATTGTTATATTTTCGACTATATACATGGTTCTTAAGACCCGTATCTAGTGTTGCCAATGTCAAAATCACTAAACAGTCAACCCAATTCTAAAGAACAATGACCTACAATGTAATAACTACAGATACTTCGACTTTTTGACTTCACATACTTAATTGATAAGTAGCAAATTCAAATGACGTAACACATCAGAAACGATGATACGACGGCAACGCTTTATATGTAAACATGCATGAAAAAAGGAATACATACCGGTAAAAACAAATCATAACAAATAACTGATATTCAATTGAACTGGCAATGAAATGTTGAAATTGTTCTTATGGTGTTCTTATTAATACTCCTCAGGTGTGCTTGCAGTCGAAAAGTATCAATTCAAAACGGAAACAACGTTCACTAGATATGAAAAATTACATCGATGGGCCACGCCAATTTTCTCTAATTTTTATTTCTGAAGCAATTACTCAAACGCAACCGATTATCGAAACTACTTCTCTTACCTACACTGAAGACGAAGCTACAATAAAACTAACAGCTATTAAGGTTTTCGACGCCGAAGACGATAATGTCACATTTCGGCTGATTGATTATCCAAAACATGGCTACGCCAATATCACCGCGGACGGCAAGCTATACTATAAACCTAATACAGACTTTTCTGGCGAGGACGCGGTTACAATTGAATGCATTGAGACTTCCCTACCGCGTACTGAAATACCACAACCAGTTCAGGCTAAAATTAAATTATATGTTACTGAGATAAATGATGCTCCGGACTTGCTATTTTCTAGAGAAAATAGAACATTCACAGGTGATCGCAATCATAAAATTATTCTTCCAATAGAATCAAATACGACTGAATACTTCATAGGGACATTCTTTGCAAGCGACATTGACCAGAATGATAATCTTACGGAAAAGGTGTTTGATACTTCGTCAATGGAAGCTAACCTTACACTCAATGTAGTAGATGACACGAATCTTATCCAGAAATTCAAGTCAACCTTCAGCAAAGCAGTTGAGACAGTAAAGATCTACCAGCTGGAATTTTCAATGTCGAAAGATTTCTTTGGAGTAATTGAATATGGACTAATTGTTCATGACAAAGCAGATCACTGGAGTTTACCTATTAAATTGAGTATTGGTGTTCTTTACAATCCATGCGTCTTTGGTCAATGTGCCCCAATTAGTAATGTGGGCTGTATGGATATGTCACGTGCAAAATCCTTTGACAACTTCATATGTGAATGCCAATCGGGTTATGAAGGTAGATGGTGTGAAACCGAAACAAACGAATGTAGTCCCGAGCCATGTGCCTTAATGTTCGACTGTGAAGACCTTGTTGATGGATTCAGATGTAACATTAACGTTCCCAAACTGATGGCTATTCTTCTGTGTTCACTGTTAGCCATTGGTGCAGTATGTTTCATTATCTATAGGAAAATGGAACAACTGAAGAAAAGGATGAAAGTGTCAGATATAGAGTAAGAAATTTATCGTTTGTTTAAGTGATTCGAAAATACCTAACTTTAGCCAGTCTCGAGTTAAAACAAAAATAATCTGCTTAAAACATGTAAAATTTAGCCATTCATTCAATACAGAACCTTTTTAACAAATAGTCAATTAACAGTTTAGGCGTCGATACAATCCGTATTATTACAATTACAAGAATTGCCTTTTATCGGGCTGTATTCTATTTTTATAGATGCAGAATGAAGTAAGGTATTCAACCCAAAACATTTAATTTTTCCGACTTTTACCGACTAGCTTTTCAAATAACCAGATCTGAATACGCTATTACCATATTTTTATACCTAGTCTTAATTTCACGTGATCATTATCCTTATCAGTCTGATTATGAATGAAGATTTTAATGATTTTTTGCAGAAAACATTCAACAGTAATTATTATGGGTTGATTACCTTAAACAAATATGCTTTAAAGTTATCGATAGATTGTTTCTGCCTGTAATTAGCGTTACGGTAGTATAATTAGCACCGAACTCGTTGACATGATAATGAGTTTTCTAGAGAAAAAACACTCGCTCGCTGTCGGGCTTCAATCTTTTTAGCTCACTCGAACATTTGTGCTCAGGATGAGCTGTTGTGATGACTAACCGTCTGCGTCTGTCGTCAATTCAAATCTTCTTATGAAAACCTTTTGGACCAATTTTAACCAAAGTGCACCTTAATGTCTTCTAGGTGACCGTCATCAAAGTTCGTTCAAATAAAATAGAATCAAGGAGAGCTGTGATTGCCATGGCAACAAATAGGGAAACAATAAAAAAATATTTTTCAAAAAAAGATCAGACATTTGGCAAGAATCATTGTCTACAGGACATCTACAAAGATTGTTAAAATAATGACTCCGGGTATAAAGTGACCTTGCCTTGAGGGTCACGTGATCTTACATTCGTAAAGCAATAAAAATGTTCTTCCCTGAAACTACAAGGCCTAAAGATTAGATAGCATTGTGTAGAAGCCCTGTTTTAATCAAGATTGTGCAAATCATGACCCCCGGGACAAACTTTACCACCACCATGGGTCAATGACTTTTAAATAGGTTTATATAAGAAATGTTGTCCTAATGTCCTACTATATGTTGTTAAAACAACATCAACACATTTTTAACATTAAATCCAGTTCTGCGTGTACATTTCATCTTTGACCTTGATTGACCTTTACCTTTAGAAGCTAAGCAATAATATCTGGACCATATGTACAATTTTAATGCAGATTTTAGCTTTGTCCTTGACTGAACTTGATTATGACGTTTTGACTTGCTTTCTGGTTTCAAAGTGAAAGGATACTCATAAGAGTGAAACAGTGCAATCATGTTCCTCTTATCTATTTATATTAGTAATCAATAAAGTAGTTTTACAGCACTTTCACGTGATTTAGAACCTCAATTTTAAATATCATTAACATGAAATTAACCACTTTATATTAGCTATTGGCTGTGTGAGACAACTGCCTGACTGCACATGTCTGTCCAGAGAAAAGGCTGGATGCAATTAGACGCTCGACGAAGTACTGTTTTTAAAATATCTGAT